>VDFB02271358.1:872103274-872171061 GCA_007258455.2 Sequoia sempervirens | reverse complement strand
AAAAACCTTTCAAGTTTTAGAGAAATCACTTGTGTTTGTTTTCTTGACCCTATAATCTATAATTTTATCTGGAATTTGTAGTGCTCCAAATTTTTTAATTTAAAGGAATTTTTCCAAAATCGGAACATCACTTTGAAAGTCAAATTTTGTACTATTTTGAATAATCTAAAAGTTACATCTATAGAAGTTATTTATTTATGTATTTATAGTCGAGTCGATATAAAAATCGATGGTAAAAATAATAAAAATTGATTTCCTTGTGATAAACACTTGTCCAAGACCAAGATCCATACTTTATGAATCTCCAAACCAATTTTGGTGACCAAAGAAAAATTAAAATTACTAATATTTCTAAAAAACTCTTTACTAAAATCAAAACAAACTTTATCCTAAGCAATGAGGGGGAATTTAAAATCCCACTTATCCCTTGCCAAATAAAATATCTTAATAAAAAAATCCCATTAAGATATTTAACTTAGAAATTTTGACTTTGAAGTATAAATGTCAAGAGGGTAAGCCAAACTATAGAAGAAAGTCACTTTCCTTTCCGATTAGTGAGATTAATTCTAAAATTGTCCAAAATCATTGTTTAAAAGGATTTCTTTTTCATTTTTAATAAAAAAAGGGAAGTCAAGATAGGAGTTGGGGATTTTTTTTTTTTTTCAAAGAACAAATGTCTAGAAGAAAATTTTTACTCCATCCTTTAAACATTTAGAAAGCAAATCTTATACTTACCTTTATTGATGTTTTGAATAGAGGTCTTCTTATAGTTTCAAAGAATATCTCTTAATTCTTGAATTTATTGAAGAGAAGGAGAGAAAATAAAAGACTTTTATCCATACATAACCAATGAATGAAAACATTCTCATTAGAAGATGCCTTCAAACCATTGATTTTCCCTATATTACTAAGGTGATCAATATATCTTCCTTGAGATCCAACCATAACAATAAGGAAAGGAGAAATAGATCTCCTTATTTTAAGCCCATAAAAATATTGAAGAAACCTTTCATTTAGTCATTCATAATAATAAAAAATTTGGAGGTTAAATAAAAGCTCTTTAATCATTCTCTCCAAGATTTCCTAAACACAAATACTTCTAGAACCTTATCTGAGACCAAATTATCTTGCACCCTAATGTTTAAATAAAATTATGGTCTATAGAGGTCATTTTTGGCTCCACAAATAATTGAAATGAACTTTAATTCGCTAAATCTAGTTACAGTGAGTTAGAGTTCCCCAAGATTTTATGTGGTCTATTGAAATATGACCTAATATAACAAATTTCACTCATTACAACCTTCCATATGTATATCATAAGAAAATAAATGTAAAATTTCTAGTAAAGTTTATTAATTATTTGTAGTACAACTCAACTTACAAATATACACAAAGCTATAATAACCTATTACAATTTCTTGTAACTAGGTTAAAACATCATTGTGATGCTTATCATAGCCTTTCTCTCCTCATACTCCCATCTTCAATTTCTAGAGGTGTGCACTCTTTTCTTAACTCTACTAAACAAAATCCACTCTCTTCTCTCATTCAACAAGGGTTAATTTCCATTTTGTCATCCAAAAACATCTAGCCAAACCTGAAAATAAATAAAATATATCAATTTGTTTCCCTATCAAAAAATTGTTATAGTTTTTGTCACATACTAAGGAAAGGAACAATCATGAGACCCGGAGTGGTAACTATCCACTTAAGAAAGAATGGCTCAACTAAGGAAATGAAGAGAAGAAGTATACGAGTAAGGAAATGTTAAGCCATCAAAATACAATGGTAAAAAGGATAATAGCCGAGGTGAAGCTAAAACACAACCACACAAACAAGAAAATAAACTAATAAAAATACCAAATGACAAAGAACCATCAAATATATTTTGTAGCAATAAGGAAGATTAAAAACCAAGGAAAAGAAAGTAGAAAAAATGCTTCACTATCATATAATAACCAATATCTCAATGTGACAAGGGAAAGTATATTAGATAATTAATTATTAGCCACATGGGATCGAAGGCCAATAAAATGGGCACTAGAAGGAAACCACAACCTAATGTATCCTAGATTTTATTGTCTAGCCAAAGGAAATTACATGCAACTATACTTACAGCCATCCCTTGTAGATGAATAAGCAACTAAATAGTGTTGTAATGTTGTAAATAAATCATTTCATACAAGGGATAGATCAATTGTCAAATAGGAGCAACTAAGGAACCATGAGCACCCAAAATAGAAGGAAAAAATAACCTCCAAATCCACCCACAAAATAGAAGGAAAAAATGGCCTCCAAATCAACCACCAAGTGGAATAAAATACCATGGAAAATCATATAGAATATCTACATATTGATTGTATTATGGAACACAACAACAATCTCAAAAATTAAATGAACCTAGGATGCCAAGGATAGAAAGGACAAAATAATATCCTTTTTTTCTTTAGAAGTCAATGACATGTAATTTAGCATGACTTGTAGTATACATTTATGTATCAGAATTATTGTCACAATCTATAAAAAAAATCATCACCAATACATTTTTTAAATACATTGTCCTCCTATAGTAATAATACATAGGGCCCATAGTAGAATACACAGTCTCTATCACATTTATTGTAGTAGCCCATTTACATCAAATATTTTCCTATAGCAACTTGAATAAGGCTTGTAGCATAGATATAGATTTTCTAAAACATTTAAATAACTTACATTCTTCCTTTATCGTTCTCTAAGAAAGAAAGTTGACAAATTTACCAAAGCAACAAATACACAAAAAATAGAAATAAAAATTGGAGATATATCTTGCTACTATTTTTTGTAATGAGATATTGCTTGTAGACTTAGATGCTCCTATATCAATCATGTCAAGTAAGAAAATTTATGTGCATGGGCTCACAAATTTGGATTTGGGTGGTAGAACCACTCTTCTAAACAATATATACAATATATAAAATACTTCATTGTTGTGATACATACATCCAAAATTTTATTCCTTTCCAACTTTTAACACTTAGTTGGGAAAATTACTGTTCTCCTATGCCAAATATGGCCAACAATTTTTCTTCCTCTTTTGGATTTTCATTCACAACAACTTGACCTCCTCCTCCAAAATATTTTTCTCTTCTTTATTTGTTCTCTTTTGGAATTTAATCCACCATTACTTGTCTACCTCCACCAAACACTTTCCTTATTTTCTCCACCAAAATAATCCTTTCCTACATTCCTTACTTGCCACTTCACTTGCACAAAAAATACTATCATTGAAATTATATATATAAACATCACCATCTAGTCATTCTCTTCTTCTATATTTACCACTTCTTCCTCACACTCCTTTATACCCTACATTCTTACAATCCCATTAATGATATATTGCACTAATTTAATCAACAATTCCATTTTTTTTCGACACTTCACTACTCATTCCTTAGTATCTTCATGTTCTCCAAAGGACATGCTACTACTACAAGCCACATAAGAAATCATATTGCAAATATATATATATATATACACACACACACACAAATTTATATACATATACATACATATATACACATATGTATACATATTTATATACACTCATATATATTCATATATATAAATATATACATATATACATACATATATACATACATGCGTACATATATATGCATACATACATACATATATGTAATATGATTTCCTATTTTTAAGGCATTCCAAGGAGTTGGTGAATATTTCACAACCTTTCATTGTAATATTTTCTTATAAATTTAATTAATGAATTCATAATTTATTTATAAAGCTAAACCTTTTAAACTACCCCTTATTTTATATTATAAGGACAAACCTAATAAGTTAAAGTCTTATAAATTTTATCAGGATTAATTATATTAAATGTAATCCCCCAATAACCATTATGATCTATCATGCATCTTCTTCGCATTCCCACATATCCTTCAAATTAATTTTTCTCACCTACCATTAACCATTATATATCCCTTAATCTCTCATATATATGTATATACAATGTATGTATGTGTGTGTGTATATACATGTATATATTGTTGAATACACCAAATACTGAGGGGGGGTGAATCGGTATTCTTCTAGTGAAATTAAATATCAACCATCCAATTATCAACCCACATCTAATCGCAATATTGAATCAAAACATAAAAGGGATCATAACACATTGACACTAGGATTTTTATGTGGAAAACCCAAAGTGGGAAAAACCACATTGAGGATTAGCTCACAATATAGTATAACTGGTTATAAGATATTACATGGCTCACTGCCAGGACTCACTATCCTTGAAAGGCTCACAACTTGAATATAGAATACAAATTATGGATTATTGCCATGATACAAAAGGTGTGGCTCACTACCAAAATGAATTGGAGAGGTGCACCTATGAAGTGTTGAAAACAATTCTAGTTATGATCTAGAAATATCAAACTTCTGCTCTGTTTTCCAATGTACCATTACTGTAAATAACTTTGCACTATTATATTTTTTGCATCATTCGCATATCATTCTTTGTCTCTCTTCACCACTTTTCCATCATAAATATATGCACAACCATAACTTCCTTTATCAATTAGGTCGGCCTAAATAAGGGGACACCAAAAATCCAAAGAGTCTTGTCGGCTTAATACAAAATTCCTTTTAGTGCATAAAACAAAATGTATTATCCAAATGTTAAGTCAAACCAGACCTAAAAGAGGAACACACAAAAGAAAAAACTTGTTGGCCAAAAGAATACCGAACTCTTGTCACCTGGATAGCTCAATCGGATCACATAATCATGCTGAGAACTCGTTTGTACATGTAACTGACATCCCTGAGCAACATATCAAAAATTCATAGAATTCCTTTTTACTGAGAAGATTTTTGGACCAGAATACTAGATCAGCATGGATGCACAATTTACTTAGTTAGTTACTGTAGACACCTAAATTTGGACACTTAATTTATCCAAATTGATCCCCTTTCATCTAAGCATCCCCTTATTTGCATTAATTAAGTAATATCGCTATTATTTAATTAATATCCTTAATTCTACCAAATCCCTAAGGTATTTAATTAATAAATAAATACTTTATCTCTTTAATCCTCATTTTCATCAATTGAATTAAATAAATATGCCATTTATTTAATTCCTTTCATGTCACATCCTCCATCATTTTTTATCTAATCTTAATTCATCTTCTAATCTCATCATTAAGATGTGCACATGCCTAATCCTTGATTAAGATTGTCACATCCTCCAACTTTTGCAAGTTGGCCTCTAATCTCTCTTAGCCACCTAGGCCTTCTCTAATCCTTCACTAACTAGCCTAATCAACCTCTCAAGAAATTTTTAATTCCTTTTATCCTTCCAAGGAATATTAAATTCCTTTTTCTCTTCCCCATGTGATCTTTGACTTGTCACATCAAGTCACATGTGAAATCTAACCCTCTTCTAACATGTCATTAATTAGTTTAATCAAGTACTTGCACAACCTTAATCAACTAATTAGGTCATCTCTAATCTTCATATCATTTATGGAATGTGTCCTTAGTCAACTTCATTAAAAGCTTTCTCTTTTTGAACAAGGCATCTCCATTCCCCATGTGAATTTTTAATTCACATTTAATCCTCCAATGCATTTGAAAGAATTTTAAATTCCTTCTCTCTTCCCCATGAGAATATTTAAGGAATTTTTAATTTCCCACTTGTCCTCTCACCCACATGGAGACAAGTACCTCCTTTATGAGGAGATCTTGTCTCAATCCCAAGGTACTATGTACCCTCTCCATGTCATGTACTATCCTTCCACCTCATGTACACTTCACCCCTTTTAAGCCATATCACATGCCACATGTCAAGATGTGAGGGCTTGTGAGTTCTCAACTCACCTTGGCCCTACATCTTGACCGTCTATTTCCCTAGAGATTTCCAAAATCTCTATAAATACCCCCTCTTTTCTCTCATTTTGGAGAGATCATGTATTGTAGCCAAACTCTTGCAATTTTTTCCTAGAATCCATACTTAGCCATTTTTATGCTTGCACCCACTTGCATCCATTATCATATCATCATCTAGCTTGCATCTTGCCATCCAAGGAGCATACAACACCAAAGATCGAAGGGCCAACCAAAGGATCAATTCGACACAAGGTAAAAGGTTCCATTTATTATTTTTATATTGTGTTGAATTCAACTAGGCTAATCTCGAGGTGTAGGTTGTTTTTAGTGTTATTCACATTACTTTGTTTTCTGCTTGTTTTCTACCACCTAGATCGACCTATCACAGTTACCAACCAATTTTGGCATCATCGACAAAAAAACCTTCTTCATTCTTCCAACAATCTCCCCCTTTTTCATTGATGGCAACATGTTCCAAAAGAAATGAGACTTGCTTCAAAAAAAAATTGTGCTCAACTCCTTCTAACATATGTACAGAAACAAACATAACTTATCAATACAAACTCTTCTCCCTGTATCCTCTTTTCTTCCTCTCCTCTTCTCCACCTTTGACATCAAGGACAAAGGACCGCTAAAAAAAGACTTCAAAAATCAAGAACCAAGGGCACCTTATAACTCCTTGAGAATCGCTTCCCAAGCAGGCATTCCATCATCTCAGACTCCTTTTTCCCTAGAGAGTTTTTTATGCAAAGATTCTATTTCTACAAGGCATTCTTCTCTTTCTTTCGGAGTGGATGGAACAATGTTCATTTTGTCAAGTTTTTTTTCTTCCATCAATGCATTTGATATGATAACATGTTTAGACATAACCAAATCTCCAAGCTGGGCATATTGTCTCATAGCCTCTTCTTTCTGCCCCTGCAAGATGAAAAACTTATTTTGAAGATCTGCAATAGAAACCCACCTAACATAGTTTCTATCACTAGCAATCTTATAATCTCTAGAGGCATCAACAAGTTGAGACTCAATTGAGTCCATTAGATCCTTGATACCTCAAGTGGCTTTCAGCTATTTCATGCAATAAAAGGAATAAGTATGAATACAATGGCATTGCCATGAATAAAATACATCATCTGAAAGATAAATACAGAAGAGGGGATGACTCCAACTGGTGCTCCAATAACCTGTACATCAGTCCCTAATGGCGGTAGCAACGCTTTCCTACCATGTGGACTCAAAAGAGGCCACCCCACCATGCTCAGAGGTAGTCACAAGGCCCAAACAACAAACAAGGCAAGGGTAACAAATGGCCAACACTCACATTTGACACAGAGCGAACATGAAATACAATACTTAAGGCCAATGTCACAACATGAAGATATTCATACAATAATCATGTCGGGTACTACTCACGACTACTAAGGTATGAGATACAAGAGTGAAAATTGTATGGAGTGTCATCATGGGTGCTCAAAGGGATGGCACCACACGGAACTAGTACACCTCTCATACAGACGAGGAGACTCAATCATGCCTGTATCCATGCCCTACAGATGGATAACTCCTCGCCCTATAGACGGATAGGCCTTCTCATTTAACCAAATGAGGAATCCATAGCAAATGTGAAACAAAAGAAAAGCCATAAGAATCCATCATAAAATCCATTTAACACAGCCAAGCAAACATTGTTGCAAGAAGACATGTTTAACAGCTGAATTCAATCATGAAATAGAGGCATAAAAATTAAAATTGTCTAGATTAAAATTCTAAGCTTGACCCAGTTCATATTTTTGCATTTCAAGTTGGAATCCACCTTAAATTTTTGAGTTTAGGACAAGAAATGAACTACTGTTCTAAAAAACATCTTTTTCCAAGTTGGGCAAGAAAAACATGAACATATGAAGTTGCCCGGACTAAAAATCGGACAACAATCCATTTGAAATATGGACGATTCTAAATGGAATCCAATTTTATTTTACGTTTTTAACAGACAGTTAAAGAGCAGCATCAAAGAATGTCATTTAACAAGAAGGCACAAATTTGGGCAAAAATGAAAGTCCCCAGAATTAAAATCTGCTAAAGACCCAGTTGAGATCTTGGCATTTCTACATGAAATCCACCCTTAAATTTCATTTTTATCAAGAAGATAATGAGAAGCAAAGAAAAATGTTTTTACAAATTGAGCAAAAAGAGAAATGAAATGAAGGATTCCATAATTTTTTTATTTTTTTTGCAACCCATTTTGGATTTATTGGCATCGACAAAATTTTCCATAAGAAAACTATAGAACAACAAAAGAATTCAAGCAACCATCATCCAAACCCCAATCCTTCACACAATAAAATAGAGGGATTTCACCAATTATTTACAAAATAAAAGTAACCCAAATTTGCAAGGAGATTCAAGGCATAAATGACATAAGTGAATGCAAAATTCATCAGTCATACAAGATTGAAGAAAAATAAGCAGAATACCTCCAATTCTGCCCCAAAACAAAAATGGAAGGAAGTTCAGTGTAGAAGTCGTGGCTAGGTTCCAAATTTGGGCAGCAAGGGAAAATTTGCACACTGAAATCAACAATCCCATATCCACAATTTGTTTCTCAACAGAATCTCCACATTGCTCCCCAACTCTGTGGCCCCCTTCATGGTTTTTTTTTCTTCTCCTTCAAAAACAAAAAAAATCTTCTTCTCCCCAAAAAGAATAATCCTCTCCCAAAACAAAAATGAAGAATATATCTCTATCAAAGACAAGGTTTCTCTTTTATTTTATTTTAACAAAATTCCTCCACACAATAAAAATGAAATAAAACATTTTATTAAACAAGTTATTAAGACTCCCCAAAGCAATTAAATAAATTCCCTAAATATCCAATATTCCCTCCATATAAAAAAAAAAAATTATATCCAAACGTTAAAATACATAAAGCTCCCCAAAAAAGATTAATGAAATCATTTAGAATAACATATTTTAAAATCTCATGGATAAAACCATTTAAATCTCCCATCAATAAAATACTATAAAATACCATATTTAAAATCACGAAAAGACATCAAGACACTGACAACCAAAATATATATCCACATAGCAGATTCACGGAAACAAAGACAAAATACCTTAGCAAGACATACTGGTAAACCCCATATAGTAGAAAGGTGTGCCAGAACACACAGCTAAAAGGTGCTCCAGACGTTACCATTAGGTAATCAAACGATAAGACATCAACAAGGAAAACACTGCCCTAACAGGGTACGATGGGCTAGGGTAGGGGAAATTTTTCCTGTGACTACCTCCAGTAACCACCATCGGGGGAGGTATGCTCAGACCTATGAAGCTAGGTGGAGTTGATACCTAGTACCTGTAACATAAACATCGCATATACATATATACATAGCCGAAACACATACTACATCTTGACTGTAGTTAGCTACCATATATCAATTACTTGCATCATCATATCTAATCATAATAACCTTTCACTAAATTAACAATATCTAACCTCATTATACTAACATTTAACATTTAAAATATCAAATCAAAAATCAAAATACTATCTTACCAACCTGGGTTTAGAGAGGTGTTACATGAAGTATGCCCTTTTTGAATCTATAAAATTCTAAAGGTGATATAAAAATAATTAGATGAATTAACACAAGATTTAGGGTTGGAAATATTAACTATGAAATCTAATTCAATATTATCCCATTTATTTTCATGATGCTTAGGTGGAGTGTTTCTAGGTCACAATTGATGTGGAGGGGAAACTAAAGTAAAATGGGTACTATGTTCCATGGAGTAAATTATGTTAGAAAATTACTAGGTTCAACAAACTATTTCCTACATAACCTCATGAGATAAAACCATGTATAAATTTTTAAAAAAAAGTCATAATTAATAGATAAAACTTATGCCACAAGATTACACAAGATATACCCTAGGAAAACCCCCTCAAGAGGGAAAAACCTAGCCTCCAAAAGCATCCACACTTAATGCATTATTTAGTAATAAAAACATTAGAATACACTTATAGAGTCTCCATAAATATTTTTGAAACATCAAGATCCTCCAATGCTTCATCCATGTTTCCAAGCATGTAACTACACATCCCATGTCATGATTCATATATACAATCAACAAAATAACTCAATAAACATGACAACCAAGCCCAAAAACCAACTAGTCAACCCCAACCACTAAACATGTGCTTTCTTTTTATAGATTCAAGCTCACAAAAAATAAACAAGTGTTATGAGGCATATTTTATAGAAACAGCATACACAAAAGTGGTATAGGCATATTTGATAGAAATGACATACTTCAAATGGTATTAGTGTCATTAGGAACTACCAACTAAGAAATGAGATTTGAAGAAACAAAATTATTTAAAGGAAAAGAGAAGCATAATTTGCGTTCGAGGAAAACCACAAAAGAGGAAAGTGAAAGAAAAATTAAGAGAATTTAGTTCTATATGTTAAAAAATCATGTTGGTGTGTGAAATTTTGTGTAGATGTTAGATCATGGTGATTTTGTTACCATTTCAAATTTGTGCCATAGTCCTATATATTTCTAGACATTTAGATAACTTACTATTTTAACGAGATTTTAAATTTGAATTTCATGATCATGAATAATAAACTAGTTCACTCTATGACATAGGGGAAATTATCAAATTATTAATATTAAATTTAGGATTTTCTAAAATGGTGTGTATATGTGTAGTACATATGTAGGGACTTAGGAACAAGTACCTTAAGGTTGTATGTGGCATATGGGACAATGTTAAATCTTAAACATGTTTAAGGCCTAAATTTTCATGTAGGTGCTACAACCAAATCATAAATTAGGTCTCTAATAACATAGTGGGTGCTATGTGACCATCTTGTTTGGTGCTAGGTGGGAAAGTTTGGTAACCCCATTTTCCATGATTTATCCAAGCTTGGGTGTAATGTGTTTTTTAACTTTATTTTAAATGTTTCCTTGTATTTTATTATTACTAGGGACGAAGTAATTATTTATTTTCTTTAGTCCTATTTTGTGACTTTGTAGATTCTTGAGTCATGTGGAATCCCATTAAAGCAAAGGAGCATAGAGAATATGCAATAACAAATTGAGTAGAAGGTACATAAAAAATATTTAAGTATATCAAGATAATTGTAAGTCAACACCAACCATCATAAGTAATTCAAGTTTCATATTAATTATTCTTATAAAATAAAGTATCCAATACAAACACCTTTTTGGATAACATGATCAATGGTGGTAAGATAGAAGGATGGTTTTTTTTATGTTTTAGTTTACATTCTTTCATTGACTAATAAATAATAATCCTACTAAATTGAGTGTTGCTAAATGGTTAGGAAATGAATGTATTTTATTATTTTTTTTAAAGGAAATAATATCCTTCATGATCATATGAGCTAGGAAATAAACATAATGGATATGGAGAAAAGGACTAGGTAGCCAAACCAAGAACTTCATGTCCAAATTTTTTATCTATTGGTTAGATAGTAAGAGTAAGTGTCCCTCACTTAGATGTGGATTTATATTTAAATAATTATACTTGATAAATGGTATTAATTTCAACTACATTCCATAGGACTCAGTGAACCATTTTAATTCTATAATCAAATGTGATTGTAAATTTATTGTTGTCATGAATATATGGGTATTTGTTACCTAGCTAATAGTAAAGTAGTTGTAATGAATTAAGGTATCCTATATGGAATCTTGTATTCCTATTTTAAGTATATTCTTGAAAGATAAAATACTATTGGTATTTTCACAATATATTTTATTATGATGATCTATCTAAAATATGAAATCAAAATTTAAGGCTTGATGGATGAAAATGTTCTTTTGATCGCTTAATTTGTATGTTTTATAGCATATTCCATGTATCTAGGTTAAATAATAATATTTTTTGTACACAATATACTTAAGGTAAGAAATGTTAGTAATAATACATAAGGAATGGAAGAAATAAGTTTTGAATACTTGTTTATTTTGGTTTTTCTAGGTAGCTTTTCTATGTCAAAAATAATCTAGTATCATAGATTAACCTTTACTAATTTAATTTATTTGTGTCAGTGTGTAGTAATGTAGACACGCCTCAAAAATATTGTCATAATGTAAAAGGTTGTCAAAAATCCTTTATGTATTTGCAAAAATGTAGTTATTTTTGTGAAAGTGAAATATTTAGTTGAGTATCAAAGTTGTATGTGTATATTGAAAATGAAGGTACTCACTATGTGTGTTTTTTCATAAATGATGTTTCTATCATGGATCCATATTACCTCATGGAAGTTAGCTTTCCGGATCCATCTTTTAGTTCAAATTCCCTAGAGTTGTTAAAGCCTAAGTCACTTTGAAAATATAGTGCCAATATTTTCCTAGATATGTGTTAGAAATTTTTATTATTGTACTATTGAATTGCTTTAACATATTTTTTCTTGCTTTATATTGTGAGAGTCCAAAGTTGTATGAGTTGAAAATTTTTGCTCACCTACACTTTGTGCACTTTGGTCACCCATAATTTTTTTTACTTAGGTTGTAGGATGTGGAAGAGAATTTTTTTGAAAAGTGTTGCCTCTTGTAAAACTATACTATCATAGTATTTATCCACAATGTGGTAAATGGATTGAATAATATTATTGCATATCTTTTTCCTAATTTTGCATTTTAGTGCTTTGATTGAGGTACATACTTGATATGGGAATTTAATGTAGTTAGTTTATTGTTGTGTCAAGTATTTCTTAAGTCAGTAGATGGAACATCCTTGTGTCAAATGAGATCCATGAGTATTTAGTGTTGGTATGAATTAGGTTTTATACCTAACTATATCACATAATAGGTCCTATTCACATGTTAAGTTTACTTAGGTCCTAGGAATATTTCTATAAGTCTTAGTTGAAATTAGTTTTATCTTATCTTTTATCATTTAATTCTTGTGTCCTGGGTTATTTAATATTAGTTGTCTCATGACATAGGATTAAGACACTTGTCATGATCTTTTCTAATCCTGTCTAGATCACCTTGGATCTATAACCAAGGGGTTCTCATTTTTAAATTAATTCTTTGCATTGCATATTGATCATATTTTATCTAATATTATTTTCAATCCATTTTTAAAAAATTATCATCTTGTTTTTCTCTCTTGTAGAAGGCAATTTTTTGGTTTTGCAAGCGATCCTAGTAAATTGAGTCCTGTGAGATTGAGTCCTTGAGTGACTCTATCATTTAGGTATACCCTAAAAAAATATGATTGATCAATCATATGAATGCATTTAATTCATATCACATCTATAAAACTCTAGATGTCTGCAAACAATTAAATTTTTTGAGCTAATAGGATGGTAGCATGTGTCCCTAAGTGGTGCCTATCATTCCTAGATTTATTTTTCCTTATATTCAATTATAAAAAAATTTAATGAATATTATCTGATACACAATAATACCACAGAGAAGATGTTTCCCTAGAGTGGAAATCTAATATTTATGATCACTTGATTGGTAATAGAAAAGGAATGCAATATGATCTGAACTTGATGTAGTGATATATCAAATGTAACTTGAAATGGAGATTAGTATGTTATCACATGCCTATGTTGAACGATAATTGAAAAGGCAAGAGTAAACATCAAATATTTGATGTTTTGTAATTTTGATGTAGCAAATTGGTTGGAATACAACTACTCTAATCTAACTAGTTAATTTAAAATATTGTTTATGAGTCTAGTTATTACTAAGTTTTTTGATGTTTTTATGCATATTCATAGACATTTCCAAACACTTATTTCATAAATATTCCTAAACTTTATTACCTTCTATGCTCATTATGCAAACCTGAACCTAATTTGAAGTATATGGAAATATGGTTATAATGTGATAGTTATTGTATAATTAATGTGTGGATATGTATGAATTCCAATGATTATTTGTGCTTAAGCTATGGTTTTTAGTATTGTGTAGATGATGTATGAAATAAATATTTGTAGCCAAGGAGTCAAAGGAGGTAGAATGTAGCCCATAGCAATTGGGAGGCACAACCCGCAACCAAAGGAGTTTCCAAATAATGATGCAAGGGAGGTTCCAGAATAAGTTGAGAGTGGTAAATGCATAAATGAAGGCACTTATTGAGGATGATTGTGAATCTTCATGACATTCACTAAAGAAATTGAAGGAGAAGAAATCTATTATAGTTGGGAGTCTAACATGATTATTTCAACACTCCATGTTCTAGTTCTTATTGCAGCAGAGTTTTAGTTCCATTTGGACTCTTCTTCCTTTTTTAGTTATAGTTTAGTTGATCAGACTTTATCACACTCTGTTATGTAGGGAGTGGTAATTCATGATTTTAGTTTAGAGTCCTTATTTTAATAAAATCCTTTGTGCCTATATGTGTGGTTCAGTGGTTGAGTTGTTAGTTAAGTTGGTTGATTATCCAATAGCAGATATATCAATAAGACAAGTTCAGTTTCAATTCTTGTTTTTACAAAGACAATTTCCATGATTTTATGAATAAGATAGATCAAAAGAATCTTAGATTGTGATATTCTAAGTTATGAAATGAATGGTTTTCATTATTTTCATGATTACATTAATCTAAGTAACTAGATTTGGGTTAAACCTATGGAGATAGTCACTTGAGCAAGGGCCACTCAAGGTAATTGTTCCCCACTTTATCTTCTATATATTTATTTTTGTTGTAGTAGTTACTCCATGAATGAATGTTGCCTTAATTAGATTCCTTATGTTACAATTATGAATGAATTCATGAATAAATCTTATCTTACATTCATGTTTTAGTTTGATTCAATCTATTATACTCTAGAGTGTAGGTTTAATTATCAATATTGGTTAATTCTAGGGTCTATTTATTGACAGTGAATATGTCACAATCTTGTGTTGTAGGTACCCATAGCAATAGTGCCAACATTACTTCCTTTACTATTATGCAGTTTATGATTTTCCCAATATGTGTAAACACCTATGCTAGGAATATGATATAGGTAGTCTTGAGTCTCTAGAAGCATGTATATAGTTCCAACATTATCACAAGCTTACATTAGCCCTAGTCAAAAATTTAATGGTCCTTCCAGGGGTTTAGTGGAATGTTCGGTTAGGTTTTCCTTTGAATTATGTGTCTGACACCAAGTCCATTAGACATTAGTAGGGACTCTATAATTGTTATAGTGTAATTATAACCTATATGATAACAAAAAATGGATCAATAATAATAGATGGATTCTATTGATTAGATATTTTTTAGGAATGTGATGTGGAAAAAAAGGATCGAGGGTCTAAATCACACATTCTCCTACATCATATTGGAAGGAACCAAAAATGATCACAAACACCCACTTGGCTACTAACCTCAATGGAAGAGCCAAAATGGTGGATCAGGGTTTTGGTTCTTTGTTGGGGTATGATTGATTTATGAATGATTAACTTGATTTGATAATGCAAATATATTCCTAGGAAAACTATTAAGCTAAATCCAAATGATGCAAATACAGAGAAACACAAAATTAAAACATAGAAATGAGTTACAAAACAACAAAGTGTAGAAGCAGAAGAACTTGGCATATGAATTTGGGCTCAAACTAGTTGGATAGGAGTGCTAGCAGCCTAGAACAGGAAGTATAGATCTTAGGAATAAAAAATCAGATCTTAGATGGTCATTGTATCAAGGTTCTTCCTTTTTGGACTCTCCTTCAGAACTTCATCTATTGATGATTAATTCCACTTGCCCTAATTTGTTGACATAAAAGGCTTGCATGCTTGATAGATTGCAATTAGGTCTTCAACCCTTTCCCGAATCTACCTTAGATTTTCCACCTGCACATAAGAGAGGATCTAAGAAAGGGTTATTTCATATAGATTCTTGCCTAATTCAAACCTTGTTTTGGTGTTTCCACCTCCACAATGATTATGATGATGTAAAGTGTCATGCCCATAATTTTTATTATAAAAAACTTGGCCAATTTTTTTTAGCAATGAAATATATCCATAACTAACTCGCCATGCTAGTCATGGTCACAAACCATATGCCTCAAGTGGAATTAGAAAGTAGAGCTTTGGTGGGTGCACTAAAACCATAAAAAATCTAGGTTATCAACTTACATTATGTCCATTTTACAACATAAATTTCATGTTCACTTGTGATAAAATTTCCAATAAACTTGAACATAATGAGGGTGTTATTATTATTACCTCAACTAATAGGGGAACTATTGTTTAATTATTTAAGTTAAAATTTTACTATCCACAATTAACCTCAATAATAATTTTAATAATTACCCAACAATAAACTTCTATTAAGAAGGTTATTATTGTTCCATCAACCAATTACTAATGGTATTACCGCATAACCCTTGTTTACACCATCTTATTGTTTTTTATACAGTAAGCAACATTTATAGGGTGTTGTACCCTTACACAGAGAGCCACAAGGGAAAATAAAGTTTAGGACCAAAAAACATCAAAATCCTAAGCCAAAAAACTAACACATTGGATCAATAGCAAACAGACAAAAAATGGACCAATAACAGACTAACTAGTATTTTCCTAGTTTTTTGATAGGAGATTAACATCATCCCAAACCCATTCTTGGCCATCTCCAACATTCTTCTTTTCCATTTCATCCTTCATAATCGCCGACAGGGTGTTGGTAAGACAGTGGACCAACTTGACAATGAAACGATTCAAGCCACAATTTTCTTTGTCCAACTTCTCCATCCTTTCCTGCAACACATATAGCTCCTCCCCATAATCCATAGACTTCACAGTATCAGCATGCTCCACCTCCAATGGGTTCGAGGACTGGGAGGCCAATTTCTCCTTCTGCTCTTTGCTACTATCAAGAATAGAGTGGGGCCCTCTAGCATTCTCCTCCTCCTCATCCCCAAATTCCTCCTCGTCCTTGCTCTCTTTGTTGTCAGACCGCTCCTCTTCTGAATTTGAGTCCTTAACTTGTACTTTCTTGTTATTCTTGGCTAGTCTACCAGATCTCCTGATGATGGTATCGTCACCAGTCACCATTGTAGTCGCGACCACTGTATCCCCCTTAGAATCCATTCCCACTATTAAATTTAGGTGAATAGATTAAATGCATAGAAAATACCTCAAAATAAAAAATAATAACAAAGCAGATACCCTAGGAAAACCCTCCTCTTGAGGGAGAAAAAACCTAGCAACAAAGATCTCTCTTATATTAATATAGAAGTGGCCATAATTCACTTTACAATGAGGCCGAAACACAAGGCCAGAAATCACTACCTTTACCAGATACAAAGAGCAAATATAGAAGGCCAGAAATTAGTACCTTTACCAGATACAAGATGCAGATACAGAAGGCCAAAAATTAGTACCTTTACCAGATACAAGGAGCAGATACAGACCTCACTTTTAGATTGTATAATTCAGACCTTGCTTTAGATAGTAGTTCGCACTTCAAGAATATGTTTGCACTTCAACATTTGAACTCAAAATTGACAGAGGTTCGCATTTGGCATATTTGTCTTTAACAAAATTTGTGTCCTTTGATGATCTGCAATTTGCTAATATATGATTCGCAATATCATGCATGAAGGAGTTCACACTTTCCTAACAATGCGCACAAGTTGATCTTTGAACTGCATATGATCACACTGAGACTAGCATTCACACTTGATCAATATAACATATTTGTCTTAATCATATTAGACTTATATGCATCACCAAACTGAGTAATTGATCTTGAATATCAAATGTATTCACACTTGAATATCAGATAAATTCGCACTTGTGTAAATGATCAAACTGATCTAGTTCTTAGCTAATGACAATGGACGAACAATCTGTATATATATACAAATGAAAGGAGAGAAAAATCCTTCATGTCGGCCTATTAAGAGATTTTGAATCTTGTTAAATGAAGTAGGCCTAGATAAATATTATATGTCAGCCTTTATGAATATACACGCCTCTTCACAAGAGGTCAGCCACCTTTAAGAAAACGTGTCCCAAGGAGAATGAGGTCGGCTCCAAATAAACATGTATTAAATGTCTTCTTGATAATAGATCAGGATGAATTTGTATCTTCTTATGTCTGCCATACAATGTGAAGATAAACAATAAATATAAATTGAATAGCCAACAGCTATCATTCAATTTATGTTTCCATGAAGGAGCTGAGCTGGAAGGAGCTACCGAAGCTGCTATATCATTAACACCCACCACATTTTTACCTCTTTTGTCCTTGGTCGGAGGCTCCATCAAACCCTTCACTTCCTCCTTACCTTTCTTCTTCAGGGTTGGTTTGCAAAAATTCTTGGTAGGGGTCAACTTGAGCTCATAGAGACTAGTCGTAGCACTAGTCTGGGCAACACCAACATTCCCCTTAAGCATTTTGGTAGCGGGTTTAGGCATAGAGCCCAGATGGGTTTTTCTTATGGGACCTTTGGACTCAGCTGAGGAAATGTTAGTCACAATGGGAGGCTCAATTATATCAATACGGACGGAAGAAATGGGTTTGGGCAGGCATAACGCAAGATGGAAGTGGTCAAGCCTTAGATTGAGGCCTTAGTGAAGTAGAAGGGGAGGAGTATCATCAAAATTTAGGCCAACAACCTCAATGCATTTTTCAATAGAACTTTCTAAATCCATCAAAAGGAAGAAAGGAAACCTTAATAGAATTTTATGCCAGAGGTGATTTAAAAGAGGGAAATGGTAGAAGAAATAGGTTTTGTATCTACCTTCCAGATTCATGTACTTCATAAGCGCTAGGAAAACTTGGTTCCAAGGCTGTAGAAGAGCCTCTCTCTCAAACCTCAATTGGTTACGAATTGACTTTTCATTCCCCACGAAGAATGCGTTCATACTTTCATTGTCTTGGGATTTTGTATGCTTCAGATGCTTGATACTAGAACACAAAAGCCTCGTCGCCTGCACAATCACATCCTCATTCAATTCAAAGGAAATACCACCCAGAGTCACATGATGATCTTTCCAAGAGTTAACGAATTGCACAGACAAACTAGGGTCACGGCCCACCAGAGTCTCCATTAGGGGTGCCAGACCACCCTCAAAACATATGTGCCTTACCAAAGGATATTTTTAAAATTCACCACAGTTGTAGGGCTCCATTCGCACCCTATCACCACCCATAATGTCACTTTGCACACAAAATAACTAAAAATCTAGAGAAAGAAAAAGTTAGAGAAAATGGTAAGGTGAAGTTTCACCCGCACATTTAGGATTTTAAGCCCAATGAAGTAGCCTTGGGTAATAAAAGCAATGTACAGGTCACACGCTTGAGGAAATAATTCCCTAGAAGAAATCTTTGTGAATTTATAAATGAGGATCTCCAAACACTTGCGGCAAGGTAAGCGGGACATGACAGAAATGGAAGGTTTTCCTTCCATGTTTTTGCACAAAAACCAAAGTAGGATGGTCATGGGGCCAAACTTAGAAAGATCTAAGGAGCCAAATTTTAGAAGAGGAGACAAAATAGTGGAAGGGATAGAACCAATAAGGAGCTTGATCTCATAATTATTATTCACGTCAAATTTAAAATCATAAAACTTTAAGATACGATGGCTTAGCACAATCCCCAGAAGGAGATTACATAAGGTACGACCCAACTTGGCCTTAATCACCAAGTACCCACTATAAATCCTCATGATGTCCCTTTTAAAAATGGTCTCCACCTCCTCATTCAAATTATGCCACTTGTAGGCCACCTTGACATACACTCCCATCCACAAAGCCCATAAGACAAGCATGTGGACCCCCCATGAAACCAAAAAAAGTGCTTGATTAGTTATCATCATGGATCAAATAGGGGTTTTTCTCCTTCAGGATTAGATCTTAGATGTCTAGAGGATGGTTTCCCAAAACACACTAGCATTTAGAGAATTTCCAATGTGTGCCAAAGTTGGCTAAGGCATCAGCCACTTGATTTCCCTCTTGATAAATGTGGGTAGCAATCTTTAAATTTAACTTAGACATGAAGAGCCTTATGTCTAGTAGAATGTCTTTGGTACTCCACCACAATAATATTCCAAAGTTAACAACATCAATAATAGTCTTAGAATCACCTTCAATTTTCAATTCCCATAGAAACAACCAACTATAAGCCCTTAAGCAGTGCTCTAGCTTCCACAATCATAGAAGAATGGAAACCAATCCCCCCAAAGTAACCAGCCATAAAATTTCCTTTACAATCTCTGATAACACCTCCTATGCTAGCTCTACCTGGGTTGCCTTTGGCTGCCTCATCAAAATTAAGTTTATACCACCCACTGTTTGGAGGCTTCCATTTAGTGTTTCTTCTAGCTAGTGATCTGGAGTTGTCATAAGAGCTTGCATCCAGGTTCTCCTACCAAGCTTTGTCCATAACAATTTCCCTCTCAGTCACACCTTTATCCATGGTTCTCCCAATGAAGAGAAATTTTTTTTCCACAATGAGCTGAGAACCAATACCAAAAACCTCCTTTAGACTCACCTCAATGTTCCTGAAAATCCTGTTGTTCCTCTCTTTCCATAAGCACCAATAGATAATGGGGGGAACCTAGTTCCAAATTTCACAAGGCAAATGGTGGATATAAGTTCTAGTCCAACTTAGTATAAAGGATCTAATATCTTGACACATACTCCATTGGATGCCCAAACGTTCTATTTCTAGCTCCCTCAGACCAACAACAAACAGGCAGTGTAATAATAAGTGGTCCACCGATTCTTCATTGCAGTTGCATAAAAAACATTTGTTGGGAATTTGGAATCCCCTTTTTCTCAAATTATCTTGCGTTAGGATCTTATTATGGTATGAATTCCACCAAAAGAAGTTAACTTTTGAGATCATGTGTCGATTCTAGACCCTCTTCCAGAGATCAAGGACAACACCCTGGTCCGTCAGCAGATTTCAAGTTGATTTAACTGAAAAATCTCCCTACTTATCATGAGTCTAGAAGAACTCATGCCCAATGTTGGTTGAAGGAAGTCTAGTAAGGGAGATCAACTCCTAGAGATTCTTGGAAAGGAGTCTTAGGTTAGGGGATAAAGGGTTACATAGGGCCAAATCATTCCATTTCCTAGCACCGTGAGGGCCAAGGAGGTAATCACTAATATAAACACCAAAGAATCTTTGAGCCAGTCTCATAAGATTTCTAAATTCAGAGTTTTCCAAAGGGGAATCAAGAAGCCAAGGGTCCTCCTATAATCTGATTTTATTACCATTACCAATCTTCCATTTTATCCCATTCCTCATCAGCCCCTGCAGGCTGCAAATACTCTTCTAGGCCAGGTAACCCAAAGGGTGAATCTCTGAAAGGCGGTCTATCAAAGGTCTGTTTTGAAGATACTTAGCATTCATTATCTTGCACCAATCCTTTCTATTCCTCAATTGGTCTCAACCCACTTTGGCCATTAAAGCTTTATTGGTATTAGAGACAATTCTAATCCCAAGCCCACCACAATGTTTAGGTAGACAGACTTTGTCCCACTTAACCAAAGAAAATTTTTTCTTTTCCTTAGTACCAGACCATAGGAAATTCCTTTAAATTTTCTTTGACTTCTCACCAATATATCTAGGAATCTTGAAAATAGAGAGGAAGTAGACAGGGACACCTTGAAGAGCAGCAAACAGGAGCTATAGTTTACCAACATGGCTAAGGATGGAGCCTTTCCACCCAACCAGTTTTCTTTGGATCCTTTCAAGGACTGAATTCCAAAAATCATGAGTGACTTCCTTGATAGTAAGGGGTAAACCAAGATAAACCAAAGGAAGCAAGGAAAATTTTAAGGAAACCCCCCCTGGGCAAAGGTGTAAAATCCTGACAAATCTTGTATACTTCCCGAGAAAATATTAATTTTAGAGGCGAATTTTTTTCATTTTTCAGGAAAAAAAATCTCAATTGGCGAATATTTTATAATTGGTAGAAGTCTATGGAAAATCTTGGCAAATTGCAAAATTTTTTAAACCGATAAAATATTTTCATTGGCAATTAAAATCTATTTTCAAACCTAGAAAAAAATTTCTATTGGCAAATTAAACTTGTTTTCAAAACAGAAAAAACAATTTTGTTGGCGATTAAAACTTTTTTTCAAACCAAAAGAATATATCCATTAGCAAATTAAACCTATTTTCAAATGCATAAGAAAAAAATTTGCGAATCAATATAACCACGACCGTTCGATGAATTTTTGATGGATGGCTATAGTTGCATTCCAAAAGTAAATCTTTGAAGCACTAGATTTTGGAATTGAAACCTCTAGAATAACACTAGAACTGTTAGATTTTTAGAAATCAATCGTTGATATTTTATTAACTATTTAGGTATGTTGGTCATCATGCTCTTGTTTACCATTTAATATTGCCTAATTCAGACCAAAATATTTTATGACAAAGCCTTAAATCTTAACTCTTTAATCCTAAGTGTCGATTCTCGTCAACCTAGCGATGTCCCCATTTTAAATTATGCACGTGCATAAATTTTTTGTTAAAAGGACCGTTCGATGGATTTTCGATGGACAGCTATAGTTGCATTCCAGAAGTAAATCCTTGAAGTACTAGACTCACGAATTGAAACCTCCATAATAACACTAGAACTGTTAGATTTTCAAAAATCAATGGTTGAGATTTTATTAACTATTTAGGTATGTCGGTCATTGTGCTCTTGTTTACCATTTAATATTTCCTAAGTCAAACCAAAATATTTTATGAAAAAGCCTTAAATCTTAACTTGTTAATCCTGAGGGTTGATTCTCCTCAACCTAGCAATGTCCCCATTTTAAATTATGCACGTGCATAAAGTTTGTTTTAAAAGAAGGACTGTTTGATGAATTTTTGATGGACAACTATATTTGCATTCCGGAAGTAAATCCTTGAAGTACTAGACTCGCGAATTGAAACCTCCGTAATAACACTAGAATCATTAGATTTTCAGAAATCAATGGTTGAGATTTTATTAATTATTTAGGTATGTCGGTCATCATGCTCTTGTTTACCATTTAATATTGCCTAAGTCAAACCAAAATATTTTATGAAAAAGCCTTAAATCTTAACTCTTTAATTTTGAGGGTCGAGTCTCGTCAACCTAGCGATGTCCCCATTTTAAAAATAACTTTATTTGCATGTGCACTATGCGACCATCTTGTCATCTATCGCAGGCATACCTTTTAAGCACTTGTTTTTAAGGATTCAAGTGTTGAAATAAATGTTAATTGTCACATCAATGATAGTGGTGAATTTAAAAATGATAAGTGTGATGTCATACTGATTGTGTTCATGCTAACTTCTATATATACTTCACCCACTTGATGTTCTTCATATCATTTATAATATATTTGGCTTTGACTTATTTCTTCTCTATTCTCAATTTAACCGAGATATTAATTATTATGGATTTTTCATGGTGTGTCATGCTACCCAAATGTTTTTGGGAGAAAAGAAGGGATGATGCATATGATAGATGAAAGTTGGGTATGGTTTTTATAATTCCTTGTGTGCAGTTTGAGGATGCTATAAGAATAATTGTGGGCAGGAAATGGCTTCAAAACAACCCCTGTGCTCTATATTTTGAGGTAGCTTCGAATTTCTTGTCCAATTGCATGGACATTCTGCTCAATAAAGATTTGGCGAAGACACTGGCAATATGTTATTTGCAACCTTTCATTTACTCTATTTCTTCATTGGAGTTGGCATTGGAGCATTAAAATTTTGAAAGTGGGTTAGCGCCTGTTGGTGCAATCTTCAGGAAAGTGGAATTGCATGCTTCTACAGTGCAGGCTCTTGCCCTGGTTAATATGAGATGGGGTTTGCTATGTGATATGAAAACTGAATCATTAAAGAGTTTGGAGTTTTGGAGGAAGGTTTTGGGTGATTCACTTTTCTTCTCTGTTGTTAGTTTGTTAAATTCAATTCAGGTTCGCTCAAACAACCGGTTGATGGCCTCAACTAATGTTACAAAAAAATCAGTAATGAATTGTGTGATGTGTCAGTGTCTATATTTTATTGTGCAATGTAACAGTTCTTGTAATATGTACTTTGTGACTAGTTTTTTGTCACGGTTAGTGGATTTTTGGCCATGCTAGTTATGTACTATGTACTTCAATCTTTAGCAATAGCTACTTAAATTAAAATTCTTTTTCATGGCTCCATTCTTGTAAATCCCTTTTGTTTTGATTAATATAAAAATCTTAAATGTGGCCTTTAAAACTAATAGTAATTACCAACATATAGTTCTCATCATAAGTGAGTGAAATTTATTGTGACTTTTTAGTGGACATTGATAATGACTAAGGTAAAATGAGACATTTAATTATCTCTTTTCAATGCATTTAAGTACTCTAGTCTCTACCTTTCATTTATTCTATTGAAATTCTCAATTTGGCTACAATACCATGGGTGGTGGTGCAGATTAATGCCATATGAATAGCCAGAGTGATTGATTGGATAGATTTATATTGAAAATTACATGATGTACTATAGAATCATAGATGATGATGTCAATAATCCATTTGACAATTGACAACTTGCGTGGCACTGGTGATTTTGACAATTGACATCTTGTCAACTTGAGATTCAGTTTGCATGTAGCTAGGCTGTCAAAGTCCAAACGCCAATCAAATTAAACATTTAAATTTTAAATGTTAGGCTTAAGTTACACGAACCAATTAAGTTGGAATTTTTTGTTTGCATGAATCACAATTTATGGCTAGTTACTATACCCAACCTCACACGTGACATGTGTGAGGTGTACAAGGGACCATGCTAGTAGTGGCACTTTTGGTGGCACTTTTGGCCCATAAATAAGGATAGTGAGCTCAACTGAAATCATTCGTTGAATTGGCATAAGTATTAAGGGCTTTCATTTTGTAGGGTTAATAACTTAATAAGGATTCAGGAAGAAGATGATGTGGTATTATTGGGGATACTCTAAATTCTCCTATCTTCAGTTATGTAGTTATAGAGTAAAAGACCAATTTCCTTCAAGTTCAAAATGGGTGGAATTGGAAAGAAGTTGATTTCATTCACCTGAATTATCAGATAGGTTTTGAACCAGGATGAGGAGCTCTGACGGATATAAGTGCTCTCCTCGTGCATGGAAGCTCCAAGTAAAAGATGGGAGTAGTTTTACTACCTGTCATCATCTGCATGGTTGCCTAGGCAATTCCCATGCATTTATTTTGAGACACCATGGCCTACCAGGCAAGCCCCATGCATTTATTTTCAGTGATCATCTTCTGCACGAGAGCAATTTTGCAACCCCTCATCTTTTACATGAGTTTGGTTCTAAAAGGGGCTAAGTACATTTTGTATCTTCATAGCTTCCATTTCCCCAATTTGATTATGCCCCCTTTTCCCGTGCATTTATTTTCACAACCCATGGCTAACTTGGCAAGTCCCATTTATTTTTAGAGAAACATGTATCACATTTACATTTTCACCAGAGTCTAGCAGAAGCTTGGCGCTTGCACTTACATTTGTATTTGTACTATGTAATAATGTGACATTGTAATTTAGTTGTAATAAAATAAATCTTTGTGCTATTAATGTGACATTGTAATTCATTTTATTGTCCTTTGCAAGTTAAGTGCTACTAATGGTTGTGCTATTAATGTGACATTGTAATTCATTTTATTAAGGACTTTGCAATGTTAAGTAGAAACAAGATTTGTAATAATTTCATATCATTTGCGTGGCATTGGCGATTTTGAAAATTGACAGCTTGTCAGCTTGAGGTACAGCTTGCATGTAGCCAGGCTGTCAAAGTCTAGACATCAATCAAATTAAACATTTGAATTTTAAATGTTAGGCTTAAGTTACACGAACCAATTAAGTTGGCTTTTTGGTTTGCACGAATCACAATTATGACTATACCCAACCTCACACGTGACACGTGTGAGGTGTACAAGGGACTAGGCTGGTAGTGGCACTATTGGTGGCACTTTTGGCCCATAAATAAGGATAGTGAGCACAACTGAAATCATTTGTTGAATTGTCATAAGGGTTTTCATTTTGTAGGGTTAATAACTTAATAAGGATTTAGGAAGAAGATGATGTAGTATTATTGGGGATACTCTAAATTCTCTTGCCTCTAGTTATGTAGTTATAGAGTAAAATACCAATTTCCTTCAAGTTCAGAATGGGTGGAATTGGAAAGAAGTTGATTTGGTTCACCTGACTTCTTAGATAAGTTTTGAACTAGGATGAGGAGCTTTGATGCAGATAAGTGCTATCCCAATGTATGGAAGTTGCAAGTAGAAGATGGAAGCAATTTTACTACCCCTCATCATTTGCATGGTTGGCCAGGAGAGCCCCTTGCATTTATTTTTGGACACCATGGCCTACCAAGCAAGCCCCATGCATTTATTTTTAGTGCTCATCTTCTGCATGGGAGCAATTTTACAACCCCTCATCTTCTGCATGAGTCTAGTTCTAAAAGGGGATAAGTACATTTTGTTTCTTCACATCTCTTAGTTCCCCAACATGATTCCCTAGGCAAGTTCCTTGCATTTATTTTCAGACACCATGGCCTACCAGGCAAGCCCCATGCATTTATTTTCAGAGCCCATGGCTGACCTAGCAAGTCCTATGTGTTTATTTTCAGAGCTCATGGTTGACCTGACAAGTCCCATTTATTTTCAGACACATGTAATGATGTATCACATTTATGTTTTCACCAACAGTCCAACAGAATCTTGGCGCTTGAGCTTACATTTGTATTTGTACTATCTAATAATGTGACATTGTAATTCATTTTATTAAGGCCTTTGCAATGTTAAGTTTTTGCCCCCTTGGCCTTGATGTCAATCCTAGTGCATTAAAGTTTAAAGCAACTTTAAAACACATGTTTATTATTTATATCATATTTTACTCAACCATTCAATGAACATTTGATGTATGGTTGTAGTTTCATTGTAGAATGAAATGTGCAGAGAGCTAGGCTTGTGAACTTAAACCTCTAGAATCACCCTATAACCGTTAGATTAACAAAGATCAGCAATTTAGAATTTTTTGTCAATGTAGGAGTAAATCATAAATGGCTTGGTTTAAATGTTGTCAGCCATGCACTACTACTAATTGTGTATTGTTTAGTCCAGAAGTAACACATAGATGTTTTAGTTTCATTCACTTTAATATTCGAAAAAACAACACTTTCTATTGCTATGTGATTTTATTTTGAAGCTAGAGTGTCAGCACACAGGGAGATTTTAGTCTTCAGTTTGCTCATTGCAGTGCGCCACCCTGTTCTTGGTTCCACAATTCCACTTCCAACAAAGCCATTCCAATAACCCAGTTTCAACTTCAAGAATCAAAATTCAAAATCCGAGTAAGTTAAATAATTCCTACGACTATGTTTCATCATTTGATGTTTCTTAAAATCTTATTTTGTTTAGGGTTAAGAGGCTTAAGAATTAAGAAAAATTAAGGACTAATAGGGAATTCAAAAATTTCATATTGTTGATTGTATTAGCATGTCTACCACCAATACCTCTAGATCAATGTTGGATAAATGAAAAAACACATTATGCAAAATTGCTTAAAACCCCAGGTTTCATTGATGAATACCATGATATTTATGATCATGAAACCTATGGTAGGCATACCTTAGAACTAAGAATTTCATCTCAACATAAGGCTTCAAAAAAATTCAAGTTAATAGTATCAGTGCACCATGGGTAAGTGGATTAGGGCACATGATGTTACATGAGGTTTTCCCTTGCCCAAAATTTATCATGGTTTGTACCCTAAATTATGATGATAAAAAAAGAGCAATTGTTAATAAATATAGCAAAGAAGAATTGTTATACATTAATGTAGAAGAACCTGGAAAATCGTTGGCCTTGGGGTTTACAACCGAAGAATTTGGAAATGTCCACATTGACCTAGAAAAGCTTACTAGTGATTATGAAGCAGTGGATGAAAAGGAGAAAATTTCTTTCTTAAATACAATAAATCAGGATAGAAACAAATTGAAAGGTGATCATAAGCCTCCTTACGATTTGAATATTTTTAAACCACGGGCTCAGGATATTATTCCCATGCTAGAATTTTTCCTCAGACTGGATAGTGATTTGGAAGTGGGTGCAAGCCTCCTTGAAATGGTATATAATATCCATTATCATGTTCCACATGTCAAATATAATTTTATTGGACACATTGTAGAATCCATGCATAAACATTTTTTAATGATTAAAGGAGGTTCCACCAAGACATTTAGGTTCACAACCTACTTGTGCTATCTTTTTCTATTCAAATTTAGAGGAATGTTTCAGACCAACAAGCTTCAGATTCAACCCTATAGTAATGCTAAGGAAAAGAAAATGGCTCCACTTCCAGTATATGAATGGACCACTATGATAAGGATGCATGATTCTCGAAAGAACTACAATCATTTTGTAGACTACTTTTTGGCGACATTGCATCAAGCAATTACAAATACTCCAATGCCTAGATTGCCTATGTCATTTAGAAACTGCATTCAACTAGGAAAAGAAATACAATTGGCTGATTGGTACTTAATGGAAGAATATATTGTGCTAAGATTTTATGGATCGAAAGTACATCCATACAAACTTCCAATACATGTGACAAAAAGGGTTTTTGCTTTGGAATATGTAAGGAAGATCCAAAGTACTGATGAAATACACTTTACTAGTCAGGGGAAGAAGACCTTACTTCATTACCTTTTTCATGTGGAGGGATAACATTCAAAAGAAAATCATTTAGTGTGGCACATGATCTTTTGATTTTTTTTATTTTGATGCTATCTATCACTGGTAGTATGATCCATGTGACACCATTAAATCAATGATTGTGCTCAAGAAGAATGTTGGAAGTAGAATTCAACATCAAAGTAAACCCTTGCTTGAAAACTTGAGAAACAAGGATTCTTGGGATGAGGTCAAAGTAGCAATGGAGAAAAGTGTTGCTGAGAATGATATTTCTTTTGAACAATTGTTAGCAAAAATTATGGCATTGCATTGAAAGACAATTAGGAGGTACAAAAAAATTTATGAAAGAATCCATAAACCATCTAGTAGAGTAAAAATTTTAGATTCTCTAGAGAAGGAAGTTACAAAAAAAAATTGGCCACGATAAAAAATTACTGCCTTTTGGTTTATGAGGAAGGAGCTAGGTGATCCAAGAGCTCTTGTAGAGTATGAAGATAATGAAAGAAGATCGTGCATTTAGCAAATTTTGGAATATAGAGCATCCCAGATGAACGAGAAGATAAAGAAAGTGATGATGAATTTGATGATGATAGGGAAGAAGAAACCCATGTCAATTTCAAACTTGGTTTAAGTGAGGCCACAAAAGAAGCATTTACTACAAGAGCAACCATAGCTGAAAAAATGGGTTATGAAGGTGGTCCTTTGGGATACCAAAGACAAGGCCCTTGGATGGTAACAAATGTAGAGCATAGAAAACTAGTTGATAAATCTAGCCTTGGGGTTGGAGGTGAAAAATTAGACCTAGGGCATACAAGTTAATTTGTTAGAGCTTCAAGTTCAAATCCTCATCCTTATGGTCAAACACAATCACAACTAGGACATGCCCATGGTGGAGGGCTTAGTGCAATTGGAACTACCTCTAATGGAGATGGTATGGGTAGTAGTACTAGTAGTAGTCAACATGTGCTACAACAAAAAATTACACACAAGAGGACAACAACACAATATATCACAGAAACACCAGGTGATCAAGGCATACAGAAGAGGCAAAGGATTTTGATAGGTCCAAGTCACACTACCAATGGATCCACCACAAAGGAGTTATTTCTAGGCACTCCCCCAATTCCAGTTAGTTTGGTTGTGACATCATTAGCAATTGCAAGTACTCCTATTCCTTCGCCATTCAAGCATTCCATTGTTCTTGCATCCCCAGGTTTTGATTACATTGAAGAGTTTAAAAAGAAATCAGAATTGAATAAAAAAGAAAAGAAGCAACTGATGGAGAGTGTGTATGTTGTAATTTGAGAGCTTGCAACAACCATGGTATTACCCACATTTGACACAAGTAAAGAAATCATGGAGTACACAATTCTTGTTCCCACAGTTCAAAAAAAACCAATAAATGAGATGGCTCCATTTGAATTCTAGGTGAACAATATTCAATTGGATTTTTCTAGACTCAAAAATACTAACAAAATTAATGTATCAAAGAAGAACAATGAATTGGTGTACACATCACTGCTAAAGCAAGATAGAGAGAAAAAAAGGTTGTAGACTCAAATTGAAAAGTTACAGGAAGACCTAGCAAATGAGAAAGCAAAGAGGAAAGTAACAGATAACAAGAGAAATGAATTAGAAAAAAGAATAAAAAAATATGCCTCTACATCAACAAGTAAAGAGGATAAGCAAAATGAGACTATAGTGAATGAACTGAAGCAAAGGCTAGATGAGAGAAACAAGAAATATGATGAAGAAAAATCCACTTCAGAAAAATTAAGACTAAGAATTGTGAATGGAAATGCATAGTGGGAACAAAAATTGGAGAAGGAGAGGAAAAGAAATGAAAGATTGCAGGTAGAGCTAATGGAAGAAAAAAATGAAATTAAGTCTTGTTAAAATAAGATATCTACATTTTGTAGAGAAACAATGAGGCATATGAAACAAAAGATCTGGGATGAAATAATGTAGGGGATTGATCATTTTTGTGACATGTTTCAATTGATTGATGCTATCAAACAACATCATAATAAGCTCAAAAAATATTTAATGGACAACAAAAATGTGTTGGCATTAGAGAAATCAGCAAATCAAATTCAACAAACATTCTACATAATGGAAACTCATATGGTGAAGTTCATGTAGACATAATCTTTGTGTTGTGGTGTATGGATTTATTTTGTTTATGCTGAATATCTTGCCAATAGTTATCTATGTTGGTGTTCTGGATGTTTAATAGATTGCATTGCTATCATATGTTTATCTTTGAATGAATGCTTATGGCAATGGTTGAGTTCAGTTAAAGAAATTTATTACTTCTAAAGTGATTCAAGTCTTTTTGCTTTAGTTTATTGTTTGATATTTCATATTGGAATGCCTTTCAAAGCTTTCTTATGTGTAAGCAAGGCGGTGATCACACACTATCTAACTCAATTTGATCAAACACAAACAAGGAAACAACCTTCACAACACAATTCACTCAACTTGTTTCGAACACCCAACCATAGGCTTATAGCCCTCACAATTTGACTTGGCACAATATCTTTTAGAGAAGGCCGTACAAAGGCCAACAAAACATCATTTAAGCATTGACACAGGTCTAAACACAATATTCCAATAGATTACCAAAGGTTTCTTTGACCGAACTTAGAGAACCAATAAATTGCCCCAATGCCTTAAGGCTACTAAATTAGCCCAAATTAACAAAGGAAGTACTTCCTAATCTTCAATTTATCACTCCAACTCTTTGTTAGACTCAAATTGTGATGAAAAACCATAGATTATTCAATCATTTCCCAAGTTCATGACCTCTAGACCGTTGTACCATAAAACCCTCATTTATCATGCAAAACTCTAGGGTTTACTCAAACTCACAACAATCGAGCTTTCCAAATTCAATCAATACATCCAACAACTCTTAAATATCCTACACATGGTCACAAATCCATCACAAGACTAGTTCCTTCACTGTTTCATCAAAACACTACATTAACACTTTCATTTCACATGGAAAACAACATTACTCTCTCCTAGGGCATCACCCATTTGCTAACAACTCAATTCCACAGCCTACTAAAACATGGAAACACATAAGTCAGAGAGTATTAATAATATCCCTTTCAATTATTTATCAAAGATTGTGTGAATGGAAATGCAATAGGAATTTACAAGTAGTTAGTAGGTAGTTAGTAGGAATTTATGAAGGGAAGATGTTTTTTGGTTTGCAGGGTAGTTAGTAGGTATTCGAAAAAGGCGATAAATGTAATTTTGAGAAAATTTTTGATTTCGATGTAGCTATTAAGGGCTAGCAGTGAAGTCACTGTAGATAAATTGTAATTTTTGAGAAATTGGGGTAAAGTAGTTGAATATCTAGAGGATAGGTGGTTATTCAAAAAAGTTTAGAAAATAATGTAATATGAGTTTTTTATCAATAAAGAAAAAAATATTATTACCGATCAAAAAAAAAACCATATCATGAAGTGCAATGATTCACAATTTCATTGAATACAATATTAAATATCTTCAATTATAATATGGAACAATGGAAACTAATCCATGAAGTGCAGTATAATTATAAATACCTAAAAGCTACTAATTCTCTTCCATTTCCCAAATGGAGTCAGGGTCCTCAAACTGACGTTCATCATCAGATAAAGTAAAAGAGTCACCTTGAATTTGATTCTGAGTCTTCTCTTCATTTTCTTTGGCCTGTTTCTCAAATTCAACATTCATTGTGTGATTTGTGTCACTGTCAATGTCATTTTTCCCAGTCCCATTGCCACTGCCACTGCCACCAATACCAGCATTTGGAATTGGAGTGTTGCACAACCCGGTCCTTCTTCTTTCACATGTGGACCTCCAGATTGCGAGTGCCTTTTCAAAAGGAAAATTAAAGACATTATACACAGTTCCTTTCAACCTCAAGGAATTTTCCAAATTCTTGTCTAGTTTGTTTCTTAACTTTGATTTCAAAAACCCCAATGTACTGAAAACTTTCTCATCCTCCACCGACCCCAATATCATTGTTTGAAATAAATCAACAAGTTTGAAATATTCTGATATCGAACCACACAATATTTCACTCTAACCTAAGTTTTTCCAAACCTTTTTTTGATCCCAATTCAAAGGCCTTCTCCTCGCCCATGGATTTATACTAGTCCCTCATAGCTGTTGCAAAACTCCTAGATTTTTTTCTAAGCTTAGCTTCATTTAAAATTCCTTTTATTTTCTTCTCATTGTATGTTACACTCTTCAAAAATTGTTCGATCAAGATTTTTACTTGATCATGAAAATATTTTGGGTTCTCTCGGTTTGCCCAAGATTGAGGATACACAATACCCATGGCTTCAAGTATTTCATGTCGAGGGAATCTTTCACGTATCTATGAGGAAAGATATTTTGCAATTTCCTTCAAATTATCACCAACAGATTTAACAATGCCTTTAAAATCTTCCTCATTAACAACTACTTCTCTGCTACAATGCCTAACTATCTTACAATGGTACATTGGTATCTCATATCCACATACACAGATACATAAGTTCCTGATTGAATTAAACTATAAATAATTATCAGGATTATTCAAATCAGTAATTGTCTGCCACATGAAATAATTTTGGCCATCTTGTGTTAGATCTAGATATAGATGATCGAGCGCCAAGCATGTATGTTTACGTAGATTGGCATATTCATTAATATACATAGTTATGTCTTGGGATTTCTTCACAAGATTGTTCATCTCATCCAACATGGAGAGAAGACTAGCTAAAGTCAAGAGTGTCTCTATATCGCTTAACCTATGTAAGAGGTCAGGATCTTTGTCTATTGTGTTGTGATGCTCGTACATCACTCCAATCAAGGATTGATATTATGAAAGAACTTTTTGCACTGGTCCATGCAGGGAGATCCATCTGGTATTGACATCCTTGAGAAGCTTGTTTCCTAGTGTTATTCCCTCAGCAAAATTTTGAAATTCTATGAAACGTTTGGGACTTTGGAAAAAGTATGTGTGGATCTGGTGGAATAGATTTTCAACTTTTGATACTGTTGGAAACTCGCTTACAATTTTGAATGCTAAATTCATTTTGTGGGCCATGCATTGAATTCCAAGCATGTATGGTGCACAAATATTTTGTAACTTTGTGCAAACACCAATCCTTTGACCTTGCATCACTGCAGCTCCATCAGCTCCTACACACACCAACTTTTTGGAAATTGTCAACTCATCCATACATACAATTTCATTCAAAGATTTCTTGGCTAGTTCAAATATATTTTGCGATGTTGAACTATCCTTCATTTTATGAACACAGAGAAGATGAGCTTGGAAAACATGTCGTTCTATAGTATACAAATGCATACAGACCCAAGAGGTATTGTCTACCACAGTAACTTCATCTAAAGATAATGCAATGAAATTTTACTCTTTTATTTTCTCCTTTAAATCTTCCTTTTCAACTGTAGTAAGATAGTTTTCCCATTCCCATCCAGCGTTTACTAACCAATGTGAGAAGGGATTGTGAGGAACATTCAAAAAAGATAATAAACTAGAATATTATGGGTAGTATGTCATAGGATGTCCTCTAGAAAAAATATGAAAAACAACACTCATCTGAATAATTTTTGACATATTTGTTGCTTCCATTGCTTTTCCAAATTGAGCCTCAAGTGTACCTTTACATGCAGCAATGTTCAACATTCATTTTTCATGTTCTTCATAATCCACGACATACCTAACATGAAGACATTCTTGCTTTGATTTCCATCATACAACTGATTGTTCCTTTCCGTCTATGATTTTTTTCATAAACTTTACCGATATGCTTTTCTATAGTGTCAATATTTAGCTGCAACGTCTTGGATCTTCCACATTTCCAACTACAAATCATACATTTGGCCAATGTTTCCTTTTCAATATCGTTTACATTGTCAATCCCCACTGGTACCATGAATGGGTACTTTGACAACCAACCAAGTTGAAAATTCCTTGTCATTTCCCACTGGTGCCCCATTTTTTATTTGCTTCTTCTTTTCTTGCTACCAACATCATCATCCTCATCCAAGTCAATTATCTCATTCTAGCTAACTGGGCCCAGGGTATCCCTTGGAACATCTTTTGCAATATTTCCATCCTGATTTGATACATTTTGATTTAAAACTGTGACAATCTCAACTTGACCTTCTGGTGGTGGTGAGGTATTGTGAATGCTACCAATATTTGGTGGAAGAGTTGATGATGTAGCTCCATATTGACCTAATGGATCAAAATATTTGACAATTCCAAAGTAAGACTGTATGGTACATCTAATTTTTTGGTGTTTTGATGGCCTCCCAATCTCTTCACCACCCTGAGGAGCAACATGAGCCTCTTCACCATCCTGAGAAGCCTGAGGAGCGTCAGGAATCTATTCACCACCCTAAGGAGTGACAAGAGCCTTACCACCCTAAGGAGTGATAGGAGTCTCTTTGCCACCCTGAGGAGTGGCAGGAGCCCTACCATTTCTGCTCGAGTCGCTCGACATATTGATCTCACTTTGAATAAAAAATGGAAAAAAATGTCTTCTTTTTTAAGGAGGATAGAGAATATAGATCCCATTCCCTACTCAATATCATCTTTAATACTAAAGAAAGAATGGAAAAGAGATAAAGAAAACTTATTATTATAACTAATAACACTATGAAGAAATGATCACTCACCTTTAAGTCTACATTTTCAGCTTTCGTTGACTTCTGAATCAAGAAGTAGAACCTCAGAACTGAACAAAATGTGTAAGAATAAATGATACTTTTGATTGTATTTATATCAATCCATGATTCCATATTTAGCGAATTCCACAGGATTTTTAAATGGTATATTAAAAATTTGGTGAATCTCGCGTGCTTATACAATGATACTTTCTAATTTTCAAGGTGAAATGTGTCCCCAAATGTAATTATATTTTAATGTTATTGGCAAAATATGTCCCCATAAGCAACTATTTATAAATTTTAATTAGCGAAATGGGTCTTCACAAGAAATTTTTTGTAAATTTTAATTGGCGAAATGGGTCTGATACAATGTTGTTTTAATAGTATTGGCGAATATGTAGGTGTTTTATTACATGCTTCCAAGATTCAAGGAGAAAATATTAGTCGGTCCATTTGAAACACTATAGTTTGTTATGGAAAATTTGTTGCTTAAATATGCCTCATAAAAAAATCATTATCAAATGGACATACATTGGACTGATAGTTCGTAAAATCCAGACAATTTGGACACCCTGTTGGGTGCGAGAAATTTTCCAATTTCAATTTGGCTGATTCCTAGAATTCGCCAATTGGCGAAGATTCACTACTAAAGTTTTCCCTGGAAGAAAGAGAAACACTTAAGCACCCCAGGACAACAGTCACCCGAACTTGTAGGTTAGGAGTGTTGTTGAAGAAGTAAATCATACTTTTATTACAGTTAATACATTAACCAGAACAAGCAGCGTAGTTGTTGAGACAATTTTTCCATTTCCTGGGTTCAATCACTGAGGCTTTCCCAAAAAGAATAGTATCATCCAAAAATTGTTGTATCATAGTCGTTCTAAGGAAGAGGCAACTTTGATTCCCTTAATAGACCCTTCTGAAAACATATTAGAAAATTTCTTGCTCAATACATCCACAATCATGATAAACAAGTAGGGTGAAAGGGGGTCACCTTGTCTGATACCTCTCCCAGCAGAGAAAAAACCAAAAGGAGTCCCATTAACCAAAACAGAGTACTTAACCATAGTTACACATTCCATTATGAGTTTGATCACGGATTGGTCAAAACCAAACTTAGTTAAGAATTTTGGGACAAAATCCCAAATCACCTTATCATAGGCTTTTGAAATATCTAATTTAAGGGCCATACTAGCATAGTTACATCTATCCATGGAATGGAGCAATTCATGAGTGGTTATAGAAGCATCAAGAATATGATGACTAGGCACAAACCCTTTTTTAGTAGGACTAATAAGTTTGTCAAGGAGAGGTTTAATGCGGTTCACCAAAATTTTAGAGAGAATTTTATAAAAGGTATTGCACAGATTGATGGGGCGAAAATCAATCATAGTCTGAGGATCAATAATCTTAGGAATTAAGGCTATAAAGGTGTGGTTCAACTATTTTAGAATCTTACTAGATTTGAAAAATTCATGAGCAACTAGGACAAGGTCCCCACCAACGATCTCCCAAAAGATTTGAAAGAAGGTTGGTGGAAAACCATCAAGGCTCAGTGCTTTGTAAGCCCCCATACTAAAAGTGGCCAAATTGACCTCCTCAAGAGTGACAACATTAAGGATCCCAAGGTTATCATTCTGAGTAATGAAGGTCAGGAGGGGGGTCCAACAATAGATCATCTAGAGCTGGATTAGGAGCCTCAACAGGAATCGCATAAGCCTTCTGAAAATAATCTGCAGCCAAGAGACCAATCAGGGAGGGTGAATTGATCGCATCCCCCTGCTCATTATGAAATTTAGTTATCTGATTCCTTTTCTTATGTTTAATGGAAGAAACAAGAAAGAAAGAGGTGTGCATGTCACCTTCTTTCAGCCATTGGACCCTGGATTTATGTTTCCAAAAAAATTCCTCTTTCCTTAGAATTTGTTCCCACTCCCTTTGGCTCTCTTTTATTGGTTGTAAGTAGGAAGACTGACATCCCCCTCCTCCATTTTCTTTTGAATAATTTTTTAATTTATCCCCTACAACTCTTTTTTTCTAGAAAACATCCCCAAATTTTTTTCCAACCTTTCACCATACATTTGATATGTTTCAATTTAAAAAAGATCTTGAACATGGGGGAACCACGAATAGGAATATTCCACCATTCAACAACTTTGTTCTTGAAATTAGGGTGGGAGTTCCACATTATCTCAAACTGAAATGGGAACGAACCAACCGAAAAATGGTCATTTGAGATCAATAGTAGAGGAATGTGATCTGAAATCGTCTTGCGCAGAGCCCAGAGAATGGCACTGAGCAGGCCAGTCTAGTTAATGGAGCAAAGGAATATGTCTAATCTAACTTGAATCAAGTCCTCCCCCAAGTGTCTATTGGTACAAGTAAAATCTTGGCCCAATAAGTCAATGTCAATCAAGCTAGTAGAACTTAGAAATTTTTCCAGATCAACCATGCTATTAGAATAATCCACCATACCACCACTTTTCTCCAAGGGATATAAGGGGGAGTTGAAGTCCCCAACCACTAACCAACAAGAACCGCTATTAGTTTTAACCCATCCAACAAAAACTGCCACAAATCATTCCTAGAATTTCTCTAACTAGGAGCATAAACATTGATAAGCCACCAAGAGTCACCCGGGTAGGTAAAGGAAACACCCACACTACTCTAGCAGTAGAATAGTTTAGAGCCATAAAACCTGGAAGGGTTCTAGAGCACATCAAGACCACCCAACACCCCATCAACATCACTATAGGAGTAAGTATCCCTCGGCCATAAGTACATAGAAATTTTATCAAAATTATCTTTTTTCATCTTGGTTTCTTGTAAAAGTAGTACATCTATCTTATGTTCAAGAATATAATTCTTTAGAGAAAGTTGCTTATGAGAGCTATTTAGCCCTCACACATTCCATGACATGACCTTCATTTTTTACCTTTCTTGGAGGACACTTCCAATGTCCTTTTTTTACCAATGGCTATCTCATTTGTAGTCTCTCTCAACCTCGTTAGTCTCTGACTGGGTCTTCAAGGCTTGGAGTCACCTCCCACGTCCACTTTTTCCTCCTCCCTCTTTTCTTTTGGGTTACCCAGTTATCCTCTTCTACAACTTTCTCTAGATCCAAACCCTCAGAGCTAAAATTTGTCTTATCAATAACTCTAGTACCCATCTCCTCTGATATTTCACCCTCTTCACCCATAGTCTCACTAGTCCCAGTTGAACCCACCTCCAATAGAGAACCACCAGCTAACTCATCCCCCAAAAAGGCCAAGCCAGAGGATAGAACAACATCATCCAACAACTTATCAACTGCCACACTCTCATAAAGAGAAAGAGTAGCAAGGCTTGTAGCTGGATCCACACTAGAAGTTTCCATTCCACTTAGAGGATCCATAGAGATTGGGGGTTCCACCAAAGTAGGTAAGGCAGATTTGGCCTGATCGCCATCCTTTAGACCATCATTTTCTAGGGGAGGGATAGCATTAGTAGCAAAGTCACCTAGGATAGACTCCCAATTAAAGGAAGATTTACAATCAGAGATAAGGTGGCCAGGTTTGGCACACTTCTGACAATATTTTCATAGCACACAGGTTGGACCCAAGTACTGAACTTTGAGCACAACTTCACAGAGTTAGGAAGTGTCTTATTCACACTAATATTCACACAAAAGCATGTAAACACTAACCTAGACTTGTATCTGGTGATGGAATTAGAAGTAATAAAATGACCCAAGGAAACCCTAATGCTTTTGAAGATGGATTCGTCCCAATATTCCAAGGGCAACCCAGGCAAGCGAACCTAGACTGGTGCCAATTTATTTAGATCCATTGTAGGGTCAAACCTCAACTTCCAGTGGCATAAAGCCAAGTTGTGCTTTCCATAAACCCAAGGCCTAGAAGAGAGGACCGCGACCAAGTCTTCTAAGGTTGTGAACTTGAAGAGGAAGAGACCGCCCGACATAGTGCAGATGCCCACACTTCCCTTGAGGCACTATTTAGTAGCAGCCCATCTTCAAACCATGTCAAAAATGGGATGAAACAAAAGAAAATGACCCGCAACTGTGTTCTCCATGGAGGATAGAATCCTATCACAAACCTTATCAAAGAGAAAAATCCATTCTCGAGGCTTTGACTTCCTCTTCAAAAGGGGTAGGAGGATTAGAGCATGTTTTACCATTCGTCAACACATCTGTCTAGCCTTTAGTATCTAGAAGAATATTGACCACCAACACTTCCACACCAGACATGACCAAAATCACGGGTGGCACCAAATGACCCACATCTAAAGGACTGGAACCTCTAGGAGTGTCTCCCAAGGGACATGAGTCCACATGAGACAAGGAAAGGTTCAGGATAGGGGGCAGAGGGGGACCGTGGGGTACCCTAGGGCAGAATCCACCATGCGCACAAGTTGTTCAAATGTGGATAGAGGAGAGGGAAGCGGGAAAAAACTTAGATTGTACACCATATTATTGTTATTGACGAATGAATCATTAATATAGTATACTCTATTTAATCACAATTCACCCATTACTGGTACTATTATCCACTCTTCTTAGATACTATTGATTGTTATGCCATAGTGAAGATAGTATCATTTTTTTTATTCCATTCAAAATTAATGGCACCATTTCTATTTCATTTAGGTTTGGGCCTAAGTAATAATGTTGTTATTTAAACAATAACCTGGCTATAATAAAATTATTATTTGTTTGACCATCAAAATGTTAGGATTAGGAACATACTAATTTTTATTTTAATCACCAATAGATTTTGGAAAATAACATTATTTAGAACCCAACAACTATCTTTAAGAATGACCATGTTATTGATCAACCCTTGAATTGATAAAGGTAACCATATTTTATTGAGATCTTTTTTTTAGTGATTATATTTCAATTAATCAATTACCAACTAATAATGTTATTATTTGTGTGACAATTATAACTCAACAACGATGCCATAATCAATCAACATTTGATCCTTTTAAATTGTTGTCCCTAATTTTTGACTTGCTAAAAATTGGGATAACCTATTAAAATTTTGATAAAATTTGAAGATTTTCTCTTCTAAGGCACATTTTACGAGGTGCAAAGATTAGAAAATTCAATTTTAGGTCTATAGTCCTTTGGGTTAGCACTTTTTACTCACTCTCGTCCGTTTTCGTGAAATTCTGAGTCATTTTTAGTGTGTTTTTGGTCAATTTCGGGTTTTTGGGGCATCATTGCAAGTAGGGGTTTTGGTTTCTTATTACAAGTAAGTGATAGGAACTTTTTGCTCTTATTACAAGTTACTTTTTGTTTTAATTTTAAGTTATAGGAACTTTTTGTGTAACTTACAAGTATAGGAACTTTTTGCTCTTATTACAAGTTACTTTTTGTTTTAATTTTCAAGTTGTAGGAACTTTTTATATAACTTACAAGTTGTAGGAACTTTTTGTTCACTTTACAAGTTACTTTTTAAAAAGTCACTTGCAATGACTTGAAAAAGTTCGATTTCACTTAAAGTCACTTGCAATGACTTGAAAAAGATTTCACTTAAGTCACTTGCAATGACTTAAAAAAGTTCCGATTTAACTTAAAGTCACTTGCAATGACTTAAAAAAGTTCCAATTTCACTTAAAGTCACTTGCAATGACTTAAAAAAGTTCCGATTTCACTTAAAGTCACTTGTAATGACTTTTAAAAGTTCCTATTTGAGTAAAGTCACTTGTAATGACTCTAAAAAGGTCTGATTTCTGAAAAATTAACTTGTAAAGTGCCTTGAAAAGCCTGATTTGAGTTTTTTAAGCTTGCAATGTGTCATAAAAATTCCGGTTTGATTTAAAGAAAACTTGTAATGGCCTTTTGAAAGCTCGATTTCCCTTGTTGCAAATCTGTTTCTCTTTATTTTTGTTGTTTCTCTTCATTTTAATGTTTTGAAATCTTTTGTTATTAGGGCGCCTTTGTGTGAGTTTGAATCTGCATTTGATGGAAACATTCATTGCTGAAAACACGTTTTTCATTTTCAAACGCCATTCATTTCCATTCTACCTTCATTCAAATAGGCGTTTTCCATATTCATTCCATTACAAAACGCATTTTATGAAAACGCCTTTCATTTCATTTAAAAAAATGTCATTCTCATTTCATACGCCATACATTTGCCTTTCCATTTCAAAACGTGTTTTTAGCTAGGCTACCTTCATTTGAACGCCATCCATTTTCAGCTATCTCTCATTCATTCCATTCCCTTTTTCATTCGCCTTTCATTCATTCCATTTCAATTGACCTTCATCTCATTTCATTTCTCATTCACATTTCATTCCATCTCATTACCATTTTCTAGAAAAGAAGAAAAGAATAAAAATGCCCTAGAAAGCAAATCGGGATTTTTCCAATCAATTGCAAGTAGGGCATTTTTGTCTAAAATGCAACTACAAGTTAGCACAAGAAAATAAACTTGCAATGGTTTCCTAAAATCCCGAAATACACTATTTACTTGCTGTCAGCCTTCCAAAACCCGAAATTCACTTGTGAGCCCATTTTTGCATCAATTTATCCCGTCCCTTGTCAGTCTTGTTTACACACATGATCTATCAAACCAACAAATCAAGGCATGGGCATTGTTTTATAACAATTTCATCTTGAGTAAGGTGTTATGGGTTCTTCATCAGTGAACAAAAGAAGAAGAGATACAATAGTAATTCATGGAGCAGCCTGAAGGTCAATAATCCTCATGAAACCATCTAAGGACAAAGTAAATCAAGCATGGAAAAAGAACGCAATGAAGAGAAGAACTTCCTTCCTAAAGAAATGGTACTACTCCAAGCCTGTGATAAGGTTGAAGTTCGCCAAGGACACAAAGATCATTAAGAATGCAAATTCCCGTCCCAAGTTCGAGATGTCTTCACCAATCCTGAATACTTCAAGTTCTAAAATCCTGAAGTAGCATGAAAATCATCGCAGATGAAGGATGATGTAGTTAGAGTCGTGTCTTGGACACTTAGAATAATTTCAATTATGCATTTGTAATTTTGTTTTGACAAATTACATGTAAAGTCAGAAATTGTAATGGCAAGTGGCCATGCTACTCGCATTATTGAAGATTGTAATTACATGTAATTAAATTACAAGTCAAGATAAATTAGGATTGTAATTTGGAATAATTCAATTGCAAGTAGTTGGTGGTTGAGAGAATTTCTCAAGTTAGTTGGGATCCTCCCACCTTTTTCTCATGACCTCTCTCCTATAAATACTTGAGAGGGTCCTTTGTAATTGATATCTTTTTGGCAAGCAAGAAAACTCTGCAGAATTTTGTACTCATAAAGACTTTGAGCTTTATAGTTATAAGTTTATCTTTTTCAAATAATATCAAAGAGTTACAGATTTCAGACTTTGTGTTGAAATCCTACTTTGCATCCATTGTGTTCTTTTGTCATTTTGGAGCATTACTTTGTGATTATTTGAAAATTGTGGAAGATTGCTAGGGAGAGCTTCAATCAAAATATTTTCAGACTTTGTGCTGTAAATGTTGAAGATTGAATTCATAAGTTAGAAGTTAAGAAGAATTACAAGTCTTTGTGCTCGTAACGATTCCCATTCATAGAAGTTAATAGATACATCATATTTGCAGACTTTGTGTTGTCTTATGTTGTATATTATCATTAGAATTATCTTTCAAAAGGGTAGATAGGATTGCAGATTTTCAAGACTTTGCGCTTGAGGTTGTTTTCCCGTCCCAAAGGAAGTGACAGAAGTCTTTGAGCTTTCAGGAAACTTCATTTCCTTTATACTAAATTTATTGCAAATTGTTGTAAGAGTTTATTTAGAAGTTAATCTTGCTTTTTCTGTAAAGAGAAAAGAGTTTAATCTTTCCTGAAACAAGAGGAGAGATTATTGTTCCACCCATATTTGTTTTTAGTTATTTAGATAGGGGAGCCTTCCCTTAAATAGGAGAGTTTAACTCACACACTGTGTTGAAATCACCATTTTACTAACCCTCCTTAGTTTACAAAATATTCAACCAACATAAATGAAAATATTATTAATTAACTCACAAATAATTTAATATATTATTATTAAATACATAACACGATCAACCTTATCATGTAGCAAAAATAAATGATGTCATTGTTGAACTTCTGCACTGCTATGGGTGCTATGGGAAACTTCAGCACTACTAGGGTTTCTCTAGGAAATGAAAAGGTAACCATTTACAGTGCCCCCCTTTATAGCTTGCAGGGGGACATAGATGAGAAGGAACTGAAAGAATAGGATGATTACTCTTTCACACCTCTTTCAGATTGTAGGGACATCATTATGTAGGTTGCGGGAAATGGGGGTTCAGCTGAACTAGCCAGTGGCATCCCACAACCCCTTACGATTTCTTCTACAAATGGTTCCTTGGTTGTCAGCTTGGTTGGGGGTTCCCAAAAGGGGTAGGCCTCTTTTTTCTCTACATTTTTGTCTACCTACAATGGCACTAACACTAGGATTGTGAATGATGAGGGCATTTGTGATTTGGCTGGAGCATCTCCACTCTCCTTTGTGCTCACCAAGCTTGTGGGGGTTAACTCTAATCCTAAAACCCATTTCCTAGATGTGGTCAAAATACTCAGGCGAAGACCACATGATCTATTGGTGGTCCTCAATCTAGCACCCCATTAGAAAACCCCAGATCCGGATCTAACCCATTTGATGATTCTTCGTAGTTGAAGCACTCAAGTATAAACAATAGGAGGATTATTCATTGTTCTGGAAAACCTTAAAAATTATATTTTGATGCCAATTTATTGAAGGAGCTCTGTGAGAATGAATTTTTTCACTAAGAATGGGTTAATTAGTAGATTCAGACATTTTTGGCCTCACCTTCCTAGGCTTCATGAATGGATAGCAATTTAATCATGGCTTCCTTTAATAGAAAAAAAATTAGAAATTTATCCCAGTGCAAGGGGTTTTTTCATAGTGGTTTTTGATAGTAAGCAAGATAAAAATACCATTCTCAAGTACATTTGGTTGTGGGGAGAAAGCACACTGTTCTTGAAATAATGGCACTCAAACTTCAACCTACCAAAAAATCCTTTTCAATGATGCTAATTTGGGTTCAAATCCCAAATCTCCCTCTCCACTATTGGTTCGAATCATGCTTTGTTTCTATTGGTAACACCCTTGATAACTTTATAAATACAAATGCGAATTCAAGGGACTTTATCCATACAGCCATTGCTAGGATTTTGGTTGAGATGGACACCTCCAAAGCACTTCTAGCAGAAATAATCCTAAGTGCAAATGGTCATAGCTGGACACAACCCTTGGACTACGAAGGTTTAATATTTAGATGTAGAAAGTGTTACAAAATTGGACACATTGCGGTAGAATGTTCAAACGCTAAACTTCAAACAAAATGGGAGGCCACTTGGTGGAAAGATGTCTCTCCTAAACATTGCTCTTTTTGAACTCCCCCAAGGATTGTGTTTAGCCAAAGATTAAAGATCTGTAGTAAGAATGATCAAAAATCACCTCCTCTAAGTGACTTCTTAGTTTTGATTATTTTGATGACAATGACGCCAATTTAAAATGTCTCTCTCCCAAGGCTACTCTTTTCTTCAATAGTCAAACAATGCACATAATCTTACCTAATTTGCGCGCATCCTACATGTCGGGTTGGACGTTCTTCTATCAAGCCCCATACCGTTGTTACACTATGGGGATGGGGAAGTGAATGGGGATGGGGATGGCCAAAAAATACATGCAGCCTCACACCAAATCTAGTTTTGAGAATAAACGATTTTTGTAGTCTCTAAAGGCATTCGCTACAAAGTAGAAAAAAGAAATGTTATTATCAAACTCATGGAAATCAAGAACAAATTGCAATATCAAGTTAACCTAGAGCCAAACCATCACACATTTGTTAGGTAGTTGTTGGGTGTTGTCATAATAGTATTTTACAATTCCCCGAGAGGAACTAATTTTAGCCGAAACTATTATTTTTAGAAAATATATCGATTTAATCCTTAAAAGTTCCATTTTAAGGATTCTAATTGAAGAGGGTTTGATCAAATCACCTTTAGATCAAATCCCATCGATAGAACCTCACTAGTTTTAAACCATACCTATAAATGCGTCTCCCTTACACCTATCAAAATGCTGATAAAAAATCACTTTTGATTTAGCTTTTGGGGATCAAATGAATTCATTTAAAATTTATTTCAAATGATTATGGTATTCCTTAGAACAAGCTATCCAATGAATATAATTTTAATATGTTTTGGTTTTGCTATGTATTTGTTTTTTAAGTTTTATTAAACATAGGTTTTTCATCGAAAATGAATTTCTTTGTTCTTCACATGTGGAAAAATAGAAGATTATCAAAAAAAAAATTGAAAAATATGAGCACCAGATACATTAAGTCCTTGATCCAACAAAAATAAAAATAAAAAAATTTGACATATACAAAAAAAAGCTACGCTGCTATACGGTTGCCTGTTGTGTCTAATTGTAATTGTTTGACTTTGAAACTTTTATTAAGGGAAAAAATATTCAATAAAAACTATCTAAACTAAGTGGAAGCACTATCAGAGTTACAAATCTAAATTTGAAAGAATTATAATTTTATCCTCTCATGGAAAAAAGTTATGTAAGGGTTATACAAGGTATGCCACTTTCTAAAATGTTGTTTTCTCTAAAAAATCAATTTTCATGGAGATGCAAAAGAAGTGCAATTTGATTCCAAAAATTTTGAAAAAATATATTTTAGAATCTACGCACAAAATTTGATGAGGACTCTAGTTTGCATCATCTTCACCACAGCTAGCCAAGTATAGATGCCCTCGAATGTGAAGATTCAGCTAAAAATAATAATTTAAGGTCCAAATAATAAAAATTGTAAAACCATTATGATCACCCCTGCTACCTGGATCAGGTCAATCAACCTGGTTTGTTATGAGGGATGATCAAAACCATTTGTGTAGTGAATATGTGCAGTTATTTTGGATTTTTAATATGAAAATTTTAGTTTTTATTTTAGAATAGATATGGTTTCTGATAGTGACGTTAGGAACATGTAAGAAGTGATTTAAATAGTCGAGTATGAATATTGTTGAATTAAACAATTGTAATCTAATTTACATGGGGATGATATCCCTCTTTTGTAGTCTCTCTTGGTGGGGGCCAGAATAAATTCTTGCAATATTATAAAACTCACCTCTTACGAATAAAAAAAATACATAACACGATCATTATCAATTTGAAAACTTAGCCTTTGTAACGTTGATAACTACAATTTAGTTTCTCTAAACAATAATGTTACTATCATTTAACAATTATAACTTTATGAATGTATTCTTAATTAGTCATAATCGACTGGTTAATCCATTAATTCTTGTTATTCATTTGCAGAACATGGCATGAAAAGAGGGATTTTGATAGTGAATTCTGGAACTTGACGACACAAGTTACGCATTGTCATAATAGTTTAATAAATCTTATAAGTTGTTTACGTCTTCACATGGAGCAAAAGTGTGTATGTTAGCATTGATGACTATGATTAACATGATGGATAATGACAGATTGATTCATCGCCAATGCCATATTTAGGTACATTTTCATATTTTCAATGTTTAGGATGTTTGTAGTCATGTGAAATTATAGTCATGATTAACTTTTGATCGACATTTGGAAAGGTAAAATGGTCATCCTATTTGATACAATAAATTGATGAATTCATAATAACTGGATTATTATTTATATGTTAATTCACCTTTATTAGCAAAAGCAATATTATCCCTACATTGAAAGACTTGAAAACTGTTGCACATGCTTTTACAATCCGATTATATCATGTCACATCTCAATTTCTTTACTTGCATTTAATAATGTTAAGTTAATTGAAATAATTGAAACATGAAATTTATTTGTTATTGTTTATGAAATTTGATAAACACAATGAAATTTGAAAAAAAATGATTATCTTTGCAACTTTATGATTTAATAAAGTTATTTCGTAATAACTATCGGTTAAAGGTTACTAATGAAAATTGGAAAGTGCAAGAGTGTGTGTATGCAGGAGCAGGTTGAAGAGCAAGAACATGGTTGAGGCAGGAAAGCTAAGTCGGATAACGAATGGTAAGAAAGATTGGAATCTAAAAATCCACACACCACAGTAGACCATGACATATGCATTTGTCTTGCAATTGATAGATATCATTTTTTCTTGTAAGAAATTGTAAATGATTGAATAGATAATCTTATGAAAGAAACGAATTTATTTGAATCACTTGTCTTACCTTGTCTATTCAAGCTAATTTCATAGTGATGTTGGAAGTGCATTTGATTATACATAATTCTTGTGAGAAGAACGATTTAATCATTTGATCTTTTAAAAGAATTTGAAAATAAGCCCTTGATAAAAGAAATAAAAATATATGTTTTTGAATTTATTTATATATATATGTGTGTATAACTATATATATATATATATTATAAAGGATTTTAATGATGAGTGATTCTCATATTCGAGAACACCTTATGAGACTGTATGGAAGGAAACGATGACAATTATCATTGATAACCCCCTTCATAAATGAATAAGGCCGAACCCTCCCATATGGGAAAAAGAATGGAATTATTCTCTGTACAACAGGGAGTGGGCAGCTAAGAATTAGAGGTGTGGATAATTAAGGCCACCTCCATATTTAGAAAACAAAATCAATGGTGAGAGGTAGTGGGCAATCTAGAAGGAGAGACAATCTAGCAAAAGAGAGTAGAGATTAAGGAAAAAGGATGACCCAAGAGTAAGGCACGAAGGAAGGAAGATTTGTTACCATATTCGCATTAGGCAAAAAGCACAAATTTTGTAGACTTAGAGGTATTCTCAAAGCTTTTTTAGATGTTTCCATCAATATATTGAGTGAATTTCCTTTACGTGTATCGATTTAAGCATATTGAGCATCGAATGATTTGTTCTTTTACCTTATTATGTATGTATTGTTGAGTACATGTGGCTCTGGCATTGGGTTTAACCCATGAATTTCTCCCCTATTAGCCATTGGGGCTTAAGCTTTCATTTTCATGGAAACATAAGGTTCCATGGAAAAAAATGTGCTACAGGATTAATTGGAATCTTTTCCAAAATAGGGAGCCCCTATAGTATAGGAATGCATCTTTCAGCGGGTGAAATTGGGGTGGGGCTAGAAATTGCCCCTACAGCTTAGGAATTTTTTAGTAAGTTTTTCTACCAGTTGTCTATCACTTAAAATTTTAAATTCCTAAAAAACCAAAAAAATAAGATAATTTTTATTTATTTATTAATTTTTATCAAAATACTCCAGTTTGTTCCTAAAATTTTGGAGCTCAATCTTTTAAGCTGAATTGCAAAATTGAATTCATGGGACCACCAACTTTAAAATATTCCTAAAAACTCTCAGCAGCACCCACTGAAATTTTTTAGGAAGCCCCCCTCCATGGAATCACTGCACTTTAGCCACATGATTCGGGGATGAAACTACCATCCTGTTATCCCTGTGATGTTATCCCATCGTCATGCATGAGTAGGGTTAGATTGCATGTCTATAATTAGGAATCAACTCAAGAGTTATATATTTATCCTCTGTTTATGTGAGGATCGACTATGGTTCTCTACTGTAAGAACACTGAAAATGCTCTATTTTTATGTTAAATTTTGTTTTCCTTAATACCCAGCCAAACGAATATTACATTTGAAGCAAAAACTCTTTCATTTGGGGCTGAATGATAAGGATCATTTGGGCACAAAGGTTTCCCAAAATGATCCTATCATTCAGACTTTATGTAAAACCAGTAGTTGATTTTATCACCCAGTCATCGTGCATGTTTTAATTTTTGTTTTGTATTTAAGCTTAGTGGGGCACAGTTTTACCGACCCATGTAATGCATGTATGTCGATATTTGTAAATTCTTATTGGAGAATGATTTCACAGTCATTATGTTATTTCCTTATCATTGAATGATAATGCATCATTCGGATTAAAACATAGGAATGAGACCATCATTCCAAGATAAATTGTTGGCCGAACGTGTTATCAAAATTTTCCATAAAATGGTAATTCTTATTGTTATATCATTGTGTCGCCATCAATGTTCAGGCCTTAACCGACCAAGGGTGTAAGGACCCCTCGCGGCTTAAAGATAAACTTCCTTACCATATATCAAGGTGTATATATGTATATACACTTTCGACCCTATATTTGAATCTTCATAGATCCAAATGATAATTATACTCTTTTTTTTACTTGAATATATGGTAACTTGGGTATGAGGATGACAGTGTCTTGAAACATTAAGAGATGGATATAAGTTGATAGCACGTTATTGACTAATGATAACATGTTTATCGACCCCTATTTTATTGTTATATATACATATATGTGTGATTATCTTGATGAACATAATGCATTTTATCTCAATATTCTGGTTTAAATAAAATGATTAAACGATGAATAAAACTAAATGACATATGGTTGCTATGATAAACATTTAACAGAGATAGATTGAAACTTTTATCAGGAAATCAAAAGATCCCGAATTTTAAACAATCTCATTATCAATCTTAACTAATACTTAAAAGACATGTTTACACTGAATATGAATGTCTTTTTAGAACAAAATGAATATAGGATAATGATTGCTTTCACCAACCAGGTAAAATTGATAAAGGAAAATGAATAAAACATAGTACTCAAATTTATCTCTAAAATCAACTTCTTGTGATAAAAATAACCTTGTATTGTATAGTTGGAACTCAGATTTTTTGTGTCAATACCTAGAATTGTTGTACAAATGATTCTCATGTTATTGATTGAATATGATGGTTATTGTAAAACCAAAATTATGCATTTGATATAACGATTGTTTTTGTGAATATGGAAATTTGCATGTAGAATGGAATTTTTACTTTAATCTTAAGAATGTATACATGTATTCCAAACCGTGTTTATTAGGCATATAAGTGTACACGCATAAACTCATCATTTATGAATGTACACATATATGTGGTATACCTTCTTATTTCTTCATAATTACTTTCTTGATTATGTTTGCTTAATTTTATTTGCAAAAGAAGGAAACTATAGAAATGGAATAGTAATGATGTGTAAAATGTGAATCTTAAGGAAATATAATTACTTGATGAATGACTGTATGGATACTATAGAAATAGATTGTACTTCTATGTTGAAATAGAATGTGATGAAATGATACAAAAGTACTAGGTAGACTGTAGCACACAGATATATGATGCTAGTAGATGGTCTATAAGGGAGGGATGCCCCTTTATTTATGGAAAGTTCCCTTCCAGGACAGATGCCAAAGAGTGTAGATTTTGCTTTTCCAAAATCTAATTTTAAGTTGCATTTGCAGCATGAGCTTGGCCAAGCTTTGTAGTCATTATGTGGAATGGACTGATTTATTTATTTACTCTCTCTGTCTTTACCTAAAATGGAACTTGCATGTTCTAACACTAGATAGAAATGCATGTAGTCAGGCATGCACCAAATTCCACCTTGCATACTATATCTCTTGCTAAGTGTTATGTGCAAGGTCGGGTATTCTTCGATGGATAGAAGAATTCCAAGGAAGCCTAGCTTCGTGGTTGGGCCAAAAATCAATTAAACCATATTCTCATCCACCATTGGAGGTGAGTTTACGAAGAGGAATTACAGTGGAATTCGTCTTATTTGATGTACTTGTATCATTGATGTAATTATTGCATTGACTATGTGGCGATTGAATGCCAAGTCAAACAATGTTTATTGGCTATTGACATTTGGAAACGAATATATATATATATATATATATATATATAATATTTTTGGACATAGAATTGCTATGAAATTTATGTCTTTAATTTATATTCATAATGTCAAATATTAATTTATTTGAGAAATATTAGTTGGGCATGTTACATATTGTATACATTGATAAATGTGTTTCCTAAAGGTGTGTTAGGACAGTTATATGCATTATCCATTATTGCTTGGGTATGAAATTCTAGTTCACGTAATAATATGCAAACATAGGCATACTTACATATACTAATGACTCCTCACCTAGCTTGATTGAAACTTTATAATGTTGGACATGTCGCATAACTCTCCTAAGTCATGAAGGCTCCCTTTTAAAAAATGGTGAAACATTATGGCCTAAACCAATTATTAGGAGCATAAGACATATTTTAAATTAAATTCAAGTGACTTAACACCTTTCCCTTATAATTCAAAAAAGGGGGTTTCTACAAATTAATATGCTCAAAGCAGTAGCATGCCATTTACTCCAAATACTCACCTGCCAACTCGCTTAATGGCATTGAAGGCCCTGGAAATGCTTAGCCTAGGATGATGTTCAACATATCAAGCTAAATAAAGGGATGAATCCATTGTTTGACAATTTCTAGTGTCGTAACAACTTCCATATGCTTCCTAAATAGTCACATCAATCCTATAAGGGGATTCATAATTAAGCCATCTATACAATACGATATTCATGCATTTACTCATGAGTATGATTCCTTCCTTAGCCCAGCCACAAAAGAAGTGTGATTATATATATATATATATATATATATATATATATATATATATATATATATATATATCATGTCTTTATCACTAACACCTAGACCAAGTAGATCACGCACCTTGATTTAATTATGAGACAGCTACTCAACCATCCTCTATGTAGAAATGTATACTCCTAACCCCTATTTCTACAACAAACCTATAGCCAATAATAAAAGGAATGGAAGTTGATCCCACAAGTTTGGCACCCAAACAATTCTCAATCAGCCTACTCTTTGACCTGTTCTTTTTTGCTAATTCTTTGTCTCTATTATAGCCTTGATATAATTACACTTCTACCCACATGGCCTCTATGGGTAATATGGAACTGTATTCCCAAAACATGTAAAATACACACAATCAAATGAGTGTAGTAGAAAAGGTGCCTGATTCTTGACCATTACAGCCAAATAAAACTACATGTCCAAGAAGAAAATCTGAAATAGACAAGTGTGATTATCGACTTAGTAACAAAATACATGTGAAGCAACATAGAAGTTTCTTGTAGGCTATAAATGATAGAACTTCATGAGTCTATTGAGAGTGAAACATAGAATCTCGAATCTTGTAGAGTAGCACTTTATCAGTTGGGGCTTAAAGTCATCACTATCCAAAAATATACATATCTCTATGTGCTTCATTCTTAAAAGTTTTAAATGCCAAATATTGAGGAGCATTATAACCTTGTGGAATCTTGAAAACATCACTATCCATGGGTATGTAAATTCATGTTGCAAATTTTCTCACATAATTGTTGGTTATTCCACCAAAACATAGCTTAGCATTGAACATCATCACAATAGTAAAAATAATAGGTATTTTCAATGGTGTTTCTATTTTGTAACAAAATCCATAGTATTTAACTTTGTCTGTATAAATATGTTTTGTAGCTTGGATAATGACGAGGGAGCAAACCCAAGACACAAAAATAATGCACACAACTAGAAAACTTTATTATTATTCAATAATGGAAATCTTACATGGAAAGGATCCCAAATCCTCGAGCTTTGTGATACATGCAAGCTACAGAAGTTTCAGAAAAATTCCAGAAATTACAGAAAATCCCCTTTTCACAGCATGCGAACTCTTTCCTCCAAAAAGCTACCCAAAAATCAGAAAATAGCCCAAAAATAACCCCTTTTTGGTTTGGAGCCAAAAACAACATTCGAGAGATGAGTTTTGGTGGTTTGGCGCCAAAAATTACAATTTGAAATTCAAATTTAAATTCACATTCGAAAATTAGCACATTTCTAAAATATGCACCAACTTCTAGAAGCCATAACTTTTAATAGATGACTGTCAGATTTTCAATGATAATACCTTTTCAGAAAGCTCTTGAAAAGATGTTGTGCACAAAGTAGGCCTATGGCTAACTACTTTGGGATTTTCGCAAATTTTTGGGCCCACCCGGAACCGTTTAGTGCCTCAAACTAGACTCAGAAGGTTTTTCAGGGCAAAATACAGAAACTGGAACTTGAATAACTTTCAAACCGTGAATGATCTTGACCTGATTCTTTCGCCAAAGTGCTTATTTTTCTGTCTTGAACCTTCCCATAAATTTTTTTCTACCCACGCCTTCAAATTCACACCTGCTAAAAAATAGCAGTTGAGTAGAAAAAGCAGAAAAGTAGTTCTGAAAGTTGGAAACTCTTATTTCATGAAAAGGGTATCCAGAAATGCAAAAACATCTACAAAAAGAAAACAACGGGAACATAAATGGAAAACATATTTTTGGGTGATGCAAGATTACCCTCACACCACTGGATGCTCCTGCATCAGATATCCACTAAATACTCAACTTGTTACTATGTTAATCGTTTCAGTTAACACAATTTACTTATGTGCAACTTTGTAGTTTTATTTCCAATTTCCCCTTTTGATAGTTAAACTATAGATTGATATAGTTTTATAGAATTTTTATTATGTTTATAAATCTTGGTCTGAGGGTGGTATCAGCATACAATTTATCTATATATATTTTGCTTTATGCCTCAAACATATACATAATATTGATCACCCTACATAGAAATGATACCTAAATGGAAGCTACACAACTAAACTATTCCTTTTGTTTGAGAAAGAATAGAACCATTCGATGCTCCCAAGCGAAAAAAGTGATCTGCATCCATTAATCTTATTAATTTTTAACCCAATACATTGTATTGAATTGCAGTAGTTTCCCTTGGACCCTCTTTTGACAAGTTACTGAATTTCTTTTCACACTACAACACTTACTACCCATTTTGCATATTATATGAAATGTTAGAAATAAAATTTTAGATTACAACCAAGCTTATAATTTCAAATAAACTAGTATATAGGTATTCTTTGGAAACTTAGGTTTTATTCATCCATGTTAAAATAAAATTAGATTGATCTAAAAAAAAGTACTTTCAAATTAATTTTAATAAGAATGAAATCATATATATACATACTTCTTTCACCACTTTAAAATATACATCATGACTACACTAGTTTTACAAGGACACAATAGGAACTTCCTCAGTCAAGAAGAAGTAATGGTCAAAAGGAATGATAAATTGACAAGTGTTGTAACTTAACAACTTTCATATTTTCTTTCCTTTCATATTTTCTTTCCTTGATGGACTAAAGTCATGGTACTCATCTGATTCAAGGATAATTGGTTGCTTGATTAAAATTCTTGCAAGTGTTAATACTCACAAAACAAATGAACATAAAACACACATAAAATCACATATAAACTTGATGCATTGCTAACATGAATCTTGATTGATAATAAATGTTGTAAAACTCTACTAGTTTTTCTCTTGAATTATTTTTAAGATGTTCAATTGTTATTCCAAAAGGCTAGGATTTCAAATGGTCAAAAAGACGTGTATTTATATGTAATAATTCATTTTACCATAAAATTAATTATCAAAAGCCGACAAATGAAACTAGATTAGTAAATGTTAAACTTTTGATAATGAAATATTTAAATTGGGGCCAAAATAGGTTGGACAGGGGCACTAGCCCCCTAGTCAAGACCTATTTTGGGTCTTTAAGTGTTGTTAAATAAATATTAAATAATATTCACATTTTAATTCTGATTTTTTGAAGATGGCCATAAAATAGGCAAATTAAGAGCACAATTGGGTCCAGGCACATAGGGGGGAGCTACACCTAGTGTGAAATTATCAAGGGTGACAATTTATGATGCTATATTTAGCCCCAACTTTAGTGAGAATATGAACTTACACTCATGCTCACACAAAAGTAAGTATAAGCCAAGAAGGGTTCTTTTATCTAAGATGGGATATCATTAAATATAGGGGTTGCTCTAGCCCCCAAACTCAAGATCCTATGACACAACAATGTAAATACAAAGGAACACACACATGAGGTGTACTACATAATGAAAAACATGAAGCATACACAACAAAGCCATAAAAGAAAACATAATGAAGACACCAAGAAAATATAATACGATAAATAAAGTAAACACACAAAAGACACAAGTTAGAAACATAAAAACACAACACAAGCAATAAAAATAAGACATAAACATAAGGTTAATACACTAAAAAGTATTCAAGTTGGTAAGGTAAAGAGATCTTAGTCTTAAATTTATCTCAAATATGAAACATCATCCATCAAATACAATGTTAGACAAAATGGTTCTCTCATAAGGACCAACAAGTTACATATTATGCTAAATCTCTCATGAGCTACATAGATCCGTTAGCTAGCAAGTTGCATTATGTTAGATTTCAATGCAATATGATGGGTTTCACAAGGTTGGAAAGATGTGTTATGCTAGTTTACTCGTGAAACACATGGATCCACTAGCAAGCAAGTTGTGTTATGCTTAGCGGCCATGTAAAAAATGCTCAATTTCATGAATCAACAAGATGCATTATACCAAATCCATGGATTATTTTTCCAATCATGCCTTAAGGAGGACATAAAATTTTAACATCATGAGGGACCATTTAATGTCATAGGGAATGAATATCCTTAGGGAGTGTACAAAATTTTAATGTCACTAGGGATGAATCACCAACAACACCTTAGGGGCATTATAAATAACAACACCACAATGGTGTACATGAATAAAATAATGACCAAAAATTAGGGAGTATTACATGCATAATACCACCACTAAAGGAGAACAACATGGTTATAAAGGCCACACCTTAGGGGATATCATGTATAATACCACCACTAAAGTGGCACAACATGGATTGGCAAGCCACACCTTAGGAGATTTCATGCATAATATCACCACTTAGGGGGAATATAAATGAATTGTAGGGCCACATCTTAGGGGATATCACACATAGTACCACTACTAAAGTGTTGAATGCACATGACAATTGAGAGGGGGGGTGAATCAATTGTACCTTAAAACTTCAAAACCCTCACAAGAATTTAGATCCACATTAATCCAATTATCCATTATTCTATTAGAATGATTTATCATAAAAAAAAATAACAAAATCAAAACCAAATCAGCACCATACACAATGAAACAATGAATAAAATAGGGATCACTACCTATAATAAAGAAAGGCTCACTTCCAGAATAGAAAAGAAGATAGAGAAGAGTGTTACAATGAGAAATCCATCTCAAGGCAACAAAAAAATCCACCACATTATCACCAACACCTTCGCGGTCTTTCTAAAGAATTGTAGACACCTTCTACTCACTACATTTAGTAATCTAACACATGAAAGCTTGAACTTCACTTCTCAAATTCGCACCCTAAAACTCTGCAATTCACATTACTTACATCATACTCATATATCTTAACATCCTTCAACAACTCAACACTTATTTATATCATCTTCAACCTTGAATACATTCTCCAAGGTTGGATATGCACGTCAACCGTGCAAATTCAAATTAGGTCAGCACCAAAACATTCTCACTATGGAAAGGAATGAAAGAAGAACACAACATAACTTAGCTAGGACCTAAATCCACTCATATACACCATGCCTTGCTTCCACAAACATCAAATAAACTTTGCAAGTAGTGTAAACACCCAAAGTCAGCCAAACCTGTGTTAACACCATTAACACTTAAGTACATGCTTCCTCAAATCCAAATACAACTCATGGACACCACATAACACTTGAATAAAATATAGAATATTCCACAAACACCCTAAAATCCAACAAGTTCCTTCACACAAATTTCACCTGAAGAATGTCAACACCTAGTACACTCAAACAACTTTGTCATACACTGTAACTAAAACACTGACTTCCAAAGCATCAAACCATGAACAACTTCATATGAAGTAAGATACAAACACTATCAATACCCTTCCAGGTCTAAGAGACTTGAAACCACTCCATGGAGAAATGCAGAGCAAGAACATTTCTCCTAGACATCTCTGCAATATACAATTCACAACTAGTGAACACAACTTCCTCTGCATAGCAATCCAACACATCAAATTTTGAATAACCTGAGTTAAATTTTAAATCCCCAATTATTTATGTATTTCAGTAGGATTGGTGTTCTACCCATTGTATAGTTCCAATAGGAATTGGTGTCTCTATTTCGGTGGGGATTGGTGTCTCCTATAGGTTGGTGCCTACTATTTCTTTTGGGGATTTGTGTCTCTGGTAGGTTGGTTCCTACATCACATTGTAAAATTCATTTATTATATTCCTACTTGTGAGATTTTCTTGTCGTGGTTTTTCCCATCTTGGGTTTCCACGTAAATCTGGTGTTATGTGTTGTCTTGTGTTGTGTTTTCCTTACTAGCTTGTATGGTTCAATCCTCTTCATGTTGAAAATCTATTTAGTAATTGTGAAAGTTTTTGAAACTATTGTAATTGTTTGGATCTATTGATTCACCCCCTCCACCCCTCTCTCAATAGATTGTGTTCCCTTCAAAAGGAATAATTGCAATTAAATATTGTTAAGGAATCAACTAAAAGAAAGGGAAATTAATTAAAAAAATATTATTTTTAAACGTGAACCAACCCTCCAAATGAAATAATTATTATTAAAGAGTGGAGATTAACATGAAATACATAAATTAGAAGATAATATTTTTTTAAGGCGATAATTGGTAAAATATGTGACTATGTTATGAAAGGTTGCATGCATATTATTAGTTGCCTCTCTTTGTGAAATAATATATCCTCTAATGAAGTTGCCTCCCTTGAAGAAGGTATATAAATAGTTTGTGAAGTGGATTGAAAGGTTTGTAGTGTTGAGTGATAAAGAATAAATCAATACACAAACAGAGGTATATGTAGATCCAAAAGAGGTATATGTAATTCTAATAGGAATATGCAGATTTGAAAGGGAGTGGAGAGTTGAGTAAAAAGTAAATCATTTGAATAACATCTAATCTTGAGCAAATCTAGTGTAGAAATGAAGCATATTGGATATAATATTTAGGTAGATTTAAGAAGATTAGAGAAATTTTTTGAAGGATTTATGAGCATACTTTTGAAGGATTTATTAGTAGACATTTTAAGGACTTATGAGTAAATTCACGAAGAAGTTATGAGCATATTCTAAGTATGATATTTATGTGAGAGATATATGAAAGAGATAGAAATTTCCATCATCCATTGAAGAAGTGATTTTAGAGTAGAAGAGGTTTTGCCTCCTACCAAAAGAAGAGATTGGTGTCTCTTATTGAGTTGTTGTGGGGATTGGTGCCTCCAGTTGGTTGGTGCCTACAAATCATTTAAGTGGGGATTGGTTTCTCCTATAGATTAGTGTCTAAAAAATATGTAAAATAGTTTTATATAACCAATATTTTTGTGATTTTCTCCTATAATTGCTTCCACATAAATTGTGTATTCTTCTTGTGTTATATAACTGTTAGGTCTTGTATGATTGATATTGCTATGGTTGTTAAGTTTTGAAAAAGTAAAAGATTGTCTTATATTAATTCATGCCCCCCACCCCCCCAACCCCAGCATCAATATAAGTGTTTGCTCATCAATTGGTAGAAAATATAGATTTAGAAGAAGGATATGACAAAGATGAAGGAGAAGTATATTTGGAACAAGAACTAATTTGTGCTCTAAGTGAAAAAAAACTTACAAAGAAGAATTTAAAGCATATATTACAACTTCAAGAGGAATATGAATCTAAGGAAAAATCATCATAAAACCTTGAGGACTTGGAGAAAATGATTATCAATTTGAAACTCAAATTCAGGAGGCAAAAAGAATAGAGGAAGAAGTGAGAATTAAATTTAAATAAAAATAAGAAAATTGTGAAAAGTTAGAATCCGAAATCATTTCCTTGAGGAAGGAATTGGAGAAAACATGTGCTCAATTAGATAGAATATTGAAGACTGAGAAGAGTACGAAAATGTTAGATGATATTATCAATAACCAAAGGCCAACTTACAATAATATTGTTATTGGCTATGAGGAAGGTCAAAGTTAAAAAGCTACACAATCCTCAAAGAAGATAAATGGAGAAAATCCAAAAGGCTATGTGGATGCTCTCAAGAGTCACATCAAAAGGAAAATGACAAGAAGAAGAAAAATCAAACTTCCCAAATAAAACAAATGCTCCTCCAAAGGATAATAAGGAAAAATTTAGAAATTATTTTCCTCTAAAGAAGACGCACATTCAACCAATTTCCAAAATTCTTTTTATGGTTATTTTTATTCATACAATCATTTTAGTCATAAAGCAAGAGATTGTAGGGAATGTGTGAGATATAATAATGGTTGGAACAAGGGTAGAAGTACTTATAGGTTCTCAAGTAGGAACTATAAATTATTTTCTCTGTTAGTATATTATAATGTCATATGCTACAAATGCAACAACTATGGGCATAAAGAAAGATTTTGTAGAAGTTGTCTTAGAGAACCCACTAAAGTTTGGAAGAGGAAGCAAAAGCAAGAGAAGGAGAAATCTAGTGCAAATTTCACTTCATGCAAAAGAGGTATCACAAAGTTCATAAAGAAGAGGTACAAGTTTAGTGGGAGCTAATCATTGCATTATTTTTTAGCTCCATATTTTTTATGCTATGCACTCAAAAGGTAACTTAGAGAAAGATCTACTAGTGAGTTTCATAAAGAGGGAAAGTTATAAGAAAAAGGAGAAATAGAAATATGCATAAAATAGCCTATTCAAACCAAATACATGCAAACCTCAAAATATTGAATGTATTATGTTAAGTTGTTGAAGATTAGGATGTGGTTGCTCATGAATCAATAGAAATTCTAGCAACATGACATTAGCATAAAAGATATTTTTTTAAATGAGATGGGAGGCTTCTCCTTTATAAAAAATTCTATGAGAGGAATCAAGGGCCAAGATTGAATGGTTGATGGAGGATTGAGATTTAATGAGAAGATAGGGTTTGGATTGAATTTGTAGTCATGTGACAAGCGTCACATGAGGGACAAGGACTAGGTTTAGGGAAACATCCTTATATGGATGGCTAGGATTAAGAGGTAGGATAATAAATGAAGGGATGAGATGAAAAGTTAGTTTGACCTTTGAGATAAAGGTTAGACATGTGAAGGGGACACTTGTTATTTGGTGAAAAGTTTAGATTGTGATCCATGTGAATGGAATTAAATAATGGAGGAAAAGGGTAATGGGCATTAATTAGTCTAAATTAATTAATTAATTTAGCTAGAAGATTTGGGGATAAGGCTAGAAATTTATTTAATCAAAGGTTGGGGATAAAGGTAATGGATAAATTAATTAAATAAATAATAAATATTTATTTATTTAAATATTAAGATAAGGGAAAAGGTTAAATTAATTAAATAAATAATAAATATTTATTTAATTAACTGGCTAGGATAAAGTGGGATAAAGGTGATGGATAAATTAATTAATTAATTAAATATTATTTAATTAATTAATGGGATATGATAGGCTAAAATGATGTGTGGTTGGGTTAGGAATATTTTAGGTGTCTACATTTTGTTCCTCTTTGAGATGATGTTGCGACTAAGAGAAGTAACATCATTTCAAAGAATAAAAGAACATGTAGGTTAAAAGAACACAAGTATGCTCTTGAAATGGATGAGAGGACTTAAAGGATGAAGTATAAAATGATAGAGGAAAATAGATAAGGATGATGAAGATGTGGATGGAGAGGGAGCATGGAGGATAATCATGTTGCAATTAGATGAGAAACCTAGATTTAATATTGTACTTGACATTATGCACCAAGGTATAAGGAACCAAGATGTGATTTGTGTCAAGTACATGATCAAAAAGGTCATGTGAAAACATATGCCCCATAACACCATGATATGGAAGACCATGATGCTCTTGTGACAATAGAATGCAAAATACCATGAGAAATGAAAACAACGATAAAACACACAAGCAACAAGCAAGCATGCACAATAAAATAAAAGCAACCAAGGACTATGCTCCAAGTCAAGCTAAAAACTTATTGATGGATTGATTGTTGATGATGAAGTTGTTGATATGGGAAGAACACATCCCACAAAAACATGAGGATTGGGAAATTCATATCCCTATGATGATAATGGATTAAAGTGGATCAATAATTATCAACTGATTTGGATTGAAAACATGGATTGCTTATGGATGATGCACTAGATTTCAAGATTGGATTGCATGGATTACAATTTATGGAATTTAGATGGAATAGATTGGGATGGTTGGATTGGAACAATAGAGGAGAAATAGATTGGATAAGATAAGATTGGATGGAGGATTGAATGAGATATAATCACAAGGGAGAACCAATACATGGTAAAGGATGGACGGATGGAGGAATTCCATGGATAGGAGAGAGGACTTTGGATAATGGATGGTGATGGGAGATAGGATGATGGTGGATGGAGGATATGAAAATGGAGCTCCAAGGACTAGTTGAAAAGGACTAAGATGCCGCACACTAGAGGTAGTGCAATCATGGATGGAAGATAATGGGTGATGTATGATATGGAATGATACTGCATAAAGGATATGAATGCATTGATATTTGACCCCTATTTTTATCAAGATCAAGGGTGAAAAGAGGGGAGGAATGAGATAGGATATGAGGATAGAAGCATGATAGGGGATATAGGATGGATGATATGGATAGGATGATCAAGATCAAGTGGATAGGATATGGATGCATTGATATTTGACCCCTAGGATCTTCATTAAGACCAAATATGGGAAGGGAAGATGGATTTGGATAGGATGAGGGGTATGGAATAAATGATATAGATAGGATAAGAAGGATGGAAGCATACAATGCATGTGTTGAAATGAACAAGACAACTAAGAGGGGGATGAATCAGTTGTAGAAAATTAAACTTTCAAAACCCTCAACAGTAATCAAATCCACAAGCATTAATTAAACCCTTATTTTGTTAGTTTGATTAAACATGAGATGAAAATAACAGAAACTAAAATCAGCACACCATACACAAGATAACACTCGATATACATGGAAAACCAAATGAGGGAAAAACCACAGTGAGGATTATCTCACAATATAAGTAATAGAAAAATCGATACAAAAGGGCTCACATCTAGAATAGGACACTCTATCCAAAATGCTCACAACTAGGGCTCACTGCCATAGAAAGAATACAAGAAGATAAAAGAAGAATGTTACATAGATAACACTTCTCAATGAAACAAGGAGTCCATAACAATTGCTCACACACTTTTGCAGTCTCACATCAAAGATTTCAGATGCCTTCAAATCACTACCTTTAGGAACCCTAACATGAATTTTTCACTACTCTGCTATAATTAACATCACACGCATCATTCATGTAGTACCCCTCCAGTTGCTACTATGTGTATCAATTTTTTTGCGTTTGTTTGCTAGTCATGCAACTATTTTGGATACTATATAGTATTTCCCCTAGTTATGATATTGATGTTATATTAGTTGTTAAATTCTATGAATGTTTCATTAAATATCAAGATTATCTGGTTAAGTTCATGTGAAGATGTTATGATAGACACGTGTGTGTTATGGAGATGTTGTTTTTGAGTTTTAATGTGCTTATCATGATGTGATTGATGTTTATGATGTAATGATGTTTGTTAGTCTTGGTGAAGAAGACAGTGTAGCACTACTCACTTGTGAGTACCCTGTTACGTTACGATTCTTCTTCACGGTGTGTTTTTTGATATGTGATAATATGTTTAATATGTGATGTTTTATGCAGATACAGGTACTGGGTATTGGATCCACCTACTTGTTAGGTCTAAGCGTACCCTAATCCAATTTCATCATGTTGATTCAGAGATAGTGTCTGGTCCTTGTTTAACCATCATTCTTCATTGAATGAGTATCCTATTGTCGCCCGTTGTCATTTGTTGTTTTGTCTTGTGTCAATTTTGTCAGTGTTATTTTATTTGGAAATTAACTACTATTTAATTTAGTTAAATGACTAATTTTTTGATATGTTGATTAAATACAAATTTGTTTAAATATTAGAATAAACGTTTATGTTACGTTTATTGTTTAATCTATTAATTTAAATTAAGCAAGTCATTTGATTAAAAGAGAATGTGAAAATTGTGAAAAGGAATTTCTTTAAAAGTAATTAATGAATTACTTGTATAAATATAATTTAAGTGAAAAATAATTATTTTAAAAGAGTTGATTTCAAAAAGTTTAAATATCTAAAATATGACCTGAAGGAAAATATCTTTGATATTTAATGTTTTTAACTGCATGAGAAATTTGAGGCATGCATGTTTACAAATAGTAAGTTGTGACTTGAGATAAGGGATTGCATTAATAAGCCTTTAGGAGTTTCATTTTGATACACGACATTGCTCAGGAAGAACTTTCACGGCAGCAGCTTGGAGGAAAATTTTTGCACGGCAATACTACTGAAAAAGCTTTTACGACATTGTAAATCAGTGGGAGGCAGTGGATTTAAGGAGCTTGTGCTTTTGGGGAAAGTAGAGAATTTTCAATTGCGGGTTCAAGAATCATTCTCTGTTTGAATTTGAAAACTATAAACCAGGTTTTCTACTTGTTCTATAGTTTCTAATTTAGTGGTTTTCTAAAATTTATATTGAAATAGACCTACACAGCAACAGAGAAATAGTTAGAATAAGATATCAAATTTAGATAGCAAACAAAGCAAATCAAAGATATGAAAAGAATTCAGTGAAACATGACATTCACCAGTCCCTCTATAAAAACTTTTGGTTTGTCTCTATAAACTTTGTGTGTATTCTACCAGAACGCGCTTTATATCTATTAAAGTTTTCTTAACTATTGGAGCTAATTCTAGCCATTTGATTTATTCTACTGGTTGGTAATGGTGTAATAAAAATATTGATCCTTAATTAGCATATGGGTATCGCGGCAGTGTTTCAAGGTAGTTTTTATCCTCTATGTGTGCAGACTTATTTATTAAAGGATATTGGTTTGCACTGTATATTTTATGTCTTCCTTCACAACCTTGTTCTATCTTCCTGTAAGTTGAGTAAATCAATTAAATTTCTCATGGAAGTTTGGTTGTAGAATAGTGAAGATATTTGTTGATCTCCATACCTATAGTGGTGGCGCATTGTGTGTGGATAGATGAATAAGACTCAGTGTTAACTCAAAGTTTTGACCACTTTCTTTCCTATCGGTGAAATTGTGAATCCTGTGTCTACGCAGTAATTTAGGTGAGTAAGATTTTGACTCATATATTTAGTTTATATTAAATGAATATATATATATAGCTGAAGTCCATGTTGAGAATGGCATCAGGTGAGCCATCCCCATCTCCTCTTTCCTGTAGAGTATTGTTTCAAAGATTTAAATATCTCTCTTAAGCTATTGGCATCTGTTTTAGTAGTAACGCTTTAAATGGTAGCTGTGATGTTCTTTATAATCTCCTTGATATCATTAGCAACCTTTCTTAGATGTCGTATTTGAGCATGGTAGGGTATAAAGATTAAAATAACCTCCCTGTTTCTATAGGCGTACATTGCAGATTTTGTATTTGAAACTAGAATGTTGTAGAGGTATAATTAACCCCACTGTTTTCAATCACTTTTTGTCTCAGCTACAATGCTTGAACATAGGAGGGTGCATAATTTTTATAATTTTCCTAATTTTTTTATTGACAACCTATCAAAGTTGATGAACTTTATAATGCCTTTGTTATTAATCCTCTTCATTTCTATGCTTGCACCAGATAGAATCCATGACGCTGGAGTAGTCTTAAGCTTTAGATGGCTTTACTGATACGTATAAACTTTTTTCAAAAAATAGTCCCTTATGTTAGCTATTAGTGCATTTGCGTGCAGCCTTCACACTGGAGATAACTATTATATTATTATTGACTTATGATTTGGATATATATAGTTGTCTATAGCTTTGAATCGGTAAATAGCTATATTGGATTTGTATCTGTTTTGACTTGTAATCATTATGTCGTGATGTGAATTTGTAAACCATGTAAATGTGATGTTTTTTCTTCATTGTTTGTGGACCTGTCATTATCTCCTAGCACAGAGGGAGTGGACCTTCGGGTTCCATGCGGTTGGGTGGAAATCGTGCTACACTTTCATTGGATACTCTTACTGATGACATTATACTTGTAGCTAGTTCTTGATACTTCGATGATCATGATAGTGGAAGCAGATCATATTCGGATGTGGATATTTGATACGAGGAGATCATTACCCTTATTGTATATTTACCTCATATATATGAGTGTACTCTTTGTAACAACATTTTGATGTATCGAGATTTTTGAGACTCTCACTTGATGTATTCCTAATAGATAAATGACTTGACTATATAAGTTTTGAAAAGTGGATCATTTATGAATATGGATTGTACTTGTGATTTATGACTTTAATATTATGGTGTTATTATAATTAATGTTTTAGTAACGTCTTCATGGAATCCATTAGACATTTGTTTAATCAAATGACTTTAAAAAAAAAAAAATTATTCAGATAATTCGCTACTTAATGCTTTGTCCTTTGAATTCCCTGGCGGGGCATTACGATTCACATCAATATTACATCTATCTTACTTCTTACTCTTTCCTCACTCTCTTGCATCAAAAACATACATATTTATATTAATCTCTACCTCAAAAACTTTCCCCAATGTTAGCCACTAGTCGTTGTACATACAAATTCAAAATAGGTCAGCACCTAAATGCTCCCACAGTGGATAGGAATGAAAGGTGACCTACATAAATCCTTAATTAGGACCCAAATAGATCCCAACACACTTCAACATGCTTTCAAAAGCCTTGCATGTAGTGTTAAACACAAGGTCAGCTAACACTCGTGCAAAACACCATAATCATTAAGAACACGCTTCCTTAAAACAATCCAAAAATCCAAAACTTTTGAAAAAAATAATTCACTTGAACTCAATCTAGAATAATCCACAAACTACTTAAGATTCATCAAACACTTCATATAAGCTCGCATCGACAAATGCTTCAACTCAAAATAATTGGTAATCCTTAGTTACATATTGATAGATGAAACTCACTCTGTACTGCACCAAATCAAGTAAAAATTTGAATACATAAAGGTAAATGCATTATAATCAACTTCCTAAATCTGCACAACCTAAAGCTTGACAACAGAGAAACGTGGAGCAAATACATTTCTCCCAAGCCACAAAAAACATCACTAAACAATCGTTTCACGCACTAGTGAAAATATCTCGCACTATACAATGATCTAGAAACCCAAATTCTAAATATAGCAACCTATAAAAACCTTGAATCATCTGTAATATCTGCATAGGAATAGCATCATATGAACCTAGTATGAACACTTGCACAACATATTTTACTTTATTTATCAGTTTTCTCAATATCCTCAACATCTTCAACTCATACTTGATATCAATGACAACATGAGTCAGTAGACTTCCTATTGAAGTCAATGACAACACCTTCATTCTTTCAATCTCCCCATTTTCATTGATGGCAATACAAGATGTGAATAGCCACCAAAGACAACACACACACCCTTTTTTATGGTTAGATAGCCTACACAACATTCCTGAACTCTCCCCCCCTTACATGAATCTCTCTCTCTTTGATAATAATGTTTAGAAAACATACACAACTTTCTCCACAGATACCTTACATGATTTTCTCTCTCCTTCTGAGTAAATATTTTTCACATGATTCTCTCTCCCCCTTTGACATCAATGGAAAAGGAAAAAGGTTTGCATTATCATCCATCTTTAACACAGAACCAAGAAACTTGCTCTGAACACTCCCCCTTAGGAGTATACCCAAACAAATCAGCAACTCAATGACAACACATGACACTACCTACTTCCCCTAAAAGGTATCCACCAACATCAGTCCAAAAAAGAAATAGATCCTTAGATCCACTGGAATAATGCATCTTCGTATGCATCTAGTTCAAACTGGGAGGGTGATAACCCCCAACTTCTCTCAAAGATACTCAAAAGTATCCTTAGGAAGAGCCTTAGTAAATATATCAGCAGTTTGATCCTTTGTAGGAATATACTCAAGCTTTACTTCATTCTCCATAACCTTTTCTCTCAAAAAGTGATACCTAATAGATATATTCTTTGTCCATGAATGTAGCACTAGATTCTTTGAAATGTTAATTGTACTTTTGTTATCACAAAAGATAGAAATAGGCTCATCATACATAACTCTGATATCCTTCAATGTTTGTCTTATCCATAATACCTATGTACATCATGATGCTAGTACAATATACTCAACCTCTGTAGTGGATAAAGAAATTGAATCTTGCTTCTTGCGCAACCATGACACCAATCTACATCTAAGAAAGAATGCACAGCCACTTGTAATTTTCCTGTCATCAACACAACCAACCCAATCTACATCTGTATATGCACTTAATGTAAAATTAGTATGCTTAGGATACCACAAGCCATAATCTGGAGTGCCTCTTAATTATATGAATATCCTCTTCACTATTTTGACATGTGTTTCTTTAGGATCTCCTTGAAATTTGGCTACAAGAAAAATTGGATGCATGATATCCAGTCTAATAGTAGTTAGATATAAGAGTCCACCAATCA
>VDFB02271358.1:871930681-872103174 GCA_007258455.2 Sequoia sempervirens | reverse complement strand
ATAGAGTCAAAAAACTTCATTGACTACAAATGGACAACATCCAAAGCACCAAACTTATGTCACATTGACTAGTTGTATATTTTCATCTAGGATTTATCACAGCACAAACATTTCATGACACATTCATTGAACATGTGTAGCAATTTTCATTCCCTTGCTCTTGCCTATATCTTTAAATGCCTCAAAGTTGTTCCTACATAAATTTTTTTTTATTGTTTTACATAAACTCTTTCAAATTTAATAGTCTTAGTTTATTCAAATATTCACTTGTTACTTAGAATCATCATCCCCTATTATGGAGGACTATGAGAAAATAAATTTCTAATATCCACTTTCATCCTTAGACTCAACACCTACAAAATGTGGAGGAATTTAAAAAATCTTCCCTTCATGCAGAATAACTTCAAAATCATGAAACTCATGCCAAATGAACCTAATAGTATATTTTCATCCAAGATTTGTAACTCCAAAAAAATTCCACAAGACTACATCCATTATCAAAGTTCATTCCATTACTCATATGCAAATCTTAAAACACCTTTAAGTTGTTTCTACATGAAAATCTTGATGATTGTTTTTCATAAATTCTTCCAAATTTAATGATCTTAGTGTATTTGAATATTTAATTTTTTCCTTAGATTCATTGCCTCCAAAAATGTGTATAATTGTGAGAGCAATTAATTTTCTAATATCCACTTTCTTCCTTAGACTAATGACCTCCAAATGCAGATTTTGAGAGTAATTAGGGACAACCACTATTGGTGCCATTGCCAAGTGAGATTGAGAGCAAAGTGAAGAGGTTTCGTTCTTTTCCTATGATGCAAGTGTGCTTTAAACCTACAAAGAAGGAAAGATAAAACTTGCCACTTGCAATGCATGTCATAGAAATGCTTTGAAGTCATTGATGCTAGTTGTGTTATTGGTTTTGACACAAACATATGAGGTAGGTTTCCTATAGGGACCTTGGAACTTTTACCTTCTTGATGATTTTATGGGTATTATATTTGTTAGACAAAATGATCCAACTAGCTTCATTGGGCTTATTCACCACCGCTTTTGAGAAAATATCCACCTCAATTTTTTCCATTAAAGAAAAACCTTAAATCTTATGGTCTTGTGCTTGACATCTAATTTGCAAATTAGGTATATTAATGGATATCAGTCTTCAAAAAATATTGATTGCCTCTTGCATGCTTATGAACTTTGTAAGTCCTTAGAAAGATTAACCTTAGCATAGATGAATATTTGAGGAAATAGTTTAGTTCAAAACAAATAACTCACCACATGGGTTTGTCAAGTTGTTGCATGAAGGTCTAAAGTACAAAGTCAGGCCATAAATTCAACCCTCAATTTATACTTTGAGCCGCAAATTTCATAAAATCTCTAAGTGAGGGGGACAACATGGTTGCTAAACCAAAATAAAAGAAAAACCTTATAAACATATTGAACACATGTGAGTTTAATGTCAGGTGGCTCTCAAGCATGCTACAAAAACCCTTAAGCATAAAATCTAAAGGGAATTTCCAACAAAGTAAGCTATAAGAATATATGATTCTAGTCAAGAGCAAAATTTAGCATATTCATATAGATCTAAACAATTAGGGAGAATCTCAATTTAAGGATCCTTGTGAAATACTTTTGATACAATTTATGGGTTTTCTTTGATGACATAATCACTAGTAGGATATCTAAAAATGACACAGCATCGAATGATCCAATGACACCTTAGATTACTAAGAAGTCATGAGAAAGGTCTCTAGGTTGCCCAAAAGGTTGAGGCCAACCTAATGTAGCTATAATAAATGTTGAATATGATTTTTGGGATTTTTCCATAGAGTCACCAACTAAGAAAGATAGCAATATTAATTTCTATCATGCAAAACCTAAGTTTATTTTATTTTTAAACTATAATTTGCTTACAAATCTACCACAACCATCTAAGGACAATAATTGTAGGATGCTGTAACTAAGGCGACATCAATATTTTGAAGGATATTTTAACATAACCTTTAAGAATACTTGTAATTGAGCAAGAGTAAATTGATCTAGCTCAACAATTTTTTAAGATAATACCTATTGCAATCCACTCCCCTTATTGCATAGATTGTAAAATATGCAACATACACAACTTGGTGTACTTTATGCAACCATGATGGTGTAATCCATCAATATTGTAAATATGTACAAGTAAACATCAAGCTTGAAAATGTTGATACATTCATTTTATTGGGTGCAAATATTACAACCCTACAAACCTAGACTATTTTGATAGGACATGTATCTTTTTCTTTTAGATTTATTGTTGCATTATCTATTTTTTCTCTCTATCACCATTGCTTTTGATAATAGGTAATCAAATTAGAAAGTCAATGAAATCAACTTGAACTTGGAGAGGGCCTAGAATGAAGGGGTAATTGCCATAATATTCTCAACAAGAACTTGTAAAGAATATTGTTTGGGGCTAAGAGTTAGTCCTAAACAAAGAGGAAGATTGAACTAGTCAAAGGAGATCCTTAGGATAGGAGAATTTATGTTGGTCTTGAAGCACTAGAGTTGAGATACAATAAGATGAGGAAGTGCAAATCCAAGTGGATATTTCATATTGTTTGGGTTCCAACAATGAGATTATTTATATATCATGCTAGGCATAGTGCCACAAACCAAAGAAAGAAGATAATTAGGATGATCAATATAGAAGTGAATTTTATGAGTTATAAAAACCTAAAAAGACATGGATATGACCACTTGGATAATCACCATAGGTGAAGGCCAAACTAACAAAGGGATTGGAAGAAGCCAAAGAGGATACATAGTGATTGGACTTGTAGACCCTAACTACATGACAAGAAAAAGGGTACACATGCTAGAACAATGATACCATATATAACCTATTTTAAAAATCTAAACTTGAAAAGGAGTTACAAATGCTTGAAGGATACTTACTCCTAGTGTGATTATTACAAAGATGGCTCAAGAAAATCCCAAATTTATTTTTAGACAATCTATCCAAACTATAGAGTTTAATGGTCAAGTGCTTGAATATAGAGAGGCATTGCTCTAGTCTAGATGCCTCTATGATCTTTATGAGGAAGCTTAGTGGATAGTTTAAGAGCATTGAGGAAAGATGATAGCGAGGAAGATATGGGGTTTCCAAGGAAGATGCCACAGAGATGGCATGATTCATGGATGCACAAAAATAAGGAAAAATAAAGATGTCTCTAATATGAATAGTAGTTTCTGGATTCGATTGTGTAAGCTTTTTTGAATCAACGTTTCGAATCACACTCCGTGATCCATCATCAAATCTAGAAACTACTATTCATATTCTTATGGATTGTGGAAATCTAATAACATTGATGTCTCTAATTCCAAACATCATATAACTAAAAGGAATTATGAAAAAGAAAGTTCTAAGAATGAAAGCTTCAAGGAAGAATGCACAAACCTAGAAAAAGAAAATCCTACCAATAAAAAAGAATCTACTAGTGCAATTGTAGAAAAGAAAGACTGGTTAAAAGGAATAGGTATTAAAGGGAAAGTGATTGAACCAATCTTTGCAAAAAAATATTCAATGGAAGAAGAATTTGATTCAACACATGAAATTGAATTAGAAGAATCAATGTATGAAAACAGAGAAAGGGTTAATCTCAAAAGAAAAACCTAAAGAATGGGAGGAATTTGCTAAGATAGATATATGTGGATATGAGGAGGTAATGCATGAACCATTGATAAAAAAATACCCATCTTGAGCAAATGAGATCAAATGTTACAAGTGGCTATTTTTTGAATATAGATAAACTCATAGATCCATATGATGTAATTTGTACTTGTATGATTCCATGAGAAATTTCTTTGATACTAAATCTGTTTAGTCATATTTTGAAAAAAATCATTATGCAACAAGATTATTTTTTAGAAAATTAAGAGATTGGTGGGAAGGATAGGTGGAAATTGGAACTATTACAAGGATAGATGAACAAACATAAATTGTCAAAGATGTTGATATGGAAATAGAGTATATTGAAGATTCTAGATTTGCTCAATTAAAATTTTATCTAATAGATCAATTTTATGGCCCAAAGAATAATCTTGTTAGAAATGCAACCATAATCCTTTATAGTCTAAAGCTAATAAATTAGTATTACTTCATCAATGCAATCTACTTTAATTTTTTAATTTTTTAATTTTTATCAAGACTTTATAAAGATCAAGCAATTAAGAAAATTTATCTCAACTCTTTACCTTGTACATTTTTGAAAATTATTTGCTTGAGAAGAAAAGAGTCACTGCAGAAGATTGAACTTTTGTTGAATTAAAAACTTTAATAACAAAAGAATTACAAAAATAGTGCTATCTTAGGGTCATTGACAACAATGTTGATGAGTATAATGCTACATGCAATTAATTTTGCAATCAACCTCCTCATAGTAAGTTCAATAAATTTGCAAAATTAAGGGTAAAAAGGAATTGCTCTTGCAAGAAGAAAAATATCCAAAGACCTTTTGTTGAAGATCTTGGATATTTAGGAACCATGCAACATAGGTATCCCAAAAATACTATTCATAAGTATAGGATATCTCCAAGCTAAAAAAAGATAATTTAATACAAAAGGGTATAAGCCACCTCCATATGTATTAAATAAAATATATGTTAATACAAAATATCCCAAGCATGTGAGATGTTTCATTTGCCAAGTTTCACATTATGCTACTGATTGTTTAGGGAAAAATAAGAAATCTAAAGAATATGTAGTTTTCCAACATAATGAAGCCTTCAAAGAAAGGGAAATTCTAAAATTAGATAAAACATATGAAGATTTAGATGTGCAATATTATGAGTTACCAGTGTTGTGGATAAATATTGTATGATCTAGGAAAGACATAGAAGGAAGAGCACATCATTTGAAGAATTTGATGAAGAAGACTTCATTGAAACATTGCTAAATAAAAATATAAAGGATATATAGAAGAAGCCAAAAAAGGAACAAAATACAGATCCCTACAAAGATATAGAGACAAGAGAAGAAAGACACATCCAAGGTTAGAAACATCTTAAAAAAAAAACTCACTATTGAAAACAATATATCCAAAAAGAATTAAAAGCATATGGGAAAAAAAAATTGTTATAGAAGGAAAGTAAAAGAAAAATCATCATCTAAAAAATACGAAAAGAGACTAATTCAAAAAAACTAATACCATAAATGCAAAAAAGAAGGTATTAATAGAAATGACACACTTATAATGATCAAATAAAATAAACAACAATTGAGATAGTTAAATCAATCAATCGGGGAGATTTGAGATACAATTTTCAGTGGAAACACAAAATATTCATTTTATTTAGAATCAAATTCAGATGAAGAAGCAACAACCATGATTAAAAAACTTCACGAAGAAAAGGAGTAGGAATTTAAATAATTTCAAGAACATTCTTTCTATGTTTAAGAATTATGATGATTTTCATTAGAGAACTATGCGAAGAAAACAAGTAGAACTTTAAAGAATTTCAATAACATTCTTTTTATGTTTCAAGAATTATGACTAGTTTGATTAAAGAACTACCCGTGAAGAAAAGGAGTAGGACTTTAAAGAAATTCAAGAACATTCTTTTTTATGTTATAAGAATTATGACGAGTTTGAATGTAGATATGATACAAATCCTAAAGATCAAGTTATGATTGGAGATTGCTATGAAGTTCTTGAATAGTCTGTTGTAGATGAATCTTCTTCCCAAAAGAGTACGACTATTGTTGAACACTCTAATCTTGTACATAGTCTAATTACTAATATTTCTAATAGTCAGTATAGTCATTAGTCCATTTTGTGTTCTAAAGTCTTTTATAAACGGATAATTGGTGTCAAATTAGAAGGATTTAGTGAAAGTTTTTTTTGCTCTTCTAGATATAGGTTCCCCAATTAGCATAGCCAAGAGTTATATTTTGTCTTCTATATATTGGAGTCCAAAAAAAATCACATTAAGAGGATTTGGAGTTATTAAAAATATGAAGAAAAAGTCCAATGACATTATTGCAAATATAAGAGATTTAAGTTCTCTTTGTAGCTTTTGGAAATATGATAGTATAGAAATTGATATCATTTAGGGTTGGGATATTTTGAGTCACTTTGAGTCTTCTTCTTTTCTTCATATTGAGGCAATCTTAGGATATCATAGATTCACAAAGAGATAAAATTCCTTCATATTCCTCAAAATATAGATTTGTTCATGTTATTGGAAGATTTGGCACAACTGGACATCTTCCAGGAGATCCTCAATCTTCTACCATACAAAGAATAAAATATCTTCCTGAAGCATGCTAGAGAAATATTCTAAAAGATTACTTCTTCTATAATCTAGCTCCTCTATTTCGAAATGATGGATGGAGAGATATTTAGATAGCTTCAAGCATCAAGAAGATTCATATTTTATCTCCAAGGTTGACAAAAAGGACAAACAATTGTCTTTAAGCATCTAGTCAAACAATATAAAGAAGCCCATATTTTTTTTCCTATAGAGATATCACTAGTCATTTTCTTTATGTGACTCATAGTATAGAAGATCTTATTACCATATTTGGTCCATCATGCAAAAATTTTATATGCCAATTAACACCTTTAAAGGCCAGCATCAAAGAAAATACTTATTTATATTAAATGTTGCAGTCCATTTCCCTAATAGTTAGCTTGAAAGGATCATAAGGCATAATGATACAAGGATTCTTGGAGAATGATATCTTCCTAGTACATTCCAATTAACAACTCAAAAGATAAAGAATTTTTACTCATACCATTACTTGTGCGATGTTAAAAACACTTACAATATACCTAGTATCCATCTTGTACTTGATCTCGGAAGATGGCATATCCTCTATGAATTGGATAATGGTTAACAATACATGAAGGTTCTAATCTTGTAAGTAGTAAATTTGTATATAATTATGTAAAATAAATCAAAGGATTTACATTGTCTACCATTTGGTATGATATTCCTCCTTAATAAATAAAATATTTGGTGTAATAAGATCCCTCAAAATCTATGCCTTGGATGACATATTTTAAGCGAGCACATGCGCTTGTCTATGCCATGATATCATTCACATTAAAATTTTGCAACATGAAGCAACCTTGTCAAAAAATCAAAATCTCCATAGCCACTTACATGTGTTGATAATAAGTGGTAAAATATGTCCATAAATATTAATATTATAAGTTGGTACAAATATTTCACTATTAACAATTGTAACTGAGAGGATCCATCACATCTGAGTCTCTAGGACATGGAAGAGTTTACAGGGGACAAATAGCTCTAGGTTACCTCAATGACAAAATCTTAAGTGATAGGGTGACAAATAAAGGAAAGACTAAACTATGTTTTTGAGTTTTCTAGTTATTTTATGATAGAGAACTTCAAGAGTCAGATGAACAGACCTTAGATGTCTCGAGAATAGATTGATGGGATTTTGTCTGGAAGATGAGGATGAGAGCATAGACCAAGGATGACATTACGACAAGCTAGCATCTTTGTGGCGCACTGGCATCTCATACAGACATAGAGCAGAGTATATAACCAAAAACACTTAGGACCTATTGACAACTCGAATACTAAAGTCTAATGGTTTTAAAAAAAATGCATAGAATGCAAGAAATGCATAAAATATAAAGAAGTACAACAAGAATAACACTTGAAATGATAAATAAACTAACTATAAGAAAAATGATGAGTAGGAGGTAAAGATTTAAACTCATGGTAGGTCGAGTCTCCTATAGGCTCCTCATGAACAAAACCCGCACACACAGAGATGCGAAAATGCTGGGGATGATTTTTGGAGTTTGCCTTAGTCAAACCCCCGATTTGGTTTTTCCACCTCCATAGATAGCTAGATAGATCATGATATAGAAATAGTGATTAAGAAAATAGTAAAACGAGATGTAGAGAATGAAAAGATAACAATATTCTAACAATAAGATTGATAATGCAATGAAATAAAGATTACCCTCCCTACTACAAGCTTGGTGAAGCCGAGAGGAAGGGTGGCACTTCAAAGATGTGAGATGAATGTGTGAGAGTGATGTAGAGAGCTTGAGAACTTGCAAGAGAAATGGTGTAGGATAGCAAGAAGGAGAGTTAGAATGGAGATAATGAAAGAGTGAAGTGTTAGAATGAGAGAGTGTGAGATTGAATAAAAAAAATGAATTTGAATGAGGAAAAGAGGGAAAGAAATGGTCAAATTGCATGCCAAAGAGCCATTCCTGGGTGTACCTGTGACTACAAAGGCATTACACTTTGCAAGTAGGCAATAGTGTAACATCCCAATAGCCTAGGAATTAGGAATCTTGTCAAGATGTTCGCGTAACACGTAGACATCTACGTGGTACAAAAGCATCCTAGACAAAAATTCCCCCATCACCAAAAAATGACAAGGCATGGATGAGAATGAAGGCTAAGAGGGTGAGTTTTTGCATTATCAACTTATTAAGCTAAAGTAAAGGGTGATACTGTGGGAAATTGCATAAGGATGAAATTTTATGCCATAACATTTTTCCCCCACTTTAGCGAGCATATGTGTCTAAGAATGTGTGAGCTAAAGTAGAAAGATATTAAAGAGAATATACCAAAAATGAAGAGGAAATAAACCTTTGATCCGGTATACCTTGATGTGGAAGGGGCTCCATCAGAATGTGAAGAGGAAATAGGTCTTCGATCTTGCAAAGCCAACTGCAATCTCACCACAAACATGTTAGGAAAAAAAGTGAAAAACAATAGACATGATAAAAATTTTCAAAGAAAAGACAAGATAATCTTATCAGATAAAGACGACGCTGATAGGTATGGCTAGCATGGCTAGAGTCCATATGAAAAGCACATAGGCCTATGGCTATTGTAAAATGTGTTGTAGGATAGTCATAGAAAATCCAACATAGGTCTATTTATGTTGCCCCCAAGCTAGAAAATGAGACATAAGACATAAGACATCAAGGAATCCTTTTGAAACATTTTGAAAATTAAGCATATATATGATAGCTCCCCTTAGAATGATGTGTGCTACGCAAAGGAACACATGCCATTCTAAGGAGAAGAGAAGGACAAGAGATGTTGTGGCACGGGATACATAGCGATATGTATCCGTGGAATGTTTTCATATGAGGGACAACACATAGAAACCACAACATCACAAAGCAAAAAAGGAGAAACAAAGAAATCAAGAGCACATGGGGATCTAATTATTCGGGGTCAAAACTACTCATAGATATATATAGATAAGTATAATATAATAGATATATATGAGCTGTCATCACACCCCAAATGTATCAAAATGAGAAGAAGATCACATGAAGACAAAGTAAAAATAAAAAATGGGTCAACACGGAAGAGGCCTAAATGCCCCCATGCTTTTCATCATCCTTGATGTGAAAGTCAAGATTGACAATACATATAAGAATGATGATACAAATAGAAGTTTATGATACAATTTCCCTCTTGTATCCAAGAACCAACAATGGTAGCAAGGGTCCTCTAGGTGAGAGAAAAAACATAAATAGACAAGTACAAGGGAACACAAACAAGCACACAAAACTAATCTAAAGATATAGAAGAGGGTGCTGCTTTAATTCAAATCCACCAGTAGGTCATCCTGCTCCCAATATAGATCATTGCAAGGGAAGGCACGATGAGCCTAGAGATGAGGGATAGCTAAAGAAGTACCCTCCAACTTGCCTGCAACAAGGGATAAGGAAGAATTCCCCTCGAGGCCTTCATCATCAAGCCCTTGTAAGACTAAAGTCATCGATCTTGCAAAGATCAAGGACAGAGTTGGAATGTCCTCCAATGAATTGAACATGCAATTTTAAGGAGCAACATGTGTCAAATGAGTGGGAGGAGGATAATACACTCGAGAGCCACTGTCGACCTTGGGAAAAGGGCAGTGAAAAACTCAGAGGATGCGGGGCCGCCTCCGTCACAAGGACTATACAAGCCAAAGCAGAACAAGACTCAAGAGATGAAGACAACTTTTTTCAACCATTGCTTGAAGCGAGGTCACTCTCTGACTTGTGCTTCCATGGAGGATATGGGATCCTCACAGCTAAAGTGGAAGAGGGAGAAGGAGACAAAGACACATAGGACACCACATTTGTGAAAGACATTTTTGTGGGTTGCGTAAAGGAGGGATATTAGGAAGAGAGGTAAGAAGGGGTGACTCCATAGAGGGAGTGATGAACACCTACACCCTTTTAGGGGGAGGTTCATCGGGGTCCATCAACGAAGCCAAAAGAAGAATAGAGGCGATGCCCAAATTGAAACAAAAGAAGAGACAAATGCATGGGAAAATAAAATAGGAGCAAAAGCAAAAACAATAAGGTCCTCCCTAGTTTTCTACAAAGCAGTGTGCTCCTTAGCTAGAGCCTTTTGTTGGCGCTTATGCTCATGTGAAAGCTGGTTAAGTTAGTTGCGGGCACTAGAAGACACAATCTGAGAAGAGTTCAGGGGATCCTGCTCTACCACAAGAACATCCTCCACAACCATCATTGGTGGAAGGGTGGAGGAGCAAGGAGAGGAGGCACACAAGTAGAAACAGAGATAGGAATCTTAGTGACGAGCCTATTTCCTTTCCCTACCCTAGAGGAAGGTGGAGGAATAGGTGAAGGTCATAGAGATCGAGGCGTAGGAAAAACCCCATGAGAATGATTCCCATTGCCATATAGGGTGGGTTAGACAACTGTGGGTAAAATCAAAAGTTGAAAAACTTGAGTCCTCGATTTCCAAAACATGGGAACTTTTCCTTTTCCTATGCCATGCATAGTAGAAGGAACAAAAGATGCCACCGAAGGCTAGGAAGAGGAAGAAAAAGGTGCAAAAGAAGTAGAAACAAAAGAAGATGAGGAAGGAGAAGGCCTTAGGGAAAGATAAAGCTTGTCCTTCCACTTTGGAGGGGCAAAAGATGAAGTGTGTTGTTGTGCACACAAGGAGGCCTTCAAAGAGATAGCTTGACTAGATGAAGTAAAACCTCCTTCTGACATCAAGCCTCTAGTATTATACTTGAAATACACTCTATATAAGAGATCCCCTCTAGAAGGCAAGGGTCCAATTGGGATAGGCTAAAGGTGGTCGATATAGAAGCTCCCACGTGTTACCAATGGTTTATATCCAGTATCATGAAAAGTATGCACAGTACCATCGTGGGGAAACTTTAGACATTTGTGGACTACCGAGGCAACTACATTCATGGATAATAGCCATGGAATGCTTAGCCTCACTTTGAACAGGTCAAACTTGGGAATCACCACAAATGGGACTTCCAAGCTCTTAGGTCCTACTAGGACTGACAAAGAAATTGAACCAATAGGTGCAATAAAAAATCGATTGTGCATGTGAAGGGTAGCTTGCAACTCATTGTACTTCTCCTTATGTAAATTGTTTATAAGAAAGGTATCCTTTGTAATGAAATTCACACGGATCAAAGGGTTAGCCATGATGCGTGTTTCAACGTTATTGTTGATCCGAGTGAGAATGTATAACGGGGAGAGTTCCTTGTTCAGAGGCATATCATATGAAGTGAATGTAATATCAGGAATAGCAATCACATGATCCGAAGGAGGAATACAAGTAAATGAGATTACATATATATACTCAAATGGGGTGAAATTAGAAGATGATGGAGTGACAAAATTAGTAGAATGCAACGAGAATGGATTTGTGTAGATCTGTAGTTGGCTATTTAGATTCACTACATATTTGTTTGAAATTTGTTTCCTACCATAAAGTCAGATAGTCACTTCATCAATGCAGTCCTAAATCACATGACACAAGAAAACACATCTCTCGGTGTCATGTTCATAGACTCGGTGGTACTGGAAAAAATTCTATGCATCATACCATTGAGGATACAACTTCGATAGTGGTCTAACCTCTGGAAAAGTTATTATTTTATCTTTCTAATTTTTTTGCAAGACACTATTATAAGATTATGATAATTTAATAAATATTATGTTTTGTCCTGTAAGATTTTTATCTATGGGAATAGAAACCATGTTTGCCACAACCTTGTTATTTCTAGATTTGCTAGAGATTGATATTGTTGTTCGACCATTTTGATGAAAGCGCGAGGATGAATCACCATATTTGGAAACCATTTGTTGGTACTCTCACACGGTGGCACACAGATGCATAAAGGATAGATGAACACTTTCTGCACATCTGAATTAGGCAAAGGATAAGAAACTTGAGAGAACAGGGCCTAATAAAAATCTATAAAATCAATTACCTTCTCATGAGGTCCCTACTTACATCAAACGAGATAAAAAAATATGGCCTTTCGGACTAATGTTGGCCTAGAACTGAGGAAGGAGCTGGTTTACAAGCTGATTGAAAGAGAAAATAAAATTATCAAGTAGAGAGAAGTACCATTCCAAAGCGTCATCCTTAAGAGAATGTGAGAATAGTTTTTCCAAGAGCACATCATGGTGGAATAAATCCGTACACATGGCATTAAAGGATGAGACATGTGTTTGTGAATCCCCATGACCACTATACTTTTTGATCTTTGGAATTTCCACCTCCTGAGGAATTGGAGTGTTTAAAATAGTGATAGACAAGGGACTACGATGATAGAAAGGTTGGAAGATAGGCTGCGCGAATGAGCTGGCCAAATTTGCCAGCTAATTTTGCATATGTGCCACTCATCCTCTCGGCTTCACCAAGCTTGTAGTAGGGAGGGTAATCTATATTTTGTTGCATTATCAGTCTTATTGTTAGCATATTGTTGTCTTTGCATTCTCTATGTCTCATTTTACTAATTTCTTTATTACTATTTCTATATTGTGGTCTATTTGGCTATCCATGGAGGTGGAAATGCCAAAATGAGGTTTTGACTAAGGTAAACCCTGAAAATCAACCCCAACATTTTCTCGTCTTTGTGCATATGCAAGTTTTGTTCGTGAGGAGCCTATATGAGGTTGGACCTACTATGAGTTTAATATCTTTACCTGGACTACTCATTATTTTGCTTATAGTCAGTTTATTTATCATTTCAAATATTCTTCTTGTTGTACTTCTTTATATTTTATGCATTTCCTATATTCTTTTCATTTATGTTAAAACCAATATTTAGTATTAAGGTTGTTAGCAGGTCCTTAGTGTTTTTGGTTACAAACTTTTCTCTTTGTTCATATGAAATACCAGCATGCCACAAAGATACCAGTGTACTGCATTTTCATCCTTGGTTTGTACTCTTATCCTTTGTCCAAGATCTTGTTAGTTTGTTCCTGAGACCTTTGAGGTATGTTCACCTAACTCCTAAAGTTCTATATCATAAAATAACCAGAAAACCCAAAAACATAGTTTAGTCTTTCCTTTATTTTTCACCCCATCACTTGAGATTTTTTCATTGAGGTAACCTAGAGCTATCCATCCCCTGTAGACTCTTCCATGTCCTAAAGACTTGAGAGTGATGGATCCTCTCCATTACATTTTGGTGAACTTGATGTGAACCTTCGTCTTCTCTTTGTCTTTGTTTCCAAAAAAATCTTCTCTTGTGTCAGGACGTGTAGAAGATAATGTGTTGTGGCATTCTTTATGAGCTTTACGACACAATAAAATACCTCTCACCATGTAGTAAGAAGAATTTATTAGAAATTGGATACGGGATCTAGAAGATTCGGTCCCACCTGATCTAACTCGACTTTCAAAGAGTTCTCTATAGGAATCTTTATCGTATATACCCCACCTTTTGATGAAGTTGCAACCCATATTCCTACTCCTCCTACCTTGCCCTCGAGCTCTATCTCTTCCTTGGAATATGAAGCTTCTTTCAAGGTTCCTACAGAGAATTTACTCCTTGGAATTGAGACTAAAAGAGCTCATAGGGTTCTTGGTGAGAGATGATATCTATGCTAAGTGGATCTTGTTGTTGAAAATATAAGGACTTTTTAAACTAAGGATCAAAGAGGCTTAGAGCGAATTAAGAACATCATAAATATGAAAGAGCATCATAGAGAGCTTGAGAACTTGTAAGAGAAATTATGCAGGATAGCAAGAAGGAGAGCTAGAATGGAGGAAATGGAAGAGTGATGTGTTATCTAATGAGAGAGTGTGAGATCAAATAAAAAGAATGAAGTTGAATGAGGAAAAGAGGGAAAGAAATGGTCAAATTGCATGCCAAAGAGTTGTTCTCAGGCACGCCTGCGATTGCAGATGCATTACACTTTGCAAGAAGGTGACAGTGTAATGTCCCAATGGCCTAGGAATCAAGAATCTTGTTAGGATGTTCATGTGGCACATGAACATCTACGCAGTGCAAAAGCATCCTAGACAAAAAGTCTCCCATCAGTATAAATCAACAAGGAATGGATGGGAATGAAGGCGAAGAGAACAATTTTTTGCATTATCAACTTATTAAGCCAAAGTAAAGGGTGATATTGTGGGAAATTGTATAAAGGTACAATTTTACACCATTAAAACAATATAATAAATGAGCTTACTACCTTCTAAATGCAACCTACCAAAGTACTACCACATAATCCTCCACTATCTACCATCCACTGACCTTCAACTTCCACATACCTAAGCACTTCCATCTACCACTCTTACTACTACCATTGACCGACCTACTACTCCCACTTAACAATATGTGCATCTACCACTACCATCGACTGCTCCCATTTACCACATACTCTCTACTGCCACTTGGCCTCTAATTCCTATCAATGAGACTACATAAGCTCATTTGAAACATTGAAAATTCATTCCAAGTTTATCCATAAAGTCTTAGAGAGTGTAGAAGTTCATAAGGATCTTGTAATTCCAAAATTTTGTAAAAGAAAATAGACGTACACTCTTAGCTTGCACCTCAAGAAATATAACTAATCATAAATCTATTTGTAATATAAATATGGAAATAATGTGATTTTCTATGAGAATCAATATGATCACATTTTCATTATCTTCTATATCTACTATTAGAGCTTCCATTTTGTTGTGTTGATTATGTCTTCACTTTCATTATGGTTTCAGAGCTTTTGTGTGTTATGGTTTCTTTATAAAATGGTATCAAAGCTTTGAGTGTGTGTGTTTATTATTGTCATATTGTCCTTCTGTTAATTGGTATTATTAGATATCCAAGTATTCTGAAGGATTAAGTGTAAGCTTTGCAAGTAACCAAAGACCCCATAATAGTAAGACTGGTAGAAAGCCAGGTGGACATTGAAGGGAAATAGTAAGACAATAATTTTTACTTGTGAACGAAAGCCTACATCTGAAGTAAGGATCTAAATCTCTCTCTATATTTAATTACAATGACAATTAGACATGCTATGGATGCAAGCACAAAAGCCAATTTTTCTATTAATGAATTTTTAAAAGATAATGAAGTTCTTATTGATGATAATGGTAGTTTAAATTTCCAAAAACTAGTATTTCATAGTTATATTTATAGAAAGGAATTAAAGCTTGCATGCCAAAAATAGTTAGAAAATCAAATAAAATTTTGATAGAAAAAGATTAAAAATTGGCATTATGTTTGAGAAGGTTTGTTTAATTGAAGAAGATTCTAGTCACTCTATTATAGGAGAAAGACCCAAAATGAGAAGGTATGCACAAGATGTCCACATTAGAATCAATGAAATATTTTCATTACTATTTTTTTAGAGTTTAATGATATGGATAGTGACATCCTTCTAGAGTTCTTATTTCTAATCAAATATGAGCCTTTTATTTTAAGAAAGACATATATGCATTTAAGACTTAATGATGAGCAAGTAAAGATTCAACTATTAAAAATGGCCATACATAGATTAGAAGAGAAAAAAAATATAAAAAATAGTTAACCAAAGAAATACAAAAATATTTGTAGACACCTAAAAATGTCCTAACCCAACTACACCTTATTTTAGCCTATCCTATCACATTAATTAATTAAATAATATGTATTTAATTAATTAATTTACCCATCACCTTTATCCCACTTTATCCTAGCCATTTAATTAATTTATCTATTACCCTTATCCCCTACCTTTAATTAAATAAATATTATATTTATTTAATTAAGTATAGCCTTATCCCTAAATCCTCCAACTTAATTAATTGATTAATTTAGGCTAATTAATGCCCATTACCCTTTTCCTCCATTATTTAATTCCACTTTGTCCCCTATTGTTATCCATTTAATCCTATCCATTGATTCCATTCACATGGATCACAATCTAAACTTGTCACCAAAAGACAAGTATGCCCTTCACATGTCTAACCTTTATCCCATAGGTCAAACTAACTGTTCATCTCAACTCTTCATTTATTATCCTACCTCTTAATCCTAGCCATCCATATAAGGATGTTGCCCTAAACCTATCCCTTATCCCTCATGTGGCACTTATCACATGACTAAAACTTCAATCCAAATCCTATCTTCTCATTAAATCTCAACCCTTAATCAACTATTCAATCTTGGGCCTTGATTCCTCTTATAGAATTTCTATAAAGCAGAGGCCTCCCATCCCATTTGAAAAAAGATCTTTTATGCTAATGTCATGCTGCTGTAATTTCTATTGATTCATGAGCAACCACATCCAAATCTTCAACAACTCAACATAATACATTCAATCTTTTGAGGTTTGCATGTATTTGGTTTGAATAGGCTAGATTTATGCATATTTCTATTATATATCATTTTACATGCATACATTTTGGTGAACCTGACGTGAACCCCCTAACTGAGTTTTGGCTCAATATTTTGAGAAATTTTGGAGTTTGACCCACTTCACTTTATCTAGTTTTCTTTTTTGCAGGTTTTGTTAGCTTTTTGTTGTAGGTTTTGCATCATTTTTGGACAAACCCTGATTTTCAAATATTTCAACACTTCTTTCAAATAGCTACAATTTTTTTATGGGATTTTAGCTGAAGTTTATGGATCATCTAAGGAATCTACAAAAGAAAAATTAAGGCCATATCATTATTTGTGGATGATTTATGATGATTTTACGATTTTTCATAAATATGCATTTTTGGATGCAAATTAGTGAATTTTTCATAGATTTTTGCATTTTTGGAAATCTTTTAAAATTTTAGTGGGGGTCTATTCTTTATAGATTTATTTTTGAGCTAAAAATAGTGATAAACAAATCAAATCTTTGTTAATTAGGTTTTTTCCATAATTCTACGTTTTTGGGTATAAATCAACGACTTTTTCAATTTTTTGTATTTTTGGAAAGATCTTGAAATTTCAGTAGGGGTTTGTTCTTTGAGTTTTTATTTTTGGCGCCAAAAAGATTTCTAAAAATCAAATTTATTTTGACTAGGTGATTTTTTTTGGAATTACAATCTATTGATGAGCATATTTTTCACATACATCTATTTTGTTGCATCATAAATTATTTTCTAATCTTTGCAAGAGTTTTATTGTCATTATTAGATATGAGTTCTTTTTTGTTTTGTTTTAATCTAACCCTCTAATATTAGTGATCAATTATCTTGTTAAGGTTTTGCTTTGTTTTTGGTTTTGCTAATGTGCAAAAAATAAACTCTTCAAACGGAAAATTGGATTAAGTGGACACAAATTTGGAGCTAGAGAGAATCCAAGTGCACACTTTTCAACTCATACGTTTATCTTAATCTTGTTTACAACATCACATTTCAATTTGGATCGAAAAAGAACAAGTGTCTTCTCAAAATCACACTTTCAATTTGGGCTTAAAAATAACAAGTGTTTGCATTGCTTGGCGATCTTGTTTGTGGTTGGAGATGAATATGATCTTCCCTCACATTTTCATATGATCTTAGGAATCAAAATAACTCTTCAACACTCTCATTTTCACATCACACATTTCAATTGAGGGGATTTTTTGGGGGGCCGATGGAGAGCATTGGTCTGAGCAGGCTATGGCTTGCATGAGGGGCCTTTCATTCTTGCATGCGCTCGATCTTGGGCTTATTTGCTTCTTGCTTTCGAGTTGGGTGTGGGGTTGGGCTTTGTCAGGTGTTTGGGTTGTGGTTTGTGGCTGTTAGATGGGGTTGGGGCCAGCTTTTTGTCTCGCAGTGTTTGTAGTTTCAACTTTTCTTTTGTTGGTTTTCTTTTTCTTTGGTTTCCATAGAGTGTGCTTTCGCCTATGGTTATGGCTCTAGGTGAGACTTCTGGGGAAAAATCCCCTTTGAACTTTCATGCTGCTATTGGGGTTTCTTTCCCAAACCAAAAGACAAGAATGTTTGATAATAGTTTATTTTCCAATGATGCTGGAGATGGAGGTTTTGTGCCTACAGGAGGATCTTGAATTCCGAAGGTGAACGGTTGCCTGGAACACTCTAAGGAGAGACCTGTTTTGGTGATTCAACTAGAATCCATTGCTGAGGACATTGAATATTTTTTGAAGCATGCCTTGCTTTGCAAATTCATGGGAATGAGGGTTTCACTTCAATTTTTGGAGTCATGGTCACAGCGGACTTGGTCTCCTGAGGGGGAAATGGACATTATGTTGTTGGCTATCAACTACTTCATGGTGGTTTTCAATTGCATGGTAGATCAGAACAAAGTTTTTGAGGGTGGACCTTACTTCCACAATCAGGTTGGTCTTTTTATGAAACCTTGGCATGCAGGCTTCAATCCTTCAGAGGAAATACCAAATCGTGTTCCTGTTTGGGTGCGTCTCCCCAGATTTCCTGTTGAGTGCTAGCATAATGATATCCTGCACAATGTGGCTGTGCTATTGGGTAAACCTGTGGGTGCCTCTCAACAAATGAGGGAAAGAAAGGTAATGACTTTTTCTCACATTTGTGTTGAATTAGATTTAAGTAACCCTCTTCCTGATTCCTTAGAAATTCAAGCGGGGTCATATTCTTGGGTTCAACAGTTAGACTATGAAACACTGCCATTTCGTTGTTGTCTTTGCCATGAATATGGCCATCTTCGGAGAAGATGCCCAAGATCTAAGCCATTTGAGACTTAGTCATCTCAACCCCCTCATAACCCTCTGAGGGGTGACAAAGGAAAAGCGCCTATGTCTAGTGAGGTTGCAAATGCTGAGGGTTTTATTCCAGCTAAAGCTCACAATAAGAATCGAGGTTAAAAGAGAACATTTAAGGAAAGACAGGAGGGAGATACCTTTAATCGGTTTGAGGTTTTGGATGATCTCAGTCTGTAGGAGGTGAACCCTGGTATGTTTGGAATGGACCAGAGGGTTATGGAGGAGGTTCAGGAAGACATTGCCATAGAGGACATTCAGATGCCACAGATAGAGGAGGCCTTGCAAACAGACTCAGTTCAGAGTTTGGGGACATCTAGGGAACCTGAGTCTATGGTTATTGCACCATTGATGGTGGGGGAATCAACTAGTCTTCCTTTGAAAATTGTTCTTGATGTAGCAAAAGGAAGCAAGGCTTCTCCTGCATTGGGTATTCTTCAGAAAGACTTGAAGAAAGGGACTATTGAGAAGCCTTCCAAGACTAGAAGAAAGAAAGATTTTGAGAAAATCAAGCTAATGGGGGAGACTTTAGTGGAGTCAAGTTTTGTCAAAACTCTTGACTCCCACTTTTCTAATCCTCCAAAATGATCATTCTCTCTTGGAATGTACAGGGCTTGAACACTGGCCCTAGACAAAAAGTTGTTTGTGACTTGGTGTGAATTCATTCTCTTGATTTTCTTTTTTTACAGGAGACGAAGTTATCTGTTGAAAGCATGACTAGTCTTTCATCTAAGTTGTGGAGGAGAGGTGATTTCCAGTGTATTGGTGCTCATGGTATTGCTGGGGGTGTGGCCTACCTCTGGAATCCTTTGAGGATTCGCCCTCTCTGGTGGATGTCTTCTAAATCCTCTATGTCTTTGATCGCTACAAGCATTGAGACTAGGGAAACTATTCTCCTCTCGAACATTTATGCTCCTACTAACTTTCTAGGTAAGCAATATTTATGGTCCCATTTAAGGTTTATCCGAAGTATGGTGCCTTATCACCCTTGGATTATGGCAAGAGATTTCAACACCATTATTGAGTTGGCTGAGAAACAGGGTGGTATAGCAAGATTGGAACCTTCTGCTTTTTTGCTTCGTGATAACATATCGGCTTTGAACTTGGTGGATATCAAGCCTAGAAATGGATAGTTTACCTAGAACAACCGAAGAATTGGGGAGAAGTGCATTGCAAAAAGACTTGATCACTTCCTGGTTTCTTGTTTTTGGGTTGGTGGTGGTTGGTCTACTTGTTCAGAGATTCTGGATTGGTGGGGTTCAGATCACTGGCCTATTAAGTTAGTGGTGTCCTTTGCTTGGGTGGCCCAATCTCCTTCTTTCAAGTTCCAACTTATGTGGTTGCGTGATCCCTCTTTATAGGACTATGTTGCTCACTGGTGGAGGATTGGTAGACCCACCTATGGCACAACTATGTATACTTTTTCCAAGCTATTGCAATATGTTAAATATCAGCTTAAGTATTGAAATCGCCATTGTTTTGGGAACATTTTTGATGAAAAAGCTCTCACTTAATCTAAGTTAGATAATATAACCAGGGAAATTAGGGAGAATGGTTTGTCAGAAGCCTTGCTTCAGGAAGAGGCTATGGCCTTAAAAATATTGGAAGAATGTGAAATGCGTGAAGAAATTTACTGGAAACAGAAAGCTCATGTGGAGTGGCTTCAAGAGGGGGATAAAAACATAGCCTTCTTCTTCATTTCAGTGAAAGTGAGGAGGCATGGTAATTCTATTCCTATGCTTGTGAATGATAGGGGAGAAAAAATTTCCTCCTTACAGAAGATATCTAGAGAGGCAATGCAGTATTTTACTTCTCTTTTTAGGGAGGACACTCAAGAGGGTTTTGTTGAGGAAGCTCAAGTTCTTTCTTGCATCCCCCAACTTGTTAGTAGAGAAATGAATGACAATCTTATGTGTTATGTTTCTCTGGAGGAGTTGGAGGAGATTGTTTTCCATATGAAGAAAGGGAAAGCTTCGGGTTTTGACGGGTTTCCAATTGAATTCTTTCAAGAATTTTGGGATATTATTAAGGTTGATTTATTAGAGGTGGTCTAGGAATCTCAGAGGAATAAAGAAATGCTTTGGGCACTAAACTCCACTTTTCTTGCCCTCATCCCAAAATGTGATGGGGTAGATCGGTTAAGCCAATTTCATCCCATTTCCCTCTGTAATGTGATTTACAAGATTATCTCTAAGGTGATTGCTGAAAGGTTGAAGAAATGGCTTAAATGTCTTATCTCTGAGGAGCAAGGTGGCTTTGTGGCTGATCGGAAAATTCTGGATAGAGTTTTTATTGCTCCAGAGACTATCCACTCTATGGCTACGTCAAAAGCTAAGGCAATGTTTATCAAGCTTGATATGGCTAAGGCTTATGATAGAGTTTGGTGGTCCTTTCTTCAGAATATTCTTGGGGCCTTTGGATTTGTTGAGGACTGGATTCATTGGGTTATGAGTTGTGTAACTTCTACCTCCTTCTTTGTTTTAATCAATGGGGAGCACACTGAGCTTTTTGGAGCTTCTCGTGGTCTTCGGAAAGGAGACCCTCTTTCCCCTTAACTCTTTCTTCTTTTTGCTGAAGGGTTGGGGAGATTGTTGAAAAGTAATATTGAGTCGGGGGTTATCCAGGGGTGGAGGTGGGGCAATGAGTTGCCTCCTTAGTCACACCTACAATTTGTGGATGATATTGCCCTGATGGGTATGGCTACTATCAGGGAGGCTACTAATATGCGTAAGGCTTTGGATGTTTATCTCACTGCTTCTGGTCAATTAATTAATGAAGACAAGTCCTCCATCTTCTTTTTTAATACACCTAGACCTATTCAACAGATAATTTCTCTTATTATGAGGTTTCAGATAGGCTCTCTTCCTTTGAATTATCTAGGTATTCCAATCTCTTCTAGTAAGCTCCCTAGAGATTCTTGGCAGTATATTCTAGACAAATTTCAAGTGAAGGTTAATCATTGGACTCATAGATGGCTTTCCTTTGTTGGGTGTGTTCAGTTGCTTAAATATATGGTTCAGGCTCTTCCCTTGTATAGATGTATGCTTCAGGTGGCTCCGATGGGCTTTGTTAAGGAATTGGATTCCTTGGAAAGGCAATTTTTATCGGCTGGAAACTTGTCTTCTTCTAAATGGAGCCTGGTTAGATGGGATATTGTGTGCTCCCCTAAACAGTTGGGTGGTTTGGGTTTGAGGCATTCATCTTTATTTGGGATGGCATTGGCTGCAAAAAATTATTGGAGATGGTGTGTGGAGCAAGATCAACTATGGGCTAAAATTCTATTTCTTAAGTATCTTCCTGGGATGATCTAGGTGGATCCAGAAGACCTCAAAATTTCACAATCTCAGAATCAGCTGAAAGTAGTCTTAGATCGAAGAGCTCGCTGACAGGATTCCGACGCAACTTGAATCGTGTCAAAAGGATATCGTATGTGCGAGTTATGCTTGGTCAAAGGTCTAATCAAACAGGCAAATCAGGGGTTCAAAAAGGTAAAAAATTGATTGTCTCAAAATGAAATAAAAATGATGCCAAGTCGTAGTGCTCGTCGCGCTGATTCCAAAACTATATTTGGTTTCAAAAATGGAGCTCGTATGTGAAAGTTACAGCTGGTCAAAGGTTGGTCAAAATTTTGACTATGGTTGACTTTGATGACATCAGCAAGCTGACATGGCAGATGGTGACGTGGCAGGAGTGGTGAGTTGGCACATACATGGTGGAAAAAGAAATATGGATTAAACCATATTGTTAAAAGAAAATACGTATGGTTTAAAAATTAAAAGATTTTTGTGATTTCAAGGAGGATTTGGTGGGATTTTATCCCTTAAAATTCTCTTCCCTTGCCCATAAAACAAGGAGAGGAAAAAATCCCGTAAACTTACATTTCAACAAATTAACCCCTTTAACCACCTTTCTCATATTTAAAGGGTTTATTTTAAAGAATATCCAAGGGGATTATTAAGGAGGTTTTAAAAGATATTTTTAAAGATTATAATGCAAGTCCAAAATTATAACGGCCCATAGTTAAAGGGGTTCGTTTTTTTAATTGTATGGCTGGGAATTATAAAAGCCAAAGGTGGATTTATTTTTGAAAGATTAATTTGTTATACTAATGGGATATTAGTTATTTTTATTGTAAAAGGGGGAAATGGTTGGAATTTTTACTTATATACGAGAGATATGCAATATTTGCAAAATAATATGGTTAAAGCCATATTAGCAAATAAATGTGTATATAAAGGGGTGATTTTTGTAAAGGGACAATGGGAAAATTATTGAGTAGATAATTTTGTATGAGAATTTTCTTGGAGAGAATTATTGAAGTTCATTTTGGGAGAAATAATTCTTTGGAGGAGAATTTACAAGGTGTTTTTGTACACCAAAAATTGTAAAAGAGTGAGAGATTGTGGAGAGATTATTGTAGGTTCTTGGAGCTTGGGTATTGTAAGAAAGCATAATTTTGCTTGGCGATATCAATAAAGCGGTCCTACGATTGAGAAGTGGACCCGGAGACGTAGCTCATCCTGAGTGAACTCCGTTATCAAGTGTGCTCTTCCTATTTTCTCTTTTGTCTCATTATTTCTTCAGTATTTTGATTCTTTAAGATTCTAAGTTATGTTTATTTGAACTGGAATAAGTGAATTTGTAATAATTTCACCGCTTTAGACACATAACCATGCATTACTGCTGCGATCGGGAATAATTCTGTAAATGGATTAAGTTTTTCAAATAACTTTAACGTCCTAGTTTACAGATCAAGTTTGGTATCAGAGCCCGTTTTGCAGGATAATTGCAGGTGGTGAATGTTAACCAGGTTGAAACTGAAGCAAGGTGAAGGTTCACTTATAGAGATCAACCCAGAGATTGGAAGACGAAGAACTTTTCCACGAGTAGGGATGGCAGGTGAACATGAAGTTCCAGAGCTTGATGATAAAGCTTTCTAGAAAGCTTTTCTTGAAATGAAAGCTATGGTGGAAGTTCTCTTCCAAGAAAGGCAAGAGCGTCAGAGGAAAAAGGAAGACAAGAAAAGAAAGAAGGAGGAAAATGAATCTACTTCGAAAGAGGAGAAAGGTAAAGGAGTAGGAGGTGGTAGTGACCCTCCTGAACCTTCTTCCCCATCTTCTTCTTCATCCTCTTCATCTTCTGAAAGTCCAAAACATTCTTCACAAGGAAAAGTTGCACAAAAATCAACTAATTCTCCTTTATTGAAATTAGATGTCAAATTTGAGTTGCCTATGTATAATGGTGAATTGGATGCAGAGAAATTGGATAACTGGCTTAAGCAGATCGAAGTGTATTGCAGGGTTCAACAGATCTTGGATGAATCTTCTAAAATCCAGCTAGCCACTCTTCGAATGGGAGGCACTGCATTGGTTTGGTGGGAGAGTAAAATTCAAGATGATCTTGCTACACACGGTAAAATCATTTCATCTTGGTATGAGTTTACTTCTGCTTTAAAGAAACAGTTTTATCCTTTGGGTTATATGCAACAAGCTGTTATGGATTGGCAAAACATAAGACAGGGTAAAGGACAAACAGTTCAAGAGTATACACAGGTGTTTAGGAAGAAAGCACTTACTCTTGGTATTCCTCTTTATACGCAAGAAACTTTATTAAAGTATATAGGTGGATTGCATACGCATTTGAAACATACAATTCTTATGTTTAATCCAACTAATTTTGATGAAGTTTGTGTACAAGCAACCCATATTGAAGCAGGTGGAAGGAACATAAGTTTCAATTCAAAAACGGAATCTGTTCCTCCAACTGAAGGCAATAAGAAGGGTAAGGAGAGGAAAGCAGCTACTGTGAAGAAAGAGGAAGGTGAAAAGCCTACTTGTTCGCATTGTCAGAAGCAAGGGCACACAGATGCGAAGTGTTGGAAATTGCATCCGGAATCAAGGCCTAAGTGGTTTAAGGATCGGAAAGGTAAACAAAAGACTGCAGCTGTTGTTCAGGATCTTGGATCAGATTCTGATGATGAAACAAAGATTTCAGTTGTAGGTTTGAAAGGTAAAACTTTTGCTAGTAATGATTCTACCACTAACGTTTCTAAGAGTATGGTTCCTGAAGATAGCAAAAGAAGTGAATTGTTTCATATAAGGGTGATTTCTAAGAACACTAAGATTAATGCATTGATTGATAGTGGGTCTCAAGTTAATCTAATTTCAGAGGAAGTTGTTAAACAGTTGAGATTGGAAACCAAGCCGCATAAGAAACCTTATCCGTTAGGTTGGGTGTGCAATGATAACAGATTGCGAGTAACTAAGCAATGCAGTTTGAAATTTGCAATAACATCTAAGTTTATAGATGAGGTTGAATTTGATGTGGTTCCACTTGATATCTGTGGCATTGTGTTGGGTAGCCCGTATTTATATGATAGGAAAGCAATCTTCTACAGGGAACATAATCAGTATCACTTGTTTAAGGAAGGAATTGAATACATAGTGCATTCTCATCCAATTAAGACTGATAAATCTTTTGTGACAATGGGGCAATTGAAAAGGGTAGTTAATGCAAATAGCAATTTGGCACTTAAGTCTGTACCACAAGAAGTGTCAAAGAATAAAAGCATATCCGATTCTAAGGTTGTTCCAATTATGAAAGATAAGCATGATGTTGGTACATTTTTCTTCTCGTCTGCAAGTTTGGTTTTGTTGTTCAGCCTTCTATTCTCTAGCAGTGTTTGGTTGATAGCAGCAACGCTGAATGTGGATGTGTATGTTGCTAATGTGCTTAACAATGTCAGTGCAGTTTTGATTGTTGTTGTGATGAGTCAGATGCACAGGTTCAAGGAAGGAAGGATAGGTGATACTGGGCAAGTCAGGAAAAGATGCCCTCACTTGAATTGCATGTAAAAATAGACCTTTTGGAGGTCCAAAAGCTTCTCAGTGGGGAGGAATGATCCAGGTGGATCCAGAAGACCTCAAAATTTCACAATCTCAGAATCAGCTGAAAGTAGTCTTAGATCGAAGAGCTCGCTGACAGGATTCCGACGCAACTTGAATCGTGTCAAAAGGATATCGTATGTGCGAGTTATGCTTGGTCAAAGGTATGATCAAACAGGCAAATCAGGGGTTCAAAAAGGTAAAAAATTGATTGTCTCAAAATGAAATAAAAATGATGCCAAGTCGTAGTGCTCGTCGCGCTAATTCCAGAACTATATTCGGTTTCAAAAATGGAGCTCGTATGTGAAAGTTACAGCTGGTCAAAGGTTGGTCAAAATTTTGACTATGGTTGACTTTGATGACATCAGCAAGCTGACATGGCAGATGGTGACGTGGCAGGAGTGGTGAGTTGGCACATACATGGTGGAAAAAGAAATATGGATTAAACCATATTGTTAAAAGAAAATACGTATGGTTTAAAAATTAAAAGATTTTTGTGATTTCAAGGAGGATTTGGTGGGATTTTATCCCTTAAAATTCTCTTCCCTTGCCCATAAAACAAGGAGAGGAAAAAAATCCCGTAAACTTACATTTCAACAAATTAACCCCTTTAACCACCTTTCTCATATTTAAAGGGTTTATTTTAAAGAATATCCAAGGGGATTATTAAGGAGGTTTTAAAAGATATTTTTAAAGATTATAATGCAAGTCCAAAATTATAACGGCCCATAGTTAAAGGGGTTCGTTTTTTTAATTGTATGGCTTGGAATTATAAAAGCCAAAGGTGGATTTATTTTTGAAAGATTAATTTGTTATACTAACGGGATATTAGTTATTTTTATTGTAAAAGGGGGAAATGGTTGGAATTTTTACTTGTATACGGAGATATGCAATATTTGCAAAATAATATGGTTAAAGCCATATTAGCAAATAAATGTGTATATAAAGGGGTGATTTTTGTAAAGGGACAATGGGAAAATTATTGAGTAGATAATTTTGTACGGGAATTTTCTTGGAGAGAATTATTGAAGTTCATTTTGGGAGAAATAATTCTTTGGAGGAGAATTTACAAGGTGTTTTTGTACACCAAAAATTGTAAAAGAGTGAGAGATTGTGGAGAGATTATTGTAGGTTCTTGGAGCTTGGGTATTGTAAGAAAGCATAATTTTGCTTGGCGATATCAATAAAGCGGTCCTACGATTGAGAAGTGGACCCGAAGACGTAGCTCATCCTGAGCGAACTCCGTTATCAAGTGTGCTCTTCCTATTTTCTCTTTGTCTCATTATTTCTTTAGTATTTTGATTCTTTAAGATTCTAAGTTATGTTTATTTGAACTGGAATAAGTGAATTTGTAATATTTTTATCGCTTTAGACACATAACCATGCATTACTGCTGCGATCGGGAATAATTCTGTAAATGGATTAAGTTTTTCAAATAACTTTAACGTCCTAGTTTACAGATCATGGGATCCCAAAGGATGAGGTTCCCCGTTATCCTCTGGTGGGAAGTGGATCAGTGATTTGGGGGACTCTCAAGAAAGGGGATTCTTTGATTAAGGAGGGATTATTTTGGATATGTAAGAAGGGAATAGATGCTCTCTTTTGGTCTGACTCTTGGGATGGTTTTCCTCCCATTATCTTGCAGTTTCCTAATTTATTAGCTCTCTGTCAATGCTTCTTGGAGGTTGGTTGGTCAAGGGTGAGTGATTTTAAATCTTTTCACCCTTGTGGTTAGCTGGAGGTTGCTAGCTGGAAGTCCCCGCATGAGTGGCTGATGGTAGGTTTGGAGGAAGATTGTGCTAAGCTACATACTATTTTATCAGTTAGACACTGTAGTTCCCTCAAGGACAAGGATGTCCTTGCTTGGCGCCCAAATCCTAAAGGAATTTTTTTTGTGGCTAGTGGATATCAGGAATTGATGGCTCACAGATTGAATGGAGAAGAGGTCCATTGGTGGAAGTATGTATGGAATAAGTTCTCTTGGCCAAAATGTAATTGCTTTGTGTGGACTGTGGCCTAGAATAGGTGTTTGACTTGGGACAATATTCAGAAGCGTGGATTTCATGGACCTTCCTTATGTGTTTTGTGTGGTGCTACTGAGGAGGACTCTTCACATTTTTTCTTTAGATGTTCTTTCTCCTTGCAACTCTGGCACCTTTGGTGGGGTGTTTTGAAACACCCTTGTGTTCATGCTTCATCCTTGGTGGAATTTTGGAGAAGTTTGGGTAAGCCCCCTACTTTGACTCATTTTCTTTAGATTGTTTGGTGCATTGGACCTACCTTTATTCTCTAGCAGATTTGGCTAGAGCGAAATCGTAGGATTTTTTGAGGGGAAAGGTTAGGTATCCAACAAGTTTGGTATAGAATTTTGGGAATGATCTAGGAGATTGTGGAAGCTAAATGTGAGGTGATGTTCCCACTTGATAGAGGGGATGCTGAAATTATTGACAAAATGGGTTTTCAAGTTTTGTCTCCTACCTCTGCTTGTGTTAGAAGGGGTAGAAGTGTGAAAAAGAAAGTTCAAAGGATGGGTAGATGGATGCCTCCTCCTGAGGATATCTTGAAGATTAACATAGATGGCTCTTCCCGTGGTAATCCTGGACCTGCTGGGATTGGCAGTGTGGGTAGAGACTGTTTAGGTGAAGTTGTGTTCTTCTTTTCTATTTATAAAGGTTGGCAGGCTAATAATTTTATGGAGGGATTGGTGATTTTCTATGCTTTAGAGCGTGCTTATTCTCTAGGTTGGCGTAAGGTTATTTGTGAATATGAATCTCAGGTTATTGTGAATTTTTTGATTGAACATAAGGTGAAGGATGTTAATTGGCAGCTAGCTCTAGTTGTTCAACAGATTTTGCAAATTAGTTCTAGGATGGATATGGTGTCCTTTGTCCACATTCCACTTGAGTGGAATAGGGCTGCTGATTGTTTGGTGAAGTGGGCTTCAAATCATATTGATGTTTGGAGGGTTGAGGAATGGAGACATCTTCCCTAGGATTATTGTTTGGATCTGAGGAAGATCTTGACCAAGGATATGGATGGTTGTGGAGTTGGTTGACCGGTGCTCTTGCTCTTCTTTTTGTTCTTATGCTTTTCTCTCATAGCTATTGTTCTAAGATTTGCTTGTAATCTTTTTTCTGAGTTTCAATAAAGTTTTTACCCCTCTTTTTCAAAAACATCACACATTTCAATTTCTAAGGTTAATGAACATTACTTGTGTGATCAAATATATGCATATGATCTCTCATCATTTTATGATATGATCTTTGAGATCAAAAGAATTATTTGCATCACTTTTGTGTAACCTTCTTAGGGGGTCTACCTAGAGAAGTGATCACTCTAGGGGAAACCTCAACTCTATCATTTTGAAAAAATATAAATAGCAGGGGATGAATTGAAAGACACACCTCTTGGAAGTGAATCTTGTCAATCTAGGCTAAGCACCAAAAACTTTGTACCTGTTAACATGTAGGATTGCACCCAAATGTAGAGCTGGAAGGTTCAACAATCCCATGTAACATGGAAACACTTTCGAGCCTGTGGGTTTCTCATAATGAAGATGAATCTCTAGATTGTGGGATGGTTCCCCTTTTTATCTCCTAGAAAATATTGACTTTGATGGGAAAAAGGAAGAAGGATAACTTGTTTGAAATGGAAAATTAAATCTAGGAGGTGATGCACCAATAATGTAACTAACATGCAGAAATGGCTCACAACTATCCCTTAACGAATCTATTCACACAACTTAGTTTGGAAAATATAATCACATAAGTAATTCATAAAATGGCTTGCAATATCTATGTCCTTTGAAGGAAAACAATGTTTTCACAACTCAGAATGCAAGATAAAACAAAGGCACAATTTATAACATGTGATGTTTAACTGCTTTTGTGTATATGTAATGATGAATGCAAAAAAAAATTAAAGGTTTTTTGATAAAACACATTAAGTTTGCATCAAATCATTCAAAATATGACAAAAAACCTAAAATTTAGAAGGTAACACTTGATTGTATTGAAGGATGGAAGGGATTTCTGCCAAAAATAAGATGAAAATAACCTGCTACTGTATCATAATTGTAAAAAAAAAAGGTCTGAGCTACAATTTCAGCCTCTCTAAATGTGTAAGAGAAGGAAAGAAAGCAAGAACTGAGAAAAAACTTGTCTTTTCTCCTATATACAAAAAAAGTCTCAAAGTGCCAAGAGGTACACTTGCAGTTAACTGCATCTAAAAATATCTCCTCCAAGATGATCCACGAGCAAAAATGAAAACCCCCAAAAAGAGGGGTCAAAACTAAAGTAACTGAGCTCAAACAGCTCCAAGCTCACCCTCACAACTAGTTTGACCAAACTTGACTTCAAACTTACCTAGTCAACTGAAAATCAGGCCTAAATGCTCTAGTTCAACTCCACCTCTTCAAATTTTGCATGATTTTGGGACCGGGGTCAACATTTTAAACAAAGAATAAATTAAGGGTTACTTTAATATGTGTTGTGTGACTGCCTCCATGACAGATATTGATGTAATTTATAAAAACATTATCACCAATATTTGTTTGCATTTTCGTTTGAGTTTCATTATCTTGCAAAAAATGAAGGGGGGTGACTTTATGTTTGAAAACCATGCAAAAGTATACAAAGGAACTTAACATAAGCCAAGGTATTAATCAAAGGAATTTTTTAAAATGAAAGTAAAAAATATCCCCATAAAGGGGTTGGCCAAACTTAGGGCAAAAAAGCAACCCTAAAACAAAACCCTCAACCTTTCTTCACTTCATTTCATTTGTAACTTTCAACTTTCACTTCAAGACTGCTTCTACTACCACCATGCTAGGGTTTTCCTGAGCTTTCTGGAACTTTTCTATGAGCTCTCCATGCTAGATTTTCTAATTGGACTGCATGGTAAGGGCTTCATTGTTTGTTTTTTGTGAAAAAGAAATAAATTATGTACCTTTGAATAATTGAAAGCAATGAAAACTTTTTATTTTTTCTTGTATGTGTACATGCTTGGCTTTGAGCCTCCATTTAAACGGAAATGATAGAAAAGTTTTGATTCTTCTGTGTATATTTTCCATTTTGAGCCTTTATTTCCATGCTCACTCATGTAGAAATCTTGATTTTAAAAAAACACTACACGTCGTGGCTTCACCTTGTGCATTCTTTGGAAACTTCATGAAGAAAAATCCATTTGAAAATGAAAATTATTTTGTTCACACTTTGCATATTTGAGGGATTTCATTTATTGAAAGTCTAGCTCGAGCCCATACTCAATTTTTTCTCTCAACCCTTGAGTAACCTCTGTTGCTTCACTTGTATGTTGTGTTGTTCATGTCATTTCATTCTCTCTTCAAGCATTAACTATCTTTGTTCATTTAATGTTGTCCCTTTATGATCATTATTAATAGATCAAAAAAGGAAAAATATAGTCTTATTCCTTACCTTGGTTTCCCTCTTAATGCATAGACCTAAAAGTTGCCCCCTCACAGTGTCATGATATTACTTTCTCTACTTCTCTGTAGCTTTACATGACTTGATCAAGCCATGTGCTCTACATAAAAATTAGCACCTTACAAATTTTTTCTACAATGTATTATATCCTTGGAGATGCAAAAAACTCTAAAATGTATGAATATGACCATCTTTATGTACTTTATTGTGCTGTGCCTCATAAGGTGTTGTTTGATACACTTCTATTGATGATCTTTAGCTACTGCCTTCTTTGATTTGAACAATTTGATTGAAAATGGTTATTAACTGTTCCCTCAATGGTTGTTCTTGTCTTTGATGCAATTTAGATTCTAATGGAGCTCATTGGATGCAAGCATAACATTGATCTCTTTATTATCCTTCATTCTTGTCATTGTTTTTTGACTATTCCCTCAATGGTTGATGGTACATTTGAGTACCTCTGTACATATCCTTATGAACTATACTTGCAATATATTTTTGTGTCTTATGCATGATAGTAAACTACCCAATAAACCATCTTACACAAGCCACTTGTTCTCACTATCATGAGTTTGCATAGCTTATTGGCATATTTTCATATGATTGGGACATCATAGTGTTGTTACTTTGATATCTCAGACTTGCCTCTCTTGTACTTTAGATTTAAATTTTCTTCTTAGAGTTTACATGGTCACTACCCTATAGCTTTATAACACATGTATGAAGAATGCCATAGAATACTGTAGCTTTTTGGCTTATTGTTTCATCCCTTTTAATTATTGCACAATAGACAGGCCATTAGCTATCCCTTATTCAAAATCATACTCCTAATTATCATTGTACTTTGCAACTAATTTAATGGTACCTTGTCTGTCAAGCATTGCATTGAGTGTCCACTGTCATCTGCTATATGTCTACCCTTATTTAAGCATCCATTGTTGACTGTATTTGTGGCTATGCTCGTAATGACTATTGTGACCTGTTCAAGTCACATTCATTGATGAAAAATACACTTCATATCCCTCTCAAACATCAACAGGGCAGCATTCTAGGCTTAACCCTTGTGAGAGCCCATTTTTCCACCACATGTTGTGATGCCAAATGAGATGAGACATGTAATGTAAAAAGAACCTGTACCTGCATAGTGAATAAACAATTTAGATAAAACAATGAAGCTTAGTGCTCATGTGATGACTTGAATTTTTGGCTCTCTTGTATACATGCGATAAATGCTCAACTAATTTAATGCATCATAGATGTAGGTTATATTTATGTTGATGAAATATATGATGAGAGTTTGTATCTTGAGTTCTAACCACATCCTTGCCATCATTTGTAGGTACATTTGAAGATCGAGAACAAGAGGAGCTGAAGATAGAGAAAATCAACACAAGGATCTGTCATTCAGGCAATGACGGATCCAACTTCTTTTCCTATGTTTTTTTCTATTTATTTATCTTCAGATGTATACCTTTCATTAATGTTGTATTAGATCAGTCATTCCCATGGCTTGTGTGGGACATTTGAGAATATTTCTTTGTAAAATAAATAAAGACAACAATATTATGCAAATTTGTGTAATTTTTTGTTGTAAAGAACATTTGCATAATAAAACTGAACTTCATTTGAGAGCATCCTTTGTGCAATGACAAAACTTTAGCAAAAAATTGTATGTACCTTTTCCATTCTAGCTGAAAATACTTGCTCTAGCTCTACCTGATTGAGCTGTAAGCAAAAATTAGGTAATATTTTGGTGACTTCTTAGGGGTGTTTGCTTGCTAAACAAATAGGATCAGTAGCCTTGCATATCTATTGCGCATATGAGTCCATTCTTTCTTTTTGTAACTCAAAAAACTATCTATATCTCAGCTGTAAGGAACTATACAACAACAAAATCAAAAACTTAAAAAAACTACCATGGCTCTGTTTAGGAGAGAAGCAACAAACAGTGCAACAAAACTTATTGGAAAACAAAAGTGAACTAAAATGGATGTGCATCAACACTTATTACTTGAAAACTACCCTACCCTACACTACCCAACAATGGTAGTGCTTAGACATAACCATTAACTGGTATTGGGAAATAACTTCCCCTTCTAATCAACATAAAATGTTTTGCAAGGTGATTTATTACTAATAAGATATGATCCATAAGAACATACCCTAAATAATGTTGCAAAACTATGTGAAGAACAAAAACAAATTCACTCACCATCTAAACCTAATATAGATACTGTTGTTATGGGGTGAATAAGTGATTTGATTCTACTGTTGTAAGGCTGCAACCTCCTTTGTGGGTGCAGCAGTAACATGTGAATCTTTATTTAGCTCTCTACCAACTAAATTCATGACTGGAAATCCTCTTGATAAGATGAAATTTTGACTCATACTCCCACTTTCTTGATCATGTACTGCTGATTCTACCTCTTCCTTTTGACTGGAATCACCTTGGAAAATAGTGACCTATTTTCCTCCTGTTCTATGTGCAAAAAACTTGCATGTGTCTCAACCTCTTGATTATTTAAATCAAGGCTGCTTTCATTTAGTTGTTCATAACTCAATACCTTGTTTGAATGTTCCTCATCACTCTGATAGTCAAAACTTGCATAGACATGCAATTTTCACTTTCATTTACAAAGGTAGTAAGCTCTTCAAACACAACAGCTGGGACCCTTTTTACACAATCTACGTTTGTAACAAAAACCTCAAGGTCATCCCAAAATAGATCTTCATCACTATCTTCATGAAATTTTGATGAAAGAGGATTGTTTTTTACCTCATAATAGCTCTTGACAAGCTTTCTAGGTTCCACAAAGGCCCACTTTTGCACTCCTCTTCCTGATCCAAGACCCCATTGTGAGATTGCTTAGCTACAATCAACAACTCATCATATTGTTGAGCATCCTCTTGTTGTTCTGAAACTATTGTTGGTGAAATCAAAATCACACCTTCTTCATCATTTTCAACAAAAGAAGGCAACTCATCAATCCAAGCTGTAGGATGATCTTCTTGATCAACCTCTTTTACTTCTTCACCTTGCTGCCCTGGCTAACTTATTGAAACAACTTGATCATTTTCAACAAAACTAGGAAGATCATTAGCTAAAATATTGAAAGAGTCCTTTGAAAGGTCTTCTCCTATTCAATCTTTTTCTGCTCTAATTGGTAATTATTTGTAGCTAAATGCAATGGATTTATATTTCTAATATTCTCCATGATGAGTGAGGTATCTTGATCAATGGGCTACTTTGTAAGTACACTAGGTTGTACCTGATTACTTTCCTTAACTTGCAAAGGATGAAGGCTTGTGAAACTTTGAATTTCAAGCTTAAGAGGTTGATTTTAAGAGTTAAGAACTTTACCTTTCCCGGAACTTGGAATTTGATATCTTGGAAGTACTTCCTCTTGAAGCTGATCTAAAATGCAAGAAGTTGATTGGGCTTCCATTCTTTGTGCTTGCAAAACCAATATTCTCATTTGCTCTTCCTTAGCAACAACCTCCCTTGCAATATCTTCTTCATATTGTCTCCTCTGCATCAACAAGTCTTGCTCATAGAGATATGCTTGATAAGCCATCTCTTCTTGTCGTTGATCATACTCTTGTTACAGCTTGATCTCTTCTATCTACTTTGTGAAGTCTAGCAATGTGTCCTTGATATCATTCATGCTATTCTTCATATCCCTAACCTCCAAATATTGGAGGTGATTAGAGAGTGTTTGAACTGATTTGACACCAGAGATTTTTTTTTTTAGGCTGATTGAAAGAATGGGTAGGTTACCAATAGGATTGAGCAGGGGTGGGCGAGTGGTAATCATATTGTGCATGCTAGTTTATTTGCAAATCAAAGGAATTAGGGGTGAAACCAACATAATGATTGGTTTGATAAGACTAGAAAGAGGATATATGAGTAGGATTTTCATGATATGATGGATGGTATGACATATTATCATGAAACATAGACATGAATGTTCATTCAAAAGCTAAAAAATAAGCAAAAATTAGAATCTTTAAAAATATACCAGCACTTGATCATACTGAAACCAGAAAAATGCTTCTCGGAGTCGCTAGATGTGTTGTTTCCTAACTCCAAAGGCTGAGATCACTAACATACACACCAAATATCAATGATTGTGAGCAAGAATTTGGATTGTAACAGTCTAATCTATCCCACCGAGCGTGCCAAAAACTATTAACATGTAGGATTGCACCAAAATGCAGAGTTGGAAGGATCAACAATCTCGTGTAACATGGAAACACTTTCAAGCCTGTGGGTTGCTCATAATGAAGGTGAATCTCCAGATTATGGGGTAGTTCCCCTTTTGATCTCCTAGAAACTATTGACTTTGATGGGAAAAAGGAAGAAGGATAACTTGTTTGAAATGGAAAATTAAATCTAGGAGGTGATGCACCAATAATGTAACTAACATGTAGAAATGGATCACAACTATCCTTTAATGAATCTATTCACACAACTTATTTTGGGAAATTTAATCACATAAGTAATTCATAAAATGGCCTACAAGATCTATGTACTTTGAAGAAAAACACTGTTTTCACAACTCAAAATGCAAGATAAAACAAAGGCACAATTTATAACATGTGATGTTTAACTACTTTTGTGTATATGTAATGATGAATGAGATAGAAATTTAAAGGTATTTTGATAAAACACATTAAGTTTGCATCAAATCATTCAAAATATGACAAAACACTTGAAATTGAGAAGGTAACACTTAATTGTATTGAAGAATGGAAGGAATTTCTACCAAAAATAAGATGAAAATAACCTACTACTATATCATAACTATAAAAAAAAACAAGTTTGAGCTATAGAACTTTCAGCCTCTCTACATGTGTAAGAGAAGGCAAGAAAGCAAGAACTAAGAAAAAACCTACGTCTTTTCTCCTATATACAAAAAGAGTCTCAAAGTGCTAAGAGGTGGCACTTGCAGTTAACTGCATCTAAAAATATCTCCTCCAAGATGATCCACGAGCAAAAATGAAAAACCCCAAAAGAGGGGTCAAAACTGAAGTAACCAAGCTCAAACAGCTCCAAACTCAACCTCACAACTAGTTTGACCAAAGTTGACTTCAAACTCATCAATCAACTAAAAATCATGGCTAAATGCTCTAGTTCAACTCCACCTCTTCAGATTTTGCATGATTTTGAGACTGGGGTGAACAATTTAAACAAATAATAAAGTAAGGGTTACTTTAACATGTGTTGTATGATCGCCTCCATGACAAATATTGATGTAATTTATAAAAACATTATCACCAATATTTTTTTACATTTTCCTTTGAGTTTCACGATCATGCAAAAAAATGAAGTGGGTGACTTTATGTTTGAAAACCATGCAAAAGCATACAAAGGCACTTAACATAAGCCAAGGTATTAATCAAAGGAAAAAGTTTAAATGAAAGTAAAAAGAATCCCCATAAAGGGATTGGCTAAACTTAGGGAAAAAAGGCAACCCTAAAAAAAAACTGCAGTCTTTCTTCACTTTATTTCATTTGTAACTTTCAACTTTCACTTCAAGACTGCTTTTGCCATCGCCATGCTAGGGTTTGCTCAAGATTTCTAGAACCTTGAACGTGATATCTCCATGCTAGATTTTCTAACTGGACCGCATGGTAAGGGATTCATTCTTTGGTTTTTGTGAAAGAGAAATAAATTCTGCACTTGTGAATAACAAAAAGCAATGATTTTTTTTTATTTTTTCCTATAGGTGTACATGCTTGACTTTGAGCCTCCATTTAAGTAGAAATGATAGAAATTTTTTGATTCTTCTGTGTATATTTTCCATTCCAAGCCTTTATTTCCATGCTTTCACTCATGTAGAAATCTTGAATATTTAAAAAAAATGCCACAGGCCGTGGCTTCACCTGGTGCATTCTCTGGAAACTTCAAGAAGAAAACTCCATTTGAAATGAAAATTATTCTATTCACACTTTGCATATTCAAGGGTTTTCATTTATTGAAACTTTAACTTGAGCCCATACTCAATTTCTACTCTCGACCCTTGAGAAACCTCTATTGCTTCACTTGTATGTTGTGTTGCTCATGTCATTTCATGCTCTCTTCAAGCATTAACTTTATTTGTTCATTTAATGTTTTCCCTATATGATCATTATTAATAGATCAAAAAAGAAACAATATAGTATTATTCCTTACCTTGGTTTCCCTCTTAATGCATAAACCCTAAAGGTTGCTCCCTCATAGTTTTATGATATTACTGTCTTTACTTCTTTGTAGCTTTACATAACTTGTTCAAGCCATGTGTGCTCTACACAAAAATTAACATCTTACAAAATTTTGCTACAATTTATTATATCCTTGAAGATACAAAAACTATAAAATGTATGAATATGAATGTCTTTATGTACTTTGTTGTGCTATGACTCATAATGTGTTGTTTGATACACTTGTATTGATGATCTTCAACTACTTCCTTCTTTGATTTGTAAAATTTTCTTTAGAATGGTTATTAACTGTTCCCTTGATGGATATTCCTATCTTTGATGCAACTTATCTTTTAATGGAGCTCATTGGATGCAAACATATCATTGATTTCTTTATCATCCTTCATTCTTGTCATTGTTTTTTGACTATTCCCTCAATGGTTAATGTTACATTTGAATACCTTTGTGCATGTTTTTATGAACTGTACTTGCAATATATTTTTGTGTCCTATGCATGACAGTAAACTTCCCAATTAACCATCTTACGCAAGCCACTTGTTCTCAATATCATGAGTTTTCATAGCTTATTGACATATTTTCATAAGATTGGGACAACATAGTGTTGTTGCTTTGATATCTCAGATCTGCCTCTCTTGTACTTTAGATTTAAATTGTCTCCTTGGAGTTTACATGGTCACTGCCCTATAGATTTATAACACATGTATGATGAATGCCATATAATACTATAGCTTTTTTGCTTATTATTTGATCCCTTTTAATCATTGCACAGTAGATAGGCCATTAGCTGTCCCTTATTTAAAATTATACTCCTCCTATTTACCATTGTACTCTGCAACTAATTTAATGGTACCTTTTCTCTCAAGCATTTCATTGAGTGTCCAATGTCATCCTCTATATGATTGCACTTATTTAAGCATCCATTGCTAACTGTCTTTGTGGGTATGCTTGTAATGACTATTGTGACTTGAAGTCACTTTCATTGATGAAAAATACACTTCATATCCCTCTCAAACATCAAGAGGGAAGCATGTTGAGCTTAACCCTTGTGGGAGCCCATTTTTCCACCAAATGTTGTGATGTCAAATGAGATGAGACATGTAATGAAAAAAGAACCTGTACCTACACAGTGAGCAAACAAGTTAGATAAAACAATGAAGCTTAGTGCTCATGTGATGACTTGAATTTTTGGCTCTCTTGTATGCATGTGATAAATGCTCAACTGATTCAATTCATCATATATGTAGGTTATATTTATGTTGATGAAACATATGATGAGATTTTGTATCCTGAGCTCTAACCACATCCTTTCCATCATCTACAGGCACATTTGAAGATCAACAACAATAGAAGCTGAAGATAGAGAAAATCAACGCAAGGATCTGTCATTCAGGCAATGATGGATCCAACCTCTTTTCCTATGTTTTTTTCCATTTATTTATCTTCAAATGTATGGCTTTCATTTATGCTATATTAGATCATTTATTCCCATGGCTTGTGTGGGACATTTGAGCATATTTCTTTGTAAAATAAATAAGGACAACAATACTATGAAAATTTGTGTAATTTTCTATTGTAAAGAACATTTTCATAATAAAATTGAACTTCATTTTAAAGCATCCTTGTGCAATGACAAAAATTTAGCAAAAAATTATATGTAACTTTTCCCTTCTAGTTGCAAATAGTTGCTCTAGCTCTACCTGATTGAGCTGTAAGAAAAAATTATGTAACAATACCTTTCAGAAGTGAAGTTAGAGTGTGGGTTACCCTCTCCTCTTAGCTATTTGACATTATTATACTTTCAAATTGATGGATTTTGGCCTCACGTGCTCTTGTGGTATATAGAGGATACCCCTACTTGAGCTTGTAAAGCCTAGTTGAGACTTTTGGCCATATCCCACTTAAGTTAGGCTTGTTAATTATGTGTCTTATGTGCTTGAATGTTTAGATCACCTTCCCCACTTGAAACCTAAAGGGGAATCTTATCCAAATTGAGCCTCAGGACTTTCTATTTTTGCATTCTTAATTATAAAATCCAAAAAAAAAAAAACTCAAAATAAAATAAAATAACCCAAAACATTAGAAACATTTCAAAAACAAACATATCCAGGTGTCCTCCAAGTCAAGCTATCCACATAATCTCCCAATCAAAATCTCTATCCCCATTCCCCATCCTAATCATCCTATCCTAGTCATCCAAGTGAAATCAATTAGCCCATCCAATTCATCATAACCATCTATCATCTCACCTTGATCATCTTAATCACCTCATCTTAACCACTTCTTCCTATCCTAATCATCATTCCTCATCCTAATCATCCCATCCTAGTTATAATAACCATCCATCATCTCATCCTAATTATCTTAATCACCTCATCCTAACCAATCCTTTCCATTCTAATAATTCCTCCTCATCCTAACCATCTCATTCTATCATAATCATCCCTTCTCATCTTAATCCCTATTAAACATTTTAATCACTTCCACAATCATTCTAACCTTTCACAATCATCCTAATTATCCCTTCTAATTATATTCATCCTTCATCTTATCTTAATCATTTATTTCCATCTCAATCATTACATCCCTAATCATCATAGTTATCTCCTTTCAATCATTCTACCCTAATCACCCCATTCCATCATTATCATCATTCCTCATCCTAATTATCCTCCTAATCATTCTAATCATCCATTTTCATCCATTTTCATCCTAATCATCCCCCATTCATCCTAATCATTTCATCCTAATCCTCCTTCATTCTAATCATCTCTTCTAATCCTAATAATTCCTTTCCATCTCTAATTTCATCCTAATTATCCTTATCCATCATAATCATTCATTTTCATCTTAATCACCTTTTCCTTATCATCCATAACCATTATAATCCTAATCACCCCATCCTAATCATTCATAATCATCCTTATTACCCCATCCTAATCATTCATAATCATCCTTATCACCCCATCCTAATCATTCATAATTATCCTAATTATCTCCCTAATCTTTCTAATCATCCATCTTATCCTAATAGTACCCTATTATCTAATCCACATCATCCCAAGTGTCTCAATCATCTACATCCATTCTTAATCCATCATTTAAAACCCTAAGCTAAATTAATTTGTCTAATAGAGGTCCTAATCATTATCATAACCACCCTCCATAATCCATAGAAAAATTCTTCTTTCCTAATCTATTATCATCCTTAATATCCATCATCATCCTTAATCCAAATCCTTCATTATCATCATCCTTCATAATCATTTTAAGCTAATCACATCATTGACCTAATGCCATTCAAACCTTAACCAACCCATACTAATCCAAACTCACGACCGTGCCTTCAATTTACCTTGATATCCTTTGTAGTCAAGTTGAATACCAATCAATCCTCAATCATCATTACCAACAAACCACGAGCCTCAATAACCCATTGATCGGTCCTCCATACCAATCCACCATATCCTATCCTAATCCATAATCCACTAACCTATTCCAATCCTCCATATCCTATCTTAATCCATCATCCTTTAATCCATTCCAAGCCTCTACATCCTATCCTAATCCATCATCCCCCAATCCATTCCAAGCCTCCACATCCTATCCTAATCCATCATCCCTTAATCCATTCCAAGCCTCCACATCCTATTCTAATCCATCATCTACTAATCCATTCCAATCCACCACATCCTATTCTAATCCATCATCCACTAATCCATTCCAATCCACAAATCCACCCAAGAAAAGCACATTTGTTGATGATCTCATATGATACATAAAAAATAATGCTCGACTCCAACATGAAAACAAAGCTAGGAAATCCAATCACATTGCTAATACTACACCATCCAACCATGCTCCACCATCATGTCCTCAATTTCCTACCAATTCCACTACATATCAAGATCAAATCATCCCTTCCATACCCCCACATGATCCCCTTTCATATTTGTTGATGAGTTTTTATACACTTCTCAACATAGGCAATGCGTAGGTGCACTACCTCTCTTGAAAGACAATCTTCCACAATTAGATTGCAGAACACTATCCCAAGGTCTCTAATGTCATGTCTTGATAGTGCTTGGAATATCTCAAATTTTTGATGTGATTTGCTGGAATCACAAGGCAGTCTTATGGATGAGTTACAAAGCATGGGAAGTTGGGTTTGCAAATGCAGTTTCAAAGTGTTGGAAGTGAATGAACAGTGGCTGTCCACTCAAAATAACAAGCTGAAACTCATCAAGTTCATCTGATTTGGCTTCATGGTGATGCTTTGGATCCTACTCTAACCAAGGATTAAAAGAAATAGAAAAAGAAGGGTTAAGAAAGCTATTCTAATCCTAAGCTATGAATGAATAGTAAAAATGGTGGCTGCTAAAGTAGACAGGCTTCCTAAATTGAGTTTTGCTTGACCAAGAGAAACCTACAGCTACACAAAACTAGTGCAATCTTCTAAGGCCTACTGATTTTCAAATTACACATACACATCGTGAACATGCAATTGAACTAGGTTGCAGCAATGACAAAAGAAGCCCAGGCTAACTTTGCACAACAACTTGTCATCAACAAGTGCTAAAAGTATGGGTTGGAAGCTCATCAAATACTATAACAGCAATACCATCATGACAGCCATTCAAGAAACTAATACTAAAATAACATGGAAGGAAAAACCATGCATGCAAGATGATCAAAATCAAAGAGAACATCCATAAAATCATGCAATGCTATCTTCTATTGCTGCAAATGCTTTTTACAACAACTCTCCAACCCTTACAAATGAGGGGCAAGCCCCTATTTATAGTTTTCCAAATCCCAAATGAATGGCTAGGATTAAATCACAATGAGTGGCTTAGATTTGATTACATTAGGGTTTCACCTACCCCACAATATTCAACAATTTTAAAATACATCAGTCTTTTCCCTGTTTTGTCATCTAGTGCCCAGGTGCTGTAGCAATTTTGTCATTTAACTGATTGCCCTTTTACTGCAGCTGAAACTGCTTGAAATTTGTCTTTTGCTTGATGTGCTTGCAGTGTTCTTCCTTTGATCAAATGAGCCCGTCGACGATTGGAATCAATGGATTGGTTGCCTTTGGTTGCCTTCTTCAAGACCACCCTCTTGCATTTTTGTCACCGACTTCCTTGGCATAGGCCTTCTTTTAATAATAGCTCTATTGATGGGTGCTACGAGGAAATGTGGGCATGAAATGAATGGTGACAGGAGCTATGTGCATTCCTTGCTTAGCTTTCTCGATGGGTCTCTTGAAAAACTGACAATAAACTCCTTTAATCTTGCGTACATGAAATGTCGTAAGTGCTTTCATACCAAAAAAAAGGAAAACGTTAGTCAAATCTTGCAAAAACCTTGTTAGATTCATCCATGCATCATCAAAAGATCATAATATTCATATTTGGGGCTCATTTGGATCGAAAACATCAATGTAGGCCCAAGAGGGCGGGCAACGAACAAGGGACAACAAACCGGAAGGGAAGTTCCCGGACCTCACAAAACATAGCAAAACTAAGATTTTTCAATTATAGCACATGGGAAAAGGGGAAGGAAGAGTGCCCAAAAAGCTTCCTTAAAATTGGACTCATTTTACAAAAACTGAAAGCTCCAAACGACCATGGAGAGACGGAGTCCTGGAAATGGCCACGGAGGGGCTGGGCTCTAGAGGCTGGGTTGTTGGGGGCCGACGGATGTTCAAAACGACAGCGGAGGGATGGAGTCTTGGAAACAACCACGGAGAGATGAAATCCCGGAAACACCATAGAGGAGCCGGGCTGCTGGGGCTCCATAGATGTTCAAGACAGCCAAAGGGGGATGAAGCTCCGAAACCATCGAAACTTAATGAAATGTTGATGAAACCTTGGCAGTTCATTTAAGCACCTCAAACACATCCCAGATCCAAAAAAGGTTGCCCCAAAGTCAAAAATGTGGAAACCGGAGTGACGGGGGTCCATGAATGTTTCCAAACAGCCAAGGAGGAAGGGAATTCTAGAGGGAAAGTTCTGAAACCATCGAAACTTAATGGAACATTGACGAAACCTTGGCAATTCATTTAAGCACTTCAAACACATCCCAAATCCAAAAAACGTTTCCCCCAAAGTTAAAAATGTGGAAACCAAAGTGACGGGGGTCCACAGATGTTTCCAAAACGACCACAGAGGGACGGAGTCCCGGAAATGACCATGGAGGGGCCGGGCTGCCGAGGCTCCATGGATGTTCAAAACAACCAAAGAGGGATGGAGTCCCAGAAACAGCCACGGAGGGGCTGGGCTCTAGAGGCCGTGCCGTCGGGGCTCCATGGATGTTCCAAAATAGCCAAAGGGGGATGAAGCTCTGGAACTACCGAAACTTTACCAATTGTTGACAAAACATTGGCAATTCATTTAAACACATCAAACACATCCAAGATCCAAAAAAGGTTGGCCCCAAAGTTAAAAATGTGGAAACCAGAGCGATGGGGGTCCACAGATGTTTCCAAATAGCTGAGGAAGGGAATTTCAGAGGGAAAGTTCTGAAACCATCGAAACTTATCGGAACATTGACGAAACCTTGGCAGTTCATTTAAGCACTTCAAACACATCCCAAATCCAAAAAAGGTTGCCCCCAAAGTTAAAAATGTGGAAACCAAAGTGATGGAGGTCCATGGATGTTTCCAAAATGGCCACAGAGGGACAAAGTCCTGGAAACGGCCACGGAGGGGCCGGACTCTGGAGGCCGGCTCGCTAGGGCTCCACAGATGTTCAAAATGGCCAAAAAGGGATGGAGTCCTAGAAATGGCCACGGAGGGGCCGGGCTCCAGAGGTCGGGCCGCGGGGGCTCCATGGATGTTCCAAAGTAGTCAAAGGGGGACGAAGCTCCGAAACCACTGAAACTTAACCAAATGTTGATGAGACCTTGGCAGTTCATTTAAGCACATCAAACACATCCCAGATCCAAAAAAAAGGTTGCCCCCCAAGTCAAAAATGTGGAAACTGGAGCAGTGGGGGTTCATGGATGTTTCCAAACAGCCAAGGAAGAAGGGAATTCCAGAGGGAAAGTTCCAAAACCATCGAAACTTAATGGAATGTTGACAAAACCTTGGAAGCTCATTTAAGCACATCAAATACATCCTAGATCCAAAAAAGGTTGGCCCCAAAGTAAAAAATGTGGAAACTAGAGCAACGGGCATCCACGGATGTTTCCAAATAGCCCAGGAGGAAGGGAATTCCAGAGGGAAAGTTTTGAAACGATCAAAACTTAACAGAATGTTGACAAAACCTTGGCAGTTCATTTAAGCACTTCAAACAAATCCCAAATCCAAAAAAGGTACCCCCAAAGTCAAAAAATGTGGAAACCAAACCGACAGGGGTCCACGAATGTTTCCAAATAGCCAAAGAGGAAAGGAATTCCGAAGGGAAAGCTCCGAAACCACCGAGACTTTACAGAATGTTAACAAAACTTTGGTACACTTAGGGACCCCAAACACATCCCAAATCCACCAAAAAGTTAGCCGCAAAGTCAAAGATGTGGAAACTGGACCGATAGGGGTCCATATATGTTTCCAAAATAGCAGGAACAAGACAAAAGGGAAAAAGGGGATGGGCAACTTTATTTCTCTGTGGATTTGAATACCCTAATTAGGTGAATTTGATAAGGGGAATTTGATCATTTGATGTCACATGACCAATTTGGGCTTGGAAAATGGGGCACGTAAAACAAGATAGGAGCAAAGCATCCTGTCGAGAAAAAAAAGGGGGGTCCCTACCTACGGTGGGGCATGTGTGCAACACATGCACAACAATATCAATACCAAATTATCCGTTCTATACCATCTCATGACCCCTCTCCAAATCAAGAGAAAAGTATCCCTTCCATACCATTTCATGACCCATCTCCAAATCAAGAGAAAATTATCCCTTCCACACACTCACATGATCCCCTTCCATTCCAAGAGAAAAGTATCCCTTCCATACCATCTCATGATCCCTCTCTAAATAAATATCAAAGTACACCTTCCACCCCATCTAATGATATCCATCCTAATCAAGATCAAGATGTATCATCCACTCCATCACATGACCCCCTTTCACCTCATGATCCCCTTCCATATCAAGAGAAATATATACCTTCTACTCGATCCAATGATTCTACCTGAAGTCAAGATCAAATTTTTCCTCCATCTCCATCTCATAATCCAAGTATCCCTTCATCTCCATTTCATGATCCTTATCCTCCACAAGATCCCATCACCCCTATCCAAGCTACACATGAACCTCATATTTATCAATTGGGTTCCTCCATTTTCATACAAGTTGGGTAGAGTCAAGGATAATGTATTGTAAACTTGGTAGAACCTACACAATTCATAGGTTTAACTAACTAAATAGTCCACTCAACATTGCTCAAGACTACATTAAATTTTTGACCCAAGGCTTGTAGGCTTATGATGGTGCAACATTGTATATGGCTTCAAGGACTCAAAAATACTTAAGCTACCCTATTTAGGTTATTCTACTTGTTAGAAAACTCACAAAATTGCAAAACAATAAAAGACATAACTATAACTAGTGTCTACAGGTGCCTACAACTCAGACTGCAACTTAACTATTCCTAATGAAATGATGTAATAACTCAAAATTAATAAAAACTAATGACTCAACCAAACTATCCTCTGATGTACCACTGGTTAACCATTACATGCATATTCATAAGCATTCATTAATGATAAACAATACATGAAATTATAAGTAACTTGCACATGATTCATGAAGTAGTAATAAACTAATAATAGCTATTAAACATAAATAAATAACTAGAAAATGAAGTGAGGAATAATACCTTGAGTGGTGGGGCGGGGGGCCTAGTTCAATTGGCTAAAGCATCCTGTTGTAGGAAAGAGGTCATGAGGTCTATTCTCCCCCCAAACCCGTGGTACCAGAGGGTGTGTCGTGCCAGCATTGCCGATCACGTGAAAAAAGTTAACTAGGCGCACTGCAACTTATAGGGGGCAGATACCCGACTGATTCCTACAGTCTAAAAAAAACCTTGAGTGGCCTACTTAAGTAACTATTCTCACTCTAACTGAACCCAAATCTAATTAATCAGATTCTATACATCCCATAAAATTAACTCCATTCATTGCATATTCATGAAGATTACACAAGATCTTTCATAGATTGTATTCAATCATTCTGAATATTTCATGTCTTGAAACTAAAAGGTAATTGATAACATAAAACTGAAAAACCAACTAACTATCCTACGGATTCAACCAACAACTATATACAAGCTTGATGAAATCTTATCCAAAGTAACTACTTAACCAAAATCATTAACTCCACTCCCATATATTTAGTGCATAGAGTTAAGATTGATTTATTCAAACTATAACTGAAAATGAAAAGGAATCCTAATAGGACTAAAAATATGTCAAAACAAAATTACATGTAAACATACAACCATTTGTCAAAATCCCATAAGTGAAGGAGACCTCTTCTTCAACATTTATTAACTAGTTATAATAATGTCATGTTGAACCTTCATCAAGTGCCTTTAATCAACAATCATCACATTCAAATTAACTTAGAGCTCCCCTGTTTCAGTGTCCATTGATTCCTTTTTCTATAGGTTCATCCCACAACTGCTATGTGCCACAACTCCTCTTTAGTTGCAAATAAGTTAATTTCACAAAACATGTACACAAGGATAACTATCATAATTAAACCATAACATTCCATCAACATTCCATACATATCTTCATATAAACCATATAATACTAATATATGATAACCATAATTCTATCATTGTATTATAGGTTCAAGTCTGCATAATGGATGTGAAAGGGTAGTATAATGTAGAAGCATTGTCTAGAAAGTGTATCTAAAAGTATCTCAAAATATGTATAAAAAACAACAAAAAAAAGCTATTATTTGAACTTGTCAGTTTACTCCAAGAACCTATGATCCCTTCCATGCCATATCTTCCTCAAAATGGACTCACATCTTGTTTTCAAAACAAGTATCCCATTGGAAAAAAGTATTTTTCAAAAAATGCATTATCAAGGCAAAGGGCCTTCATGAGCATGGTATATTATAACCCATCCAAATCTAAGAAAATCCCAATTATCATGGCCTTGGCTACAAGTCTCTAGACGTTGGTACTCCAACCATTCATCCATTCATCCAAAATCCTACCATCTAAATCCAAACATTCATGTTCTCCATTGTCCAAATCTAGTTTGGGTCCTTATATTCGAAAGCCCAATCCTTCAGCCCTTCCATCCATCTTGGTCCTTATATCTCAAAACCAAGTCCTTCATCCCTTCCATCCATCTTAGGTCCATATGTACCAAAACCATGTCCTTCATCCTTTCCATCCATCTTGGGTCCTTACATTCCATCACCTAGCATTCCTATTCTAAAATCCCATTATCGTCTTTATCCATCACCTCATATCCCTAATCAAGATCAACAAAGGTACACACCCTTGAACTTTTTATAGTATACCTATACCAACCCATCCAGAATACATCCAATTCATTCATATCCATCTACCAATCCCATTGCTCTTGGAAGCAATTTGGATGCAAAATTTCAAATGCATAAAGCCAAAAATCCATAAAATTTAAAGGATCAACATGTCCCAACAAAAAGACATGCAAAAACAAAGGAAAAATATGATTCAAAATAAAAAATTTAAATCCCAAAGGCCCATGAAGAAAAAATAAAATTCAAAAACCATGTGGATTGCAAAAATACTCATAGAATCAATGCATCCCAAAGAAAAATTAGAATTGGCATCCAAACTTGCTTATCCAAAAGCTCCATCCAATTCTATGTCCTCCACCCCATCTAATAATCCTTTATCACCTCCATCCATTTTGGGTCCTTATATCCTACAATCCATATCCACTCCTGCATCTAAATCTCTTAATTCAAAAACCACTTCTCTTTCACAACTCCACCACCCTTCAAGGTGTGTGCCAATGTCGATCTTGCCACCATTTCCACCCACTCATCTACACGTCTTCCATCAACCCATCCATTATCCAACATCCATATTTCATCCTTACATCCCTCTTATCCAATCCTTTGCATAAATCCATATCCCTCACCATCTTCACATCCATTTCATTCCCCTTATAGTCATTCTATTAATGTCTATGAGCATACCTCCAATTTTCCATGTGTCATGCCCAAAAAATTTCACTAGAAAAACCCCAACTATATTTTTTTTAAACCCATTAATAAAGATAATTAACACTCTAAGTGTTTATTGTGTAGGATATATCTATGGTACACACTACACACCCTAGTGTGGTCACTTCTTGATATATCTTTATAACTAAATATCCTCAATCTCTCCTTCTAGGAATGGTTTACCAAAGTTAATTTAGCTTGCTCAAGCATGGCCACATGCACATTTATGTTGGAGAATGATATGTTTTATACTTATTTAATGATTTATTCTTTTACCACCATAATATATGAAATAACATCTTTAAGCAATGATCAATTATGTAAATGATGATCCTTTAAAATAATGATATGATATTATCATAATTAATTAGTAATATTATTCTTCTTAAATGTTGAGTATTATTATTAAATCAAAACATTGATGTCAATATCTATCAATACTATTCAATAACTTGAAAATGAAATTATTATTTAGCTACAAATTTAATCTTTATTGACCTTCTCATTTCCGAAAATTAATTCACAAATAACATTATCATTAGTTGGTTGACAATAAACTTTAATAATAACATAATTATTGCTCAAATGACCCAAAAATAATATTATTGTTACATAAATTCTTCTGTAAAAAATTATTATTTCCATTTTAACCAATCAAATAAACTTCAACAAGAAGGATCAAAATTTAATATTTGTTAACCTTACTTTGCAGTTCAAGCCCTATTCATAACAATATTATTATTTAATAGAATAATCAGCCATCCCACATTTGTATTAGAAATGTTCTCACCTACTTCACCCCAATATTAACACCATTTATTATTTTCTATTTATTTATTTGATTAGACGTTTTTGATAAAGTAAGTTGCATTTATAGAGTGCAGTACCCTTTACAGCAGGAGCCTAGAGGGCCAAAAAGGATTAAAAGTCAAAAACCATCATTAAACAATCCGATAGCAGAAACAATAGAAAAAAACCAAAAAATTAGAGTAACAACAAACCGACAACAAAAATTAAATGCACCCATACACCCGACCCATTACTTTGCTAAGCCCTCCCATTCCTAGATAAGAAGATCTAGAATCTCATCGCCCACCCATTTGTTGCTAGGTCCTTCATCAACATTCCTTTTTACCACCTCCTAGCACAACACGTCCGACAGAGTGACAATGGACCTGTGGATGATATGAACTATGAAGCATGCAAGCCTAGTGAATTTCCTTTCCAACTTTCCACATGGGATCACAGATTGTCGACCTCCTCCTTCTCAATTTCTACCTTTTCCTCTTCTTTATTCCCAACCTAGTGTTTAAAATATTTTGAAGTGGAATCTTCACGAAACATTTTTTTTAGCTCCAAAAAATTGCTCAACCCTTCAACATAATCTTCAGTTTCTTCAATGGTATAGTGTTTGTTGTTCTCCTTACTCTCCTGCTCAGAATCACTAGATATCTCATCAACAAGGTCCTTTTTTTTTGGCCAATTTGTTAGACCATTTGATGCTAGTCATCTCTGCCTCTATGTCCACACTGGTAGCAACAATAGTGTCCCCCTAGGTATCTCTGTCAGAAGAGTCCCCCTCCTTAGTGTCTGTGTCTGGTTCCACCACATGGAATGAGGTGCCCTTTTTTCTCTTTTTAGGTTTAGGTTTTTTCTTTCTGCCCGGATTACACTCCTTTTTAGTGGGAGTGTTCTTCAATTCACAAAGTCTAGCATCCACATTTGACTAGGCTCAACCCACTCTCCATTTTTTCTTTGTATCCAGGGGTTTAGGTTTAGGTTCTTCAAGGACTTCATTAGGCATAGGGGGATTCTTCCTTTTGGGACCAACCGAAGCGACTGAGGATGGTTTATCATGAGGATGGCTAGGGGCATCCTGTTCCACAATTCTAATAGATGAAATAGGCTTAGGGGGGCAAAGGGCTAGATGAAAGTGATACAAATGAAATATTAGGCCTTGGTGTAGGGGAAGAGGTGGTAGTTTTCAGGGTTCTTGGTGGCCAATTCAAAGGTTTCCTTCACAGAAATTTCTAGAGATGAAAGTAGGAAAAAGGGGAAGCTTATAAGATTTTGTGACGAAGATGGTTCAACAAGGGTACATGGTAAAAATAAAACACTTTGAATCTCCCCTCCAAAATTATGTACTTCATAATGGCAAGACATACTTTATTCCAAGGCTTCAGTAGAGACTCTCTTTTGAACCCCATGTGCAACTTTGTTGGTTTTTCATTCCCCTGGTAGAAAGTATGGAGGCTATCCAAATCCTACACTTTAGTGTGATTTTCATCTTTTATCCTGTGCATGACAGTCTCGTGGCCTTAGCTATGGCATCCTCATTAATTTCAAAGGATATGCCCCCAAAAATGACTCTCCTCTCATTCCACAAGCTTGTGAACTATGCAAAGAGTCTCTCATCATGCCCTAAAAGGAATTCCATTAGAGGCACAATACCTCCCTGGACACAAATGTGCCAAGTAAGGGGGTCTCTGTGAAACTAATCACAAGAACCCAACTCTATCTGAACTCTGTCACCACCCATTTTCTCTCCCAAATCATAATTTTTTAGATAGAATAGCAGAGCTAGAGGTAATTCAAAATTCCAATGGGAAGAACACACACCCCAATTATCGACACTTTATACCATAATAGAAAATATTTCCTAATTAAGGCAATTAGATTTTCACACGTACCAGTGGTCATTCCTAAAGGATTAGGGTTGTAAGGTCCAAAAAATATTGCTTAAGTACCACAAAGATAAACCAAAAGCCATCATGATATTAATTAGATCATTAATAGGCAAAAATTTGAAGATAGTTTTAGCCTTACACATGTTTACATGAATGTGATTATGAAATTGGGACATTTGACAAGACAACCCATGAATACTTTGAAAAGAACATCTACTCCTTGCAATCTTTCCAGAACCCCCTCCAAACATCCCCTCCCAACCCTCCACCTCATCATGCCAATGCCACATCACCATGAGCCCAAAGGGGTAGTGAAAAATTCTTGACTGAAAATCAAACTTCCACCCACACCCCTCCAATGTGTCATGTACTAGTCCCATAATCATGAGCTCAAGGGAGTAGTACCAAAAGTAACCCGCAACAAAAGAACTGTTAGATTTCATCATTCACATTAGTATTTTTTTTATTTTTCTACAAGGAGAATTCCTTGTATGTTCATAGGGAGGACCCCAATCTTCTCCAACATTTAGTTAGCGTCCATGAAGAGCCTAGGTTGGCTAAATAATCAACCACCTGGTTTATGCCCTCATAGAAAATGTGAGTCAACTTATTTCTATCAATTTTGGTGAGAAGAAAGATAATGTCCAACAAACTGTCTCTAATATTCCAACCATGAAAATGGTTAAGATTGATGGAATCAATCACCGCCTTAGATTCTCCTTCAATTTGAAATTTTTTTATTCCAAGACTGACAACAATGTTAACACCCTTGAGTGGCGCTCTAGCCTCAACTATCATGGAAGTTTGTGTTTCGATGCCACCAGCATACCTTGCCACCAAGTTACCTTGTGGGTCTCTAGTAATGCCACCTATGCTTGCCAACCCATGGTTCCCTTTTACTGCACCATCAAAGTTAAGTTTGTTCCATCCAATATCAGAAGATTTCCCAACCATAGCAAGCCTAGCCAGAGCTTTAGAATTGTCAAAGGAGTTGATCTCTAATTTCTTGTTTCAAGAATTAGCCATGTTGATCTCCCACTTAGTAGGAGCCCTTTTCAGGGGTTTCCAAACAAATAAGGAGACATTCTCAAAGATGAGTCTGAGACCAATATTGAAAACCTCCTTAGGGATTTTTTCCACACTTCTAAAAATCCAATTATTTCTTTCTTTCCACAAATGCCAACATAAAATAGGGGGGATCTATCTCCAAATTTCTTTGGGAAGAGGGTGATGAAAAGGGCCGACCAAATTCTCATTGAAACTCTCCAAGTCAACATTCATTGTCTAGTGAATCCCTAACATTTTAAAAGATAAATCATAGAATTTGGTAGGAAACAAGCAGTGGAGTAATAGATGAGGGACTAAATCTTCATCATTCTTACAATGCATCTAATCAGGATTTGAAATCCCATTTTCCTTAAGTTTTTTTGGGTGAGAATCCTGTTGTGACAAGTTGTCCACCAAAATAAATTAATTTTTGGAGATAGTTGTTGATTCCAAACATGTTGCCATAATCTATCCGGATTCCCCTGCAGTGACAAAAAATCATAGGTAGTCTTGATAGAGAGCCAACCCTTGCTCTCCTTAATCCAATAAAAATCATCCTCAATGTTTGAGAGGGGAATTCTTGTTAGTGAGAGGATGTCTTGCAGGGTTCTTGCAAGGTGTCTCAACCAAGGGGATAGAGGGCAACATGACTCCAACACTTTCCATTTCAAAGAACCATGAAGACCGCTCAAGTAGTCTCTAACATTCTTTCCAAATAAAAGCTTAGTGGGGGCCTTTAGGTTCTTGAAGTCTGATTGAGAGGAATTTCTGTCAACTAGGGATCCACCCAAAACCTAATGTTTCAGAAATTTCCCAATTTCCATTTCAATCCAGATTGAAGTAGCTTTTTCATCTTGCAAATATTATTCCAAATCAAGGAACCACTAGGGTGTTCATCAGAGAAACACCTAATTAGGGGGGAATTGTTTAGATACTTCACATTTAGGATTCTACACCAATCCTTCTCATTCCTTAGCTGATCCCATCCAACCTTAAGAAGTAGAGCCTTATTGGTAGGTTGAATTTTCCTTATGCCTAATCCCCCACAAGCTTGGGGGAGACAAAAATTATCCTAGCTTATCAAAGCCATTTTTTTTTCCTTGGTAATAATTCAAAGGAAGTTCCTTTGGATTATTTGAAAAAATTTAGCTTGAAATCTAGGCATTTTGAAAATGGAAAGGAAGTAAACCAAGATCCCTTGAAGAACAATAGTGAGGAGTTGCATCTTACTAGCATGACTGAGAATTGAACCTTTCCACCCAACTAATTTTCTTTGACTTATTTCAAGGATATAATTCTAGAAAGTAGGAGTGACTTCTTTAACAGTGAGAGGGAGGCCAAGGTACACCGAAGGGAGGGAAGCACTCTTACAATCTAGAATGGTTGTCACTCTATCCTACATATATTGAGTGTTGTTAAGAAAATAAATCATGCTCTTATTGTAATTTATGCACTAGCCTGAGCTAGCAGCATAAATATTTAAGAAATTATTCCATTGCCTTGCTTCTACCACCAAGGATTTTTTTAAAAGGATGGTATCATCCACAACTTGTTGTATAGCAACCGAATCAAGGGTGGTGATAGGTTTGATCCCTTTAATAGAGTCATTGGTCAACATCCTGGAGACATTCTTGCTTAAGACATCAATGATCATTATGAATAGGTAAGGCAAGAGGGGGTATCCCTTCCTTAATCCTTTACCAACATTAAAAACCCTTGAGGAATCCCATTGATAAGGAAAAAGCACTTCATTGTAGTAGTGCATTCCGTAATGAGATTCACCACCTTCTGATTAAACCCAAACTTGGATAAGACTTTGAGCATAAAACTCCAAAGGACTTTATTATAATCTTTTGAAATGTCAAGCTTAAAGGCCATACCAACACAATTAATTCTTTCCATGGAGTGTATGATTTCATGTGTTCCAATAGTAGCATCAATAATGTGGCAGCTCGAGACAAACCCCTTTTAACATGGGCTAATCATTTTTTTACGAAAACGTTTCAGATGATCAGCTTGAATTTTGGAGAAGATCTTGTAGATGGTATTACATAGGATGATTGGTAAAATTTAGCCATGGTATGGGGGTCTCCATTTTTAGGGATGAGAGAAAGGAAGGTATGGTTCAATCGGTTTAAGAGTTGACCTAAGTTGAAAAAGTCCTTGGCAGCAAGAAAAATTTCCTCACCCACAATGTCCCAAAACTCCTAGAAAAAAGCTAGGGGGTAACCATCCAGTCTTGGGGCCTTGAAAGACCCCATATTGAAGAAAACCACCCTGACTTCCTAAAGAGTGACAACAATAAGGATAGCCTCATTATCCACATCGGTTATCGAATCAGGTATGGGGTCTAGTAGCAGGTAATCAACAACAGGGTTAGGAGTTTCCAAAGGCTTGGATAAGGAAAGTTGGAAATATCCAGAGGCCATAGAACCAATATGAGCCAAAGTAGTAGATTCTATTCCCAAATAATCTTTTATATTTTTTATCTAGTTTCTTTTTCTATGTTTGAGGGATGAGACGTGGAAGAAGGAAGTGTTATGGTTGCCTTGTTTCAGCCATTGGATTCTAGATTTTTGCTTCCAGAATAATTCCTCTTTTTTCAAAACTTTATCCCATTCAGTAGGTTCATTCTTCTCCCATTGACAGGTTTGCACGCTAACATCCCCCTCCTCCATCCTTTCTTGGGTTACCTTAATTTTGTTAGCAATCACCTTTTTTTGGTGGAAAACATCCCCAAACACCAATTTATTCCAACCTTTAATCATGTTTTTAATATACTTAAGTTTGTGGAAGACCCTAAACATGGGGGAGCCATGGACAGGGAAATTCCACCAATTACCAATTTTATTCCTAAAATTTGGGTGGGAGTTCCACATTATTTCAAATTGGAAAGGAAAGGGACCAACAACAAAGTGTTCATTCAAAGTAAACAACAAGGGGTTATGGTCAAAGACCATTCGAGGAAGCACCAGTAGATTGGAATTAAAAAGATTTGTCTAGTTAGGGGGAAAAAAATCTATCCAGTCTGACCTAGATAAGGTTATCACCCATTCTCCTATTAGTCCAGGTAAAGTTTTGGCCCTGTAGGTCAATGTCCACCATCCCTGTATCACTTAAAAGATCAGCCAGGTCATCCATGTTGTCAATATAATCCACTAGACCTCCACACTTTTCAAAGGGATATGAAGGGGAGTTGAAATCTCTAGCCACTAACCAATGAGCCCCAATTGTTCTGGATCCAACCAGTGATTTCTTACCAAAGAGCTTTCCTATCATTCCTTAAGTTGGGGGCACAAATATTTATCAACATCTAAGAAGACCCATAGTGGGTGAAATGGATACCCAAGTTATACCTGTTTTGAAAAATTTCAAGACCCTAAAGTCTATTAGGGTTCCACATAATAGTCAACCCCCTGATGTCCCATCCACATCACTAAAGGAGAAGTGAACATTCGGCCAAATGTTTTTAGCTATGGGTTCAAAATTTGTTTTCTTCATTTTAACTTCTTGTAATAGTAGGGCATCAATCTTTTCCAATGTCCTATGTTTGGAGAACTTTTGACAATAAACCACAATATTTTGACATTCCATAATTCTTTACTGTCAAAAGTTATCACATTCCAAGATAGGACTTGAACATTTAGACATCTTTTTTAGGACACTTCCAATGTCCTATGTTTCCCAATAGCAATCTCTTTAGCTGTCTCTCTGTTTCTAGTTTTTCACTAGATAGGCCTTTCTAGTTTGGTATCCACACCCACATCTACCTTTCTTGGCCTGCCTCTCTTCATTGGGGTTGTCCAACCATATTATTCATTGGTTTGGTTATATGATAGATCAAATATAATAGTCTCTCTAGCACTAGATCCCTCCCCATCTAGAACATCTCCAAGTATTTCTCCCTCTTCCACATCCTTAATCAATCCTAGATTAGCTGGGTGGGATTGATCTCCCAGAAAATCCACCTTCAAATCCTTAGTACCCATGGTTTCACATAAGATACTCTTTGAAGGAGGCTAGAACTTCAAAGGGGTGAGTTTACTAGGTGTTGTCATAGCTAGGTTAGTGCCAGAGGGAGCCGGTTTGCTTGGTGAAGTCACAACCAAGCTTGAGTTGGGGTTTGTAGAAGGACCAAATTTGGTCAGGAATCAAAGATCTTTAGGATCTCATTTTTGAAAGGGTAGTTATTTGTGATTTCATCCACCCAAGGGTCACTTGGGGTGGGTTTTTTTGTTACAATGGACTTGCAATCTGAAATGAGGTGCCCAAGTTTAGATAACTTTTGACAGTAAACCACAATATTTTCATAATATATTTGCTAGTTCCAAGACCCATACTTGAATCTCACATTCACATAATTGGGTAGTGACTATTTAATATCAATATTGACACAAAACCTAGCAAAGACTAACCTATATGTCAATTTGGTAATGGTATCCAAAGTAATGAAGTGGCCCATCAAGTCTCCTAGACATTGGAATATTGACTCATTTTAGTATTCCAAAGGTAGTTCTAGAAAAGAGACCCAAACTAGAGCATATTTATTGAGGTCCATAGCCGGATCGAAGACAAGCTTCTAGCAATAGAGGGAAAGGCTATGTTTCCCATAAACCTAGGGGCTCGAGGATACAACATAGAGAATATCTTAGAAGCCGTAAATTTGAACATGAAAAATCCTCCAACCATTGCAAAAATGTCAACACTGCCCTTCAAGTTCCATTTAGCTGTTGACCATCTTCTAACCATATCCACAGTAGGGAAAAAGGTTGAAATTTTTCCCACAATTAAGTTTTCCATTGAAGAGTGGATTCCAAAATTGAGATTTCAGTGCTAAATATGGAGTTGACCACTTCCAGCCGAGGGAGAGACTTAACCACTGTAGGAATTTGGGAGGAGTTAAGTAACACATTCTTCCAACCCTTAGGTTCCTGAATGACAGGAATCATAGGCACTTCTTCAACAGACAAAATGACAAGAATCACAAGCACATCTTCAACAAATAGAACAGGAGGGTCCCTCGAGGAAGTTGGTGGAGCATGTGTTGAAGGAATGCAATCAGACAGGGACAAGGGAGGGGGACTGTGGGGTACCCCCAAGGAGGCATCCACCATGCATGCAGGGAATTCAAACTAGCAGAGCGGGAAGGAAAAACAAGATTATTGGATTAGATGTTATATTATTTTTAAATATCAAATTTAACATTAAAAGCATTATCTCCATTTAACTAAAATATTAGCAATAATATTTACCCCAATTTACAATATTAATGTTATTACTATTGAATCACAATAGTAATAATGTTATCATTAATTTTATCCCAATATTATACTACCCCTTCAGTAAGTTAATAATTCATAATTTTATCACTACTATTATTTTACTCACATCAAAATGTTTCTTAATACAAGTAACATTGGACATAGGATGGCACATTAGAAGCAGCAATCAAGCCAGATTCTGGGAGGACAGATGGATTTTTAAGGATCCCCTAATCAAAATTGAAAGATTCAATAGATGGGATGAGTTATGCAAAGAAAATTTTGGGGAGTTTATCAAAGATTATTGGTATGAAGGAGATTGGGTGGATTTGTGTGTGGTTAGTCAGGATTTGGCTTAGCTTCAATCTTCCTTAAGGGCTGTTAGTTTGGGACAAATTTAGTAGGATGATAATTTTATCTGGATGGACAACCCTTCGGGTAACTACTATGTTTCTTCGGCTATTTCTTTGATGTCCCTTTCTCAAGCTCCCCCTCCTTTCTGGTCTAAAGCGTGGATTAAACACTTGACTCCTAAAGTCAACATCTTCTTCTTGATTTTGCTTCAAAATAAGGTGCTTACGATGGATAATCTTTGTAAACGGGGATTTCAAATCCCCAACAGATGTTACCTTTGCAAGTGCGAGGCGGATTCAACTAACCAATTGTTTCTCCACAACCCGTTTGTTTCTATAATTTGGGGAAAATTATTAGCCCTCTGGAATTTATCTCTTGGGTGTTTCCTCTGTCCATTGAAGATTTCTTTTCACAATGGAAAGCTCCATCTCAAAATACCTTCATTTGAAGGTTATGGGCTTTTATTTTCCCTTTTTTTTGTTTGGGGAGTGTGGAAAGAACATAATAACAGACTTTTCAGGGGTAAGGAGATGTTGGAGACTATTGTTTTTGAAAATAAAATTAGGCTTATAAAGGAAAACTTCAATGTTATTCCCCAAAAATCTCTTAACCTTGAAGTTGTGGTGTGTACTCCCTATGATCTAATGATATCAAAGGATTGGAATATTAAAATGGATGTTTCTCTAGCATCCAAGCTAGCTAAGAAAAGAAGGGAGGGTGTGAGCTAGACCTTTCCTCCAAATGGCTGGTCTAAGGCCAACTTTGATGGCTCTACAAAGGGAAATTTGGGGACGGCCGGAAGTGGAGGTGTGTTAAGGGACTCAAATGGTAACTTTATGGTGGTTGTGGCCATTTCCCTAGGTCAACAAACCAACCATGTGGCAGAGGCTATAGGAGCTTTTCAAGTTTTAAAGTTAGCTCATAATTTGAATATAAAATATTTATGGCTTGAAGGGGACTCCAAAAACATCATTGAATGTATCCTAGGTAGGGCCCCCCTCGTGGTCTATAAAGAATTGGATTGATGAAGAAAAATATATTCTAGAAAATTTTGAAAAAGTTAAAGTTTCACACATCTATAGGGAAGCTAACAGCGTGGCAAATTACTTTGTGAATGAGGGGGTAAAGAGGCAAGGATTGAACATGTGGCAGAATTTTAGGGATTTGGGAGCTAAAGTTAGGGCCTTATTAGATTATGATGTTACACATGGGGAAGAGGAAAATATATTTAATGATGAAAGGGAAAAGGGCTAAGTACATCAAAATCAAGAGATTTGATGGGGCCGTGTCATATTACTTAGCTGGGAAGAAAAAGCGGCACACTTTGTGGGTTCATTGGAATGGCTGCATAAAATTGCAATAGGTTTTCAGCATTGGTAGAGTCTGTAGTGAGGTGCATATGAAAATGGGGGGGGACAGGAAAAGAGTTGAGCCTAAAAGCTACGAGGTGCACATGAGGAATGCTAAGGTCTGGAAGCAGGTCGTGAGAGGTGGTTTGGTTCCATTTCTGGAAAAAATCATGGGCCTGATACTATGGCTACAAACTATTTTGAGAAGAACTGGAACAATGGAGAGATAATCCTCTATGGGAGAAAGGTGAAACTGGATGAGAAAATTATAGGAGAGGTGACTAGAATTTCCACTGAGGGTGTGAAATTTTATTGCGACAAAAAGTTTTCAGACGAGGCGGTAATCAAATTCCCTAAGAAAGAAAAAGGAGAAAATGAAACTGGTCAAAATTTCTAATAACTATTTTGAAATTGACACCATTAAGGTGCTATGGAGAAAGGTGCTTCATGTCATAATGGAATATATTACCTTGGATGAGAGATTCACCATAGTTTATGGTCATCATTTTACTATCCTTAACCACTTCCGCCATAAGGTACAAATTTCTTTGCCTCATTATCTATTATGTTCATTGAGCAATAGCCTTGAGGACCACAAGAAAAGTCCTAGGAGATACCCTATTCTTCATCCTGGTCGTATTATGTTAATATATGAACACTATCAAAGCCTACTGGCTTTATCCAAATCGGTTGTCTCCATAGCGTTTGAGGACTATGAAACAAACAGTGGTGGTTCAGAGAATCAACCTAACCAGGAGAGAATTGTTGAAGCCCACCTATCCCTTGTTCTATCTGGTAAGAAAACCCAATTTGCTAAAGCTAACCCTAAGATCTACCTTGACTACTCAGTTTCTTTAAAGAATCCCACTCTCAAGGGTTCCCCTGCCAATAAGTTGGTTTCCTACTCTACAGACTCTCTGGAGGACAAAACTGAGAACCCTGAAGCTAGCAGAAACTCTATGTCTACCCCTCCTACCTCTTTCAGAGATGATGGTACTAGATTCCCTAGCGCCCCCCAATTTGGATGATGTTAACCTCATTTTAGACTTGGTTAAGTCTGGAGATATTCTTGCCTATGCTAGAAGTGGCGTTGGTGACATTTTTCAGGGTTATGAAATGGGCCTATCAAGAAATTAATGATCTTAATCTCAAAAATAGGGTTCTAAATAGTAAGTTGGAGGAACTGGAATTGAAGTTGTCTTCTCTTAGTAATGAAGAAGGAAAATGAAAAAAGAACAATACTAGAATAGGAGAAGCTGACGTTGAGGATAAGTATAAGAATCTGGAAGCTGAAATTGTTAAAATAAAAAATAACATGAAAAATGTTGTGGAACAAAACCATAAAATGGCTAGGCACAATACCATTATCATCAATGCAATGTATGAAAAGTTGGAAAAGTCGCAACAAGGTTCATTGGTTGTTGATCTAGAAAAGGACAAGGATAAAAGCAAGAACAAGGACCAAGGTATATTGAAAAAGACCTATGCCAACCTTAAGAGGAAAGCACCTCCTACTACCCAGATGGTCTAGATCTTAAAGAGGGGAGTTTAGGAAATGAACGACTTGGAAGCTGAGACTATAGAAACATTAAAGTCCCAAGTTTAGTCATTGTTGGCATTTTGTCTGGTTTTTTTGGGTCTTTTTGTGGCCCTTGCTGGGTTTTTTGGTGGTTGTGACTTTGTCATTTTATTGTTTTCTTTACAACCTCTCTATTAATGGTTTCTTTGACGATCTTATCTTTTGTATGTAAACTTTGTGGTTTTGGGTCCCTGTAAAACCCATTTTTTCCTCTTTCAAAAACATTGGACATAATTTTAATATATCCTTTTTTTCAATAGTTTAAATTGATATTACCTTCTATGTTAATAATTATTTTTATATTAATGTCACCTTTTACTTTAATTCTTACTATTACATAATATCAAAAAATTCTTAAAATATCTATATTAATTTTATCCAACATATTAATATCAATATTACACTTAAATTATAATTGAAATTTACTATGATCTCTCTCTACTCCTTAAGTAAAATTGCATGATGTTATTTTTTTCCTTCTAAGAATTACTATTGTAAAACACACTTACTCTCAATATTAATATCATAACATAAATTACTATTGTAAAACCCACTTACTCTCTATTAGTATCATAACAAAATTTTCTACGATATTGATTTCTATATTATTTTATTATAACTATACAACATTAATATCCCTCCTCTTATAGGAATATTATCCTTACTATTAGTTTTAACTTTATTACCTGATATTGGAATTAATTAACAACTAATTAGTAAGGTCAACCAAATATTAAAGTTATATCATTAAAATTTCACTCCATGTTTTGTTCCAGACTATGTGGGCCCTATTGTGGTGTCCAACATTTTTTGGAACCATTTATGAAATTATTTATTTCACAACCTTCTACACAAAGATATTGTCAGTAACAAGCTTTGGATAGAATTGAAGATAACTGGATGTCATTCAATATTAATTTTAGTATTATTTTTTTGGTTGTTGACAATGACTTCAATGGCACAACTAAGAGGCTTCATTTTTTGGTGCTCGATTTTTGTTGATAGTAAGAGACTTCAATGACAATGACTTCAAAAAACTGTGCCCTTTGAGTATGGGGCAGCCAAAAGATAGCTACACCTTAGTTTCCTTTTCTTTTATTTTTATTTGCTTTATTTTATTTTTCTTTTGTGTCATTACCATTTTTTGTTTTTCCCTAGCTATGTCGGGAGGATGGGTGAGGCAGTAGTAATAAGCTTTGACCTACCTGTGTAAAATTGAGATAAGAAAATAAAACAATGATAACTCCTGAATTATTCTATCTGTGCATTCTCATTCATTTTTAGTAATAATGCATTGTAAATTTGTAAATCCCCAGAGATCCAGTGTAGGAACGACAAAGAAATAATACAGAGCGACAAAATGCATAAGGTACCTATCATGCTGCTATTTTTATTTTATTTTATGTTTTACTTAGTCTTATTTTAAAAGAAGGAATAAAGTATTGTTTGATATTTTAAAATAGGGAGCTGCTGCCAAAAAATAAAATAAAGAAACAATTATTTGTGTTTTGTGTAGCATGCTTAAATGTATATGAAGAAGTAAAAGGAGATACAATGCATGACAGTTTATAAACAAAAATATTTTTTCCCTTACAAACACAAAACATGGAGTTGCATAAATTGAGCATTTTATTTCTTTCAAAATCAGATTTATCTACTAACACAATGAACACAAGCATTTTTTTTGGTAGGTTAATTGTTGCTAAGGGGCAACACCCTGTATTGCTTAGAAAATAGGAGTTTACATAGATTCCAAGGCTAGCTATGCCTTTACCATCCCTGTATACTATTCTACAGGCCTCTAAAAAAAATGGCCACCACCTAAAAAATACTTAACACCCAGACTTTTGTTGTTGTTACAAAATGGCCTATTACCAACACAAGCATTGACCATACCCAGGATTGACTCCTATTTCTTACTAACTATCTTTCTACTATTCCATTACATCAAATTTACATAAGATTGACTATTGGAACCACAAAAAAAATCCATTACCAAGCCCACCTTGCTCATTCATCCTTGTCATCTAATACCCCCTTTTCTTGTAGGCTAGATAGTCCACCACCATTGGACAATCTACACCATAGTTCTAGTGAGCTAGGTCATTTGAATTTTGTTTAGGGTCTTTGCCATCGTTCAACATCCATTCCTCTCCCATGCCAAGGTCCTAGTCATCGTCATCACCTACAACTATCTTGCTCGCTAGCCCTTCATCCTCCACATACCTCATTGCCCAGCTGCAAGGAGGGTTTGCCATCATTTTTTCTACTTTGAGTAGGAAGAAGATAATCCTCTCTCTATCATCCCACAATGTTGTAAAGCCTGCCGAGTCAAGAGTTCTTATCAACAAAAATTATATCACCTCCCCTCCATTTCAATGCATCATATAGCAGTTTTGTGGCATAGGAATCATTAGGTATCCATCGATATTGTCCAGGGCTTCATCAATTTCACCTAGCCATGCATGGATAAAGACTATATGGGTCAATTTATTGCCTCTCGCATTGGATACACCCATATGTAGCAAAATTTCCAAGAACATGGTGGGGATATCCACATTCGACCTGAATCTCTAGTATGCCTTCATAAATTCTGGTACCAACACCTTTTTGGTCATCCAAAGCACAAGCAGATGGGAGGAATCCAACAACCCTCTCAACCTTTTATTCATTATTTCTCCTAGTAAAGATTGTTGTTGCCTCTCAATATTTAGAAATAACGGGCTTTCCATTATTCTTGGCACAAGAAAAAAACTCAAGCTCATCGTTGCCTAACCACCTTTCCTCTCCGTGCTAAATTGGCTTGTTCTCACTTTTGCTTAAGCAATCTCCAACTTTGGCCTTTTATTCATTATTCATGCACATTCCCAGGGGAATGGAATTTTATACTAGAATTTTACCTTGAGCATCCCTAGCAATGCAACCCACTCCTCTTGGGATTGGGTTACCACGGGAGGCTCTATCAAAGTTGATTTTAATCCAACCTTCTTCCGGCTCTTTCCATACTACTTCAGATCTTTTAACCTTTTGTGAATGAGGCCATCCACTGAGTAGTGGTGGTTACAAACCATTGATTGATTTCATTATCTTGTCATCCCAACTGGTGAAGATTTTCTACTTGCTTGCTTTGCTACGAGCATCCTTATTGACTAGTTTTTCTATGGCCCTTTCAATATTTTCCCAAAGCTCGTCCTCACTCATCTCCCTCCCTTGGAAAATCCTTCTGTTTCTCTCCTTCCATATTTCCCATATCACTGTGGATGTGGTTAATTTCCATATTCCACCAAATATCAATTTTTTTCCTCCTAAAGGCCACATTTTGAACCAAGTTTCAATGTCTTCTAGCATGGGGCATTGTAGGTTTAGTTTTCTCCAAACTATATTCCAACAAGAACTTGCATATGGGCATGTCAAAAGTAAATGGTCCACTGTCTCTTTGCTCTTTTTGCACATTACACATCTTCTCGAACCTTGAACTCCAAATGTTGCTAATTTGTCTTTAGTGAGAACTCATTTTTGAATTGCCATCCATGCAAAAACTCCTACTTTGGGGAGGAATTTTTCCCCCACAACAATTTGCATGGCTAGTCTTGTCTTGCCATAGCTAGCTCTTTTATTTTGTATCAAAACTTCACTTTATATGTGCAAGTGGACAACCCACACCTATCATTGGTGGGGTTGAAGTGTCTATTTTTGAGTATTTCTATCAATGTGTCTTTCTGGGATTTTGGAGTGTTGAGGTCTTGCATATCATTCTAGCTCCATCTGTGGATTCCATTATTGAATACTACCTTTCCATAATTGAACACCTTTTTCCCCCATACTCATAAGGTTTCTTCTTTGAGTTCTCCCAATCCTAAGGTGTTGTCAATGGGAAGTTTCCCACACCATGAAGCACTCCAAAAGGAAGAACTTCTACCATCTTTGATCTCCCAAGTGACATGCTTGGACATTATATCCCTATAGTCCAAAATGAAATTCTAAATTGCAGAACATTTTAGAGGAGTGATTGTGGTGAGGATACAAGTTGGGTCATCAGAGTCTAGGTATTTTCTTCTCATAATTATGACCCATTTCTACTCGCTCCTTGCATATAGTTTCCAAACTAGCTTGGCACCCATAGCTTGGTTCATTATGGCTAACTGTTTTAGACCTTCTCCCCCATCCTCCTTTGGGGTGCAAACCTTATCCCAAGCTATCAATGGGAATTTGTTCTGCTCTCCTATACCACTCTAGAAGAATTTTGGTAAAAATTGGACCAGAGTCTCTTCCACTACTTTTGGTAGTTTTATAAATGACATTGAATATACTCGAATGGCTGACAACACTGATTTTACCATTAATAATCTTCCTACCAATGATAGCCCTTTCCCTTTCCAGGTTCCCAATTTGCTTTTGCAACTATTTATCAAGTTTTTTTATTAGCATTTTTTATTTATCCCTGCAAACAGAGGCATACCCAAAAAATGCCTAGGAAGAGTTGCCACTTTCAGGTTCAAGATTTTGGCTAGATCCTTTTGTAGACTTGGTTGTGTATTGAGGAAGAATACCTCTAACTTTCCCCAATTTATGTTGTGCCCCGATGCTTTACAATAGTCATCTAGGAAGTTCTTGATCACCCTAGTTTCCCTCCTACTCGCCTCCCCAAACAAAATGGTGTCATCTGTGAAATGTTGGTGAGTGGTAGGATCCAATCCATTTGCTACATGTACTCCCACCCACTTCCCTTCCCTTCTTAGGGTTTGTATTCCTCTTCCTAGAACCTTTGCCATGATTATCAAAATAAAGTGGGAGAGAGGGTCTCCTTGCCTTAGTCCCCTTCTTGATGGGAAGTATCCATGTGATGATCCATTCACTAACACAAATGATTTGGATGTTGAAACACAACTCTTTATCCAATTAATCCACTTTTCATCAAAACCAAACTTCCCCAATGCCTCCAACAGAAATTTCCTATCCACCATGTCATATGCTTTAAGAATGTTTAGTTTCAATATTGTACATGCTTCCTTGTTCTTCTTGAATGTGTGTATGGTCTCATGAGAAATGATTATGCCTTCTACAATCGAAATTCATAGTGCAAAGCCACTTGTTCTTCTTATATGACCTCATTTAGTACACTCTTGAGTCTATTTACTATGATTTTGGTGACCACCTTATATAGTGTGTTACACATTGCAATTGGTCTGAAGTCACTCATCACTTGAGGATATTTCTTCTTGGGAATTAAGGCTAGAAATGTGTGATTTACTACCCCAAACATTACCATCCTTCTTCTTGATTCCTCTACCACCTACTGAGTCCCAATTTTTTTTGAAGAATCCAGCCGAGAAGCCATCTGGACCCAGAGCCTTGTCTAGATTCAACTGGAATGTTGCTCCCTTGACCTTTTCCTAAGAGATTTTCTAATACAACTACTTGTTCTGCTCTTCACTATGATTGTTAGAAATGTGCTCAACAACCTCTTTCTTGTTGCTCTATTTTCTTGATTCCCCTTGTTCAAAATTGCTTCAAAAAATCTAACAGCCTCTTTGTTCACTTCCTCTACAGATTGAGCAACTTCCCCATTTTCTTTCCTGATTTCTATTACCTTGTTCCTACTCCGATTGGAAATTGATGATTTGTGAAAGTATATGGTGTTCCCGTCTCCCTCTTTCAACCAAGTTTCTCTTGAGTTTTGGCACCAAAAACATTCTTCCCTTTTCAGAATCTTTGCTAATTCTTCTTTCAAACTTTTTCATTCTCAAAATCATCTGCATCCATCCCATTTTTGATTATGTGTTCATTCAATGCTTTGATTTCCTATTCCACTCTTTCCTTCTCCAGGAAGATATTTTTGAAATGAGTCTTGTTCCATTCTTTGAGTTTGACTTTGATGTATCCTAGCTTCTTGTTGATTTTAAAGAGCTTTGATTTGCCTCCAAACTTGATTTCATTCCACCATCCATCTATTAGCTCCAGTAGTTTTTCATCCCTTAGCCACATATTTTCAAATTTGAATGGACTTCCCTTTAGGGGGTTTTCTTGAGAAAAGGATAGCATTACTGGGAAACAATCTGATCCTGTGAAGGGTAATATTTGAGCCTCCTGTGTGCCTGCTGATTTCCCCCAATCTCCCCAAACGAGAAACCTATCCAACCTTTCACCTATGTTGGTGAAGCCCTTCCTCCTATTTGACCAGGTGAATATCACATTTCTGGCTTGCAAGTCCACTAACTGATTGTTGTCTACAAAATCTTAGAAATCACATTCTATGGCATTGATCTGCCTAATCCCCCTTGCTTTTCTTCATTATTTAGGGTTGCATTGAAGTCCCTTGCTACTATACCTCTCCCATTCCTATGATTTTCCAGTTCACTTGAAATCCTCCTCCACACTTGTCTTTTTTCCAAAGTACCAATTGGTCCATATACATTGATGATGAAAAAAATGCTCATTTCTCATCAAACCTTTGAATCTTATTAGTTGCCAATTGTTTTCTTCTACTTCTACTTCACCTTCTATTGATAGTGGGTTCCATATTATGCCAAGAACTCTAGATGCACCTTCTTCCTCCCTGAATTTTCCTTTCCATTTCCTCCAGTTGTCCATTCTTTTCTTTTCTTCTTCTTTGCACCATTTGGTTTCCCGAATTAGAATTATGTTAGATTTTGATTGGTCAATTTGGTGCTTAACCATGTGCCATTTTTTAGGGGAATTGATGCCCCTGACATTCCATGCAATGATCTTCATTGGCCCCTGGGAAGGAGTACATCCTTCCTAGTCCTAAGTTTCCTTTGCTCTATTGTGTTGGCTGCAATTTCTAGCTTAGCTTTGTTCGATCTTGGTCCCCTTTTGCCTTTCCTCTTTATGTTTGGTTTTTTAATTTTTTATTATGACTACTCAAGTATCCTTTCCTTTATCAGTTCTCCTTCCTCTGCCTCCTCCTAGTCTTCCTCCTTTGATTCTATGTCCTAATCACTCCCTTCCTCCTCAGATTGTGTGTTACTTCCTTCATTCTCTAGGTTCTCCTCTTCATTATTTTTGGCAATTGGTGTCCCCTTCACTTCTCCTCCCTCCTCTTGCATTTTGATTTCTGAATTATTTGTTTCTCTTGAAAAATCTCTAATCTGAGTGTTAATTCATTTTTGAAGTTCTTTTGCTTCATCTAGGAGGGTTTTTAGGTCTTTCTTTTCTTGTGAAGCTTCCTCTTTTGAATGTGATGGCACTAGTTGAAATTCCTCTATTTTTCCTTAGCTTTCCCATTCCAAATTTCTCTTTTTAGATCCTGACATCCCTTTCTGATTTGATCCCTCCCAGGTTCGGGTTTGGCCCTCTTGAGATTTGTTTCCTCCTATCTCTCCATTTCCCATATTTCCTTTATTCTTTTCGATCCCCTTTTTTTAACAGACCTCCTAGATTGACTTTCCGAAGAGACATTTCCCCATGCGTGCTCCTTTGCACACTTCTATTTTTTGCTGCCAGCTTCCATATTTCATCAGGATCTCTAGGATTTTGTAGATTCCCACTCGTTCTGTTATTTCCACCAAAATGTTGGCTTCTACTCCTTCTTTTCCATTTACAAAGTCTTTGTCTACTCCTAAGTACACCCCTATTGCATCCCTTATTTTCACCATAGCCTCCACATTCCAATACTCTGATGGGAGGTCCACTAGTTTGATCCATGTATGGTTTTTTTTAATGGTGTAATTCCATGGATCAAAATTTGATTCCTAGTTTAGGCAATGTAAACTATAGCCATTCAAAAAAGGGGGTTTCCATACACAATTTCCTGCTTCAAATTTAGATCTATGCATTCTATGAGAAATAATTTCGGTAATTGGTGAATGCTTACCCATTCCTTGAAGTTGCTCTACCACCAAGCCTTGATCTCCTCCTTAGGGCATCCCAGTCCACACCATTTAGTGAATAATGTTGTCTTTTAGCCTAGTTACCCTTGCTTCTATCGCTTTTGATGGCACTATATACAACTTACTCCCCCACGATATCATGCTATCTTCTGCATCTTTTCCTTTCCATTTTCCCTAGAATTTCCTCCTTCCTAGTCTTCTTCTATCCAAGCTTCGATCCCTTGGGTTCATCCTTCGACCAGCTTGCTTCCATTCCATTCCTTCTAGCATTTCTTCACTCCATTGTTTTGTTTATCCTCTGCTCTCTGAATTAGGGTTTTCAAAGCCTTTCACTTTCTAGGTTTTGTTGGTTCGCCTTGAATTTCCAGTCTTCTCACTTCTCCAATTTGATGTCAACACATTTCCAAGGCATCTCTTTTCCTAGAACCACCCATGCCCATTGCCTCGCATGTTCCTACCTTCACCTCTTGTATGCCATATGATTGGCTTCACTCCTGGATTAGGTTCCTTTCTCCAACCATCACTCTAGGATTTCCTTCTTGCCTATTTTTGGTTTTGCATTGCGGGATCCTCCATCTTGCGGTAAAATGGGTGGCATTTATCCACCAGTTTCCATTCATGAAAACCCACTGCGGGTTGTGCACGAATCCATCTACTCTGCCATCAACTGCTACATCTTCTCCTAATCGTCTTTCATCCTTAATGTTTCCCCAATACCTCCCTTCTAGGTCTCCTTTTTTTTTTGCTCAACTTCACCACCTTGAGCCATGGGGAAAGTATATTTGCTAAAGATAAGAATAATGAACACACACATTTTATTTCTTAAATATTAGTTTACAATTATTGGCATCTTGAACAAATTACATAAATTACTTTGGTCATGTTATAACATAAGATTTTATTTTCTTTGTACATATTTAATACACAATGCTTCAAATTTTCTTCTCTACAACTTAAATAAACATAATATTGGTTTAATTAATACAAAGAAAGTTTCCAATATGCAATAAACCTTCAAGTGGGAAACAAGAGAAACACTCAATTAAATTTTTCTAAAACTCATAAAAAAACATGACAATGAAATAAACCTTGTTCTTTTCATTCTTTCATTGAGTAGGTGTGAAACCCATCATTCTAGACATGCAATATTACCAATATTATTGAAGAAATACAATGATTTACATAACAAAAAACTTAGGATTTCTCTCCACCCAACTGAAATGGTATCATGAAGCCTCATGGGCCCTAGCCATACCCTCAAGCAAGAAATATTTTAACCCCAAAATGATGAATGGAGTCTTATCAAATTTTACCTAAGAGATAAAAATAACATAATCTCAAGTTACATGCATTTAGGCTCCCTACTCACCATGCTCACCAAAGATCCATACCAACATGACACCATCTTACAACAATTAAACTAAGGGGTATGATAGTAGCGAAAAATTATCTTTCTTCTTTTTTTAGTTGAGGGGATTGAACTCTTATATCCTTCTTTCCTCTCCAAGCCAATCCATCTTGATATTTATCTCCTAAGAGGGAGGACTCCTCTCCTCTGTTCATCTTTTATTCTATCTCAACTAGAGTTCTCCAAAAGGAGAAGTGGGTAACACCCCACTCATTCTTCCTCCCCAAAATATATAGAAGTTTCAAAAATTGAAACCCTTTGATGGGGAGGTGTGGAGTGTACTTACCTCCATCAATGAAGGTATTTTCCTTATTAAAGAGGAAAAAATTCACTTGAACAACCCCTCAATCTTTCCACCCCATTCTCTCCTCAAAATTTGTCATAGTCCATTATGAGGACTTTTCAGGGTTCAAATCATGTCCTAGGGGCACTATTGTATGCCCACTTGACACCTACCTCAAGGGTATATACCCTAGGGGGTCTATTTTTGCATCCCAACCAAGGAAACTAACTAACAACCATCTTTAAAGACCCATTTAAGGATCCATCAGAGTCTCAAACTAGGATAAGGGTTCCTAAACCCTAGCCCTACTTACACCTCAGATGACACACAAATATTTACCATCACAACCAAAAATAAACTAGCCTTTTAATATCAACCCTCACAACCTTGATATTTCAACACATTAACTCTATTTATTTCCAAGCCCCAAAATAAAAGGGTCAAAATCATATCCTCAAGAAAATGTCTTTCAATTTTCCCTCAATGACTTTCTCTTCTCGTATTGGCACCATTACTTTCCTGAACATTACTAATGTAATCATAAGTAACAATTGTATATCACATTAATTTTCTAGCTGAATATTTGATGATTTAACTATACAACAATTCCATTTGAAATTTCAATTTTTATTCCACAATTTACGAGTGCCGAACACCTTCATGGTAGTGACATTAAAAAAATATATCAAAATGAAATGAAAGAATATGTCATGCCCAAAAATTTTTGCTATAAAAGCCAACATTTTTCTTTTCTTTTCTTTTTACACAACCATTAAAATAATTAACATAGCATGCCTATGAGGTGTAAAACCAAACATGATATTAGTGTTATCATTATTGTTATGATTATTTATGTACACAATACTCAATGAAGAGATACACCATACTTGTGAAAATATATGTTCCTAACAATACTAATATTAGAGCGCCATAAACTATATGTTAGGGTTAGAGATGGCAGATATCTAACAATTAAATGCAGATTTAAATAATAAATAGAGAAACTAAAACATATACAGAATAAATCATAACACAGAGAATTTAACGTGGTTCACCCAATCTGGGCTACATCCACCAAACCGCAGCCATCCAATACTTTTATTATCTAGTGCAAAACCTATTACAATCTCGCAAATAATCGTGTTTTTCTTTATCCTGTAACCCCCATCCCAACCCTTTTTACCAAGCTTTTAGAAGCTTCTAGAATTAGGGTTTTACAAAGTCGATTTTCTTTCTTTTTCGGAGATTTTTCCTTTTTCACTGATGACGTGAAAAAAATAGCAATTTTTTTTTCTCGGGGGCTGCCACCCCCGAACCCCCGCTCGAGGCGACCCCCCCGTGGTGTCAGGATATATCATGGGCTATACAATATAGCAATCGTCGCCACATACCAACAATCTCCCACTTGGAGACTGATTAGGCTCCACACCATCACAACCTCCCACTTGGAGACTGATCCTGGATAACACTACTGCACTTATAGCTCCCACTAGAAATAAGGACCTTGGACCCTGTTGCTATGTTATATTTGAAATCAACCTTGAAGGCCAACCGAAGCTGAAGAGGAGCTCAGCTGCTCCCTTGGCACCACCTTCGTAAACATATCTGCTGGATTGACATTTGTATGTATCTTGTCCAGCTTGACCTGTCCATCTTCCAACACTGACCGAATAAAATGATATCTCAATTGTATGTGTTTTGTTTTAGAATGCAAGGCAGAATTATTTGCAAGATGTATAACACTTTGACTGTCTATAAATAAGTAATTTCCATCCTGTTGTTTTCCCAACTCATCCATGAAAAGTTGCAGCCATATCATCTCCTTTGTTGCCTCTGTTGCAGCAACATACTCCGCCTCTGTGGTGGATAAAGCAACCACCTTTTGCAATCGAGAAATCCAACTCACTGCTGTCCCACTAACGGTAAATACATAACCTGTGGTACTTCACCTGGTATCTATATCCCCTACCAAATCAGAGTCAACATAGCCTTTTAAATCAGTATTAGAGCCCCCAAAACATAAACACTTATTGGATGTACCTCTCAAATACCTGAGAATCCATTTTACTGCATTCCAATGCTCAACTCCGGATGACTCAAATACCTACTAACAACTCCTACGACATGTGCAATATCTGGTCTCGTGCATACCATGGCGTACATTAAACTGCCTACAGCTGAAGCATATGGTACCTTGGACATTTTTCTTCCTCCTCTTGTGTCTTTGGACACATATCCTTAGTCAATTTAACATGACTAGGAAAAGGTGTGCTGACAGCTTTTGCATTCTCCATATGAAATCTCTGCAACACCTTTTCAACATAATTAGCTTGAGATAAAAACAATTTTCTATTTTTCCTATCTCTACAAATTTTCATACCAAGGATTTTTTTGCTGCACCCAAATCCTTCATAGCAAAAGATTTTGCTAACTGTTGTTTTAGCTCACTTATGTGATCCATGTTAGACCCAGCTACAAGCATGTCATCAACATATAAGCATAAAATAATATAGTTGTCATTATCCAACCTCTTAAAATAAACACAATGGTCAGAATTACACCTGCTGTAGCTTGCTCAGCCATAAAACTATCAAATTTCAAATACCATTGTCGAGGTGCTTGCTTCAAGCCATATAAACTTTTTTCAATCTGCACACTAGTTTCTCCTTACCTTTGACCTCAAATCCTTGTGGCTGTTCCATATATTTCCTCTTCCAAATCACCATGGAGAAAGGTTGTTTTAACATCAAGTTGTTCTAAATGCAAATCTTGAACCACAATACTTAAAACAATACGAATAGAAGTAATTTTAACAACAGGAGAAAAAATATCATCAAAATCAATACCCTTTTCTGTAAAATCCCTTTACAACTAATTTGGCTTTAAATCTTTTCTACCTCCATCCTCCTCTTTCAGCCTATAAATCCATTTGTTTGGTAAATCCTTTTTCCCTGCAGGCAACTTGCATAATTCCCAAGTCTGATTTTCTAGCAAGGAGTCCATTTCTTCTTTCATTCCATGCTCCCAATGAACCTTGGTATCCACTTGCATAGCTTCTTCATAATATTTTGGTTCACCAGCATCAGTTAACAGAATAGTATAAAAAGAGGGAGAGAATCTTTCTGGAGTTCTACTTACCCTTGAAGAGAGTCTAACAGGAGTTTGTGGTATTTGTTGTTGCTGTTGTTGCCCAGCATGAGGAACCAATGAAACATCATTGTTGGGAATATCATCCAACACTACATAATATTTTTCTTTCTTCTCATGCTGAAGCAACAGATCTTTGTACAACACTCTCATTGAATATGATATCCGTGCTTCTCACAATTTTCTGATTTTCAAAATCCCAAAGCCTATAACCAAATTCATTAATGCCATATCCAACAAATACACATTTCTTTGATTTTGCATCAAGCTTGGTTCTATTTTTTAGAATCTACATGTGCAAATGCTTCACAACCGAAGGTTTTGAGAAAAGAATAACTCACCTTCTTACCCTTCCATGCTTCCTCTGGAATACCACAACCCAAAGGATTAGAGGGACCTCTATTGATTAAATAAATAACAGTGTTTACAGCCTCTGCCCACATTTTTAAAGGCAACCCAACATGCAATCTCATAGTCCGTGCACGCTCCATTATTGTTCTGTTCATGTGCTCAACCACTCCATTTTCTTGTGGAGTCCTTGGAACCATTTTCTGCCTACGAATACCATTAGAGGAACAATAATCTTCAAACTCTTTGCTATAATACTCACCACCATTATCAGATCTGAGACATTTTATCTTTTTACCTATCTCATTCTCAACCAAGCTTTTCCATTTTTTGAAAGTTTCAAATACATCAGATTTCTACCTAAGGAAATAAATCCATACCTTTCTAGTTGCATCATCAATGAATGTAACATAATACAGAAAGCCACCGAGAGAAGGTACCTAAGCTGGTCCCCATACATCTGTATGCACAAGCTCCAATTTCTCATCTTTCTTATTCTTTCCATCCTTGAGAAAACTAACTCTCTTTTGTTTTCCATAGACACAACTTTCACAAAAATCCATTTTAACACATTTTAGACCTGGTAAAACATTATTTGAATGAAGTACTTTCATACCTTTTGCACTCATATGCCCAAGTCTATTATGCCATAGTGCTGATTTAGAGTCCACAACAACTGTATGATCTTCTACCTACTTAACTGTAGCAACTGTTCCTGAACATTGACCCTTTTATGTAACAATTAAAGTAGAAGGAATAGTATGTCCTGTACAAAGATATAAGGTGTCTACTTTCACACCTTTTGCTACTACTAAGGCACCCTTTGTGACCTTCCAATTTTTATCACTAAATGTAACAACACAACCTTCATCATCTAGTTGCCCTGCTGAAATTAAATTTTTGCTTAACTTTGGAACATGCCTTACCTCACGTAGTAGCCAATGATTCCCATTCTGCAACTTAATCTTGATTCTTCCCTTTCCAACAATCTGACAGGGTTCATTATCTCCTAAATAAACCAGCCCAAAATCCCCTTGGACATAATCAAGAAAATAACTTCTATGGGGGTTAGCATGAAATGAAGCCCCTGAATCTAATACCCAAGAATCATCAGCATTATCAAGGGAAAGAATCAAAGCATCCTCATCAGATTTATTACTTACCACATTTTCCTCTTTTCTTCCTTCCTTGTTGTCTCCATCTTTATTTTTCTGAGACCAACAATCTTTCTTCAAATGACCCGACTTACCACAGTACCAGCAATCCCTCTTATCTCTGGATTGAGACCTTTTGTCCTTTGATTTTCCTCGTAACTTCCCATGATTTTCAGAATTGTTTCCTCTCTCCTTTGTTCTTCCCCTACTTTCTGCATTCAAAACACTTCCTGATGTGGATGTTCCACCTAAGCTTTTCCTACGAATTTCCTCACTCAAAATAACACCAACAACATCATCAAACTTCAATGTATTCGAACCAGAAACAAAATTGCTAACAACCATTACCAAGCTATTCCAACTTCCAGGCAAAGAACACAGAATCAAAAGAGCCCTAAATTCTTCATCAAAGTTTACTTTTAGAGAGGTTAATTGACTAGTGACCGTATTAAACTCATTCAAATGATCAGTAACTGACCCACCTTTTACCATTTTCATATTAAATAAACGCTTCATAAGAAATACCTTATTCAAAGCGGAAGGTTTTTCATATAATTTTGCCAGGGTTTCCATCAACTCTTGAGTTGTCTTTGCTGCTGTAATATTAAATGCCACCAATTGTGCCAGGCATAGACGAATACTGCCAAGAGCCTTTCTATCCAAGATCTCCTAGTCCTCATCTGACATTGCTGTAGGTTTCTTGGCTTTCCCTTCCAATGGCCGCCATAAATCCTTCTGATAGAGATAGTCCTCCATCTGCATCCTCCATAACTGATAGTTTTTCCCATTGAACTTCTCAACCTTCTTACCCTCATCTGCCATTGCTCCCACTCAACCGTGAGATCTTCCTACAGACGATAATCGAAACAAAACTCGCTCTGATACCACTTGTTAGGGTTAGAGATGGTAGATATCTAAAAATTAAATGCAGATTTAAATAATAAACATAGAAACTAAAACATACACAGAATAAATCATAACACAGAGAATTTAACATGGTTCACCCAATCTGGGCTACATCCACCAAACCGCATCCATCCAATACTTTTATTATCCAGTGCAAAACCTATTACAATCTTGTGAATAATCACGTTTTTCTTCATCCTGTAACCCCCATCCCAACCCCTTTTAACAAGCTTTTAGAAGATTCTAGAATTAGGGTTTTACAAAGTCGGTTTTCTTTCTTTTTTGGAGATTTTTCCTTTTTCACTGACGACGTGAAAAAAATGGCAAAATTTTTTTTCTTGGGGGCTGCCGCCCCCGAACCCCTACCCGGGCCCCAACCCCGCCCTGGACCCTTGCGAGGATGGGGGGCCAGGGTGTACAGTATACCATGGGCTATACAGTATAGCATGATCAGTCGCCACATACCAACACTATATACATTCATCATTTTGTTATTAGCAGTACTAATCTGCATTGATATCAATATTATTATTTAATTTCAAGTTGACAAGAACCCTAGATTAAGAACAAGTCAATATTTAGTTTATGTGGAACTTGGATGCACATAATGATACTTGTTTATTTTACCCTCAATTTTTCATCATTAATATCACTTGCATTAACTAAATAAATATTATTATTATTAACCTTGATCTAGCCTCATTAATATTATTAACTCATATATTAGCTATATCATTATTATAATAATGGACTATGTCGTGCCCATAACTTACACTAGGGAAAAAACACGACTAACAATTTTTTTTGAAAAGAAGACATTTAGCATTCATTATATGCTATAATGTGTTGTGGTTGTTAATTAGCTACATGCATTGAATGATGGTACCCAAGCAATGACATCATCAACACAAAGCCTGATGTTAGGGAGTGGATATTTAAACAAGTGGGTGAGGGTGGAGACCATCACACACCAAGACAAAATTGACAAATACAAAGTTTATAGAATTTACATTAATGTCAAATTCAAAATTCAAATACGTAAATATTTATAATTTATTCTAATTATAAAATTTTAATATTTATTTATTTATTCTTTATTTAATTATTTACTTACCCTTAACTAAATATAATTAAATAATTATATATATATACATACTCGAAAAGTAAATTTAATAATTATAAGAATGAGAGATAGCTTATTCAAATAAATATACATTAAATTCTTCTACATATTACCTATTATTATTTTCCAATAAAAAGAAACTCCCTAATATTACGTGGACCTCTTTCTTTACATATATTCTTATTTAAAAATATTAGGTTCATTTTCCTAAGAGTGTGGGAATATATTCCCCTCATTTTTCTTTAAGGATTATTATTATTATTATTATTTAAATGAAAGTGGTGGAGCCATTGAAAATATTTTATTAATATAAAATAGGAGTTACAAAAATCAATTTCAAGCCTGAAGAAATGCTAGATGAAGACCGGACTAAGGAAGGAAGGAGAGGCCTTAAAGCCAAGAATAAAAATGGGGAAACAGTTTGAAAATAACCCTAGTGAGTAGAAGGAATTATAGCCATTTGTATAGGAAAGAACATATATGCCATTCAAGCAAGAGCAAACAGAGAAGAGTCGCTTCCAGACTGCCAACATAAAAGATCACATATATGTTTTTCCAGACTACCAATAGAAGAGAATCGCTTCTAGACTTTCCAAACCATTAGAGACCACTAGACCAAGGATACCAAACCTGCAAAATAGACAAAGAAGGCCAAAAACATAGGGAAAGAGCGAGTTAGACGAAACAAAATTCTTAAGTATGAAGGGCCCAAAATCGAAAACCAAAGAGGAGTAATTAGGAAGCCAAAAAAAGGAGATTCTTAGGTAGAGCTTTCTTTTGAGGAAGCCAAGTCCGCAGGTGGTGGAAAAAATGGTTTTGCATGAGGCTCAAAGAGAGCATGTCTGATTAAAAATGAACTGCATCATACATCTCTTGGATAGAATCACAAACAGAGTTACCATATTGATTTTGGAGCCTTAGGAGTTGATAGTTAAACTCTCTTGGACAATCACTTAGTAGACCATTAGCCATTGAAGAGAGAAGAAAAGTAAAACACCTATCAGAGAGTAAATGTTGCCTACAAAATATACCTCCCACAATATTTGTGCCTTGGAGAATTTCATAGTTCTCCAAAGCCAGCTGCAAAGAAGATAGTGGGCATATATGTGGAAGAATATATGTGCCTGTGAGAAACTTAACCATATCCACACACCAGAGGAAAACCATCAAATTAGAAACAAACCTCGAGGCAACTTCATGTGGAAGTGTTGATACATGAAACTCAATCCAGTCATAACTCAAAACCAATTTAATTGCATCATGCACCTTCTTACATTCAATTGAAAACGTACATTGCATTTTCCCTAGGGTGAACCTCAAGCAATCTCATATTTCATGAGTTCATGGAGGAACAAAAACTCAAACAAACTATCCATTAGACCAACAAAAAATAGTGAAGCTACACTAGTAAAAGATGTAAGGAAAAAAGTCACTAGAATACAATTTTTATAGAATGGTGGGACATTCGAAGCACATATGACAAGGCCTCACATGAAGTTGCATAAATAAAAATCCACTTCAATTGTACCCCAAGGCGGTGAGGAGGAAAGGAGCCATTAATGTTTTGATACAACATGTACCTGAGAATGCTAAAAAATGCCAAGTTCTAGAGCATTACACAAGCATTGGAAAAGATTATCATTTAGTCATATCACATGGCATGTAAGAAGATGCCTCTAAATTCATCAGAGGTAAGATATTTCTTGAAAATTCAATCATTCCCCTAATGTTTTCCAATGAGAGTAGCCTTTCGAGGAAAAACACAAGAGGAAACATTCCAAATTTGGCCAAGTATGCCTACAACCACCAATTGATAAGGCCAGTGCCTCAAAAATTTCAAAGATTATTATTTCAATCATATCACCCGACATATGAAAAGATGCCTCTAAATTCATTGGAGGTAAATTATTTCTTGAAAAATCATTCATTCCCCTAATTTTCACCTACAAAAGTAGCCTTTCAAAAATAGACACAAGAGAAAAAAAAGTGTAACTTTCCAAATTCAGCCCAGAATTCTTGCAACCGCCAATTGATAAGGCCAATACCAATTCCATAAAAGATCATAATTTCCAATACATAAATTCTTCCAAGATTTCCTTATGAATATTTGTCATAAAGAAATGAATTCATTATGACAGACACAAGTAAGGAAGATCACATGATTATATATATATATATATATATATATATATATATATATATATATATATGAGAGGTGTCAAACCAGCTACAAGGAATGTTAGAAGATCATATAAGTATTAAAAGTGCCATTCGATGAGAAAATGAGAATGTAGGACATGTGCCAAAAATAGCTATCATCGAGGCAAAAAACATCAGATCCAAGTTGTTAGCCATGAGAAAAGCAACCCAGAATACTAGAAGCTTTAGATATGATCATACACCCAACATAAACTAATATCATACTAAGCACAAGGCACGATGTGAGTGAATCCCAAGGAGTATAATCAAGGTGGATACAGGTGGAACAAGGCAAGTCCCAAGACATAACTGGGGCAATCTGACAATCAAGATGTTGCAAAAAATAAACGTTGCCTTAGAATTTGAAATGCTAAGGATCATAGGTGAGACCAGGTATAAGTTATTTCATGATAAATAACTAAACACATTCCTCTACCAATAATTCTTTATAAGTAATACTTTCATCAATTGCCTTATTTTCCAGAGTGTCAGCATACACATTTGCTTCTCTAAAACAATGAGAAATATGAATACTTGGGAAATCATCATTTTGTTGCAAGATGAAAGAAAGAATGAAATCTAGATGCCATGAATCAGAAATTCTTCTCTTTAGGGCTAAGATTACAACTATTGAATCACCTTCAATATGGAGACAAGAAATATAAAACTTTTTTGCTAGACTCAAACCAATTCTCAAAGCATTAAATTCTGCAATATTATTGGTGCAATCAGGTATTAGTTCACAAGCAACACCAATAAAATTCCCATTCCAATCCCTTAAGACTATGGATATGCATGACTTACCTAGATTACCTCTCGAGGCCCAATCAAAATTCAATTTGATAAAGTTTCTAGAAGGGGGGATCCAAGTAATAGAATTTCTATTCACAACATTGGCCTTAGAAGAAACAAAACTAGATCTATGAAGTTTAATTAATTGCCAATTTTTCATAATGAAAGCATCCCAGGAAGAATAAGATTTGTTTGAATTTATGGACTTGAGAAGAGAAGATGTTGTCACCTCAGAAATGGAGATCTCAATTTTATGGACTTGAAGTAGAGAGGAGGATTTTTTCTAAAGATTCTGTTATTTCTTTCAAGCCAAATATTCCAGATGATCATGGAAGGGGTAATTTCCTAGATGCAATCTAAGGATGAAGAAGAATAAAGAGAAGGCTAGCTGTTAAAGAGGCTTAGAATTGAGTTGGGGAGAGGAATAGACCAACCAGGTTTATTCATTACCCAGAACCAACAATTATTAGCAAAGTCACAACCCAGTAGAAGGTTGTCCGCAAATTCAAAAGCCTTCCCATAGAAAACACAAGGAAAAAGAGGTGTACTTCCCAATCTATCCAATCTCATACCAGTAAGGATTCTACATTTAATGGAAATCCAAGAAAAAGTACTTTCTTTTGGGAGAACATGTGGGCCCCAACATAGCTTAGAATGATAAGCATTACCTATGTTTTGATTAACCAAAGAATTATGACCTTCTTTTACAAAGTACTAACCAGATTTGGATTTTATCCAAATAATCTCATCTTGCTTGTTGGAAAGAAAAATATGTCTTTTTAGAATTTCCCTTTGTAAGGAGTTCTTTTCCAAGTGGGGAGCTTGTAAGAATTCAAAGTCCTTTCATTTTACAAGACTAGGATTAGCCAGATCAATCTCCAAGTAATCTCTCACTTTATTACCCCAACAAGATTTAAGAAGAGGTTCAATATGCTTCCAATTACCAAGTGACCTGATAGGTTTATGAACATTTCAAGCATATTCCCAAAATAGCGCTTTCTCACCATTGCTAACAACCCAAGAAAGGTGAGGAAGAATAACGGGTCTACAAGAGACAATGAAATTCCAAATCTTGGAACCTTGTGGCAAGTTATTTTGAGTGAAAATCTAATCTCTTTAGTTGAATCCAAGTATTTATGTTTCATAATACAACACCATTTAGTTTCAGGTTTTGAGTAATTTTTCCAGACTAGTTTAGCACCTAGGGCTTTGTTTTGAAGAAAAATGTCATGTAGGTAAGCTCCACCTTGAATCTAAGAAATAAAAAGAGAATCCCAAGCACTAAGAGATAATTTATTTTTTGAAGAGACATTCTCTGACCAAAGAAAATCTTTAAAAATCTTCTGAAGAGCACTACCTTTACCTTTTGGGAGTTTTAAGACTGACATTAAGTATATTGGGAGAGAGAATAGGTCAAACTTGAGAAAAATCAATTTCCCAGCAAAGGTTAACCATTTCGACTTCCAAAGTGATTCTATTTGAGATTGATGAGATTATTCTATCCCAAAAGTCATCTTTTTATTTTCTAGAGAAGAAGGGAATACCCAAATATTTACATGGAAGTGAATCACAATTAAAACACCAAAACTTTAAAATTTGGATCTTAACAATGGGATTAACATTTAAAAAGCAGATTTTAGACTTTTCCAGAGCTGTAATGTTGGCTTGAATGCAAGCAATAATCAGATAAAACCTTTTTCATTACTTTAGCATCTTCCATGGTTGACTGGCCCAGAAGGAGAGTATCATCTACAAAAATAGAATGGGAAACAAGAGAGGGAAAAGACCAAATATTAATGCCTTTCCAAATACCCAAATTTTGAGCTATAGTGATAGCTCTACTCAAACTCTCCCCCATAAGAATGAAGAGTGATGGAGACAAAGGGTTGCCTTGTATCAAACCTTGTGTGGGAGAAAAAAAGCTGTGAGGGGTACCATTCACTAAAATTGAGAATATTTCTCCAGAGATGCAAGAAAAGATCCATTTGCACCAACTAGTGTAGAAGCCAAGTTTTTTAAGGATGACCAACAAAAAATCCAAGTTTACTCTATCATATGCTTTTAACATATCCAATTTAAGTACCATAGCAGGGGATTTATTAATCATGATTGAATGTAGAACCTCGTGTGCCAAAATAGCACCTTCAAAAGTATCTTTCCCAGAGACAAAGCCCCCTTGTTCCTCTGAGATAACTAAGGGGAGCAACTTTGCAAGTCTCAATTCAATGGCTTTGGTAAAAATTTTGTAAATTGAATTGCATAAAGCTATTGGTTGAAAGTCGTTAAAGGAGGAAGGATCAGATTTTTTTGGGATGAGATCAAGAAAGGTCGAATTTAGCTCCCTTAGGATAATTTTGTTGCTCCTTGATTCTTCCAAAGCTGAAAGAATGTCACGAGCCACAAATTCCCAGCATTTTTGAAATAAAAGAGTAGTAAAGACATTTAGGCCTAGGGCCTTTTCAACTTCCATTGAGAAAATCACTTGTTTAATTTCTTCTAAAGAAAATTTAGCCATCAAGAATTTATTATTTTCCTCAAAAATTGTTGATGGGATATTATTTAAAATCTCAATATGCTCAAACTACTTATGGACTAAGGAAGGATATAATAACTTCATGAATAACTTGACTGCTTCTAGCCCAATCTCCTTTTCTGCACTGAGTTGTACACTTGATGGGATTGAATAGAAACAATTTTATTTGATTGTCTCCTTAATTTGGCTAAAGCATGAAATAATTTTGTATTATTATCCCCCTCTTTCAACTAGGCCCCCCTTGAATTTTGTCTCCAGTTGCTTTCTTCTCTAATGATAATCTCCTCGATTTCATCTTTTAGCTCCTTTTCTCTATTATAAAGGGTATTATCCATGCTTGATTTGATTACAATCTCATAAAGATTAGATAGTTCTAATTCAACCCTCAATTTCTTAGGAAAAATATTTTTGAAGTGGTTCTTATTCCACTCTTTCAACTTATTTTTCAAATATTGGAGTTTCTTACTAAGTTGAAAAATTCTTGTTCCTTCAATGAAAGGGCAATTCTGCCACCACTCCTTAACTAGATTGATAAAATTTGCATCTCTAAACCACATGGCCTCTAATTTAAAAGGAAATTTAAGCATGCCCCTGTCATCAAATACCGAGAAGGATATCGAGAAATGATATGAACCTACTAGAGTATGAATGATCGAAGTGAAATCCCAACAAGCATTTAACCAATTATTAGATAAAAGAAAATGATTGAGCTTTTCAGCAATTTGAGAAAATATTTCCTCTTATTTGTCCAAGTGAAAGTGCCATTTTTGAAAGGACAATCATATATGTTATTGGTAACAATAAAATTATTGAATCCTCCATGACTATTGCTGGGGGTGTTATGCCACCATTTTTTTCGGAAATATTTTTGATGGCATTAAAGTCCCCAACTAAAAATTTAAGATAGTTTTTCCATCTCGTAGAAATAGAGGAAAGATATTTCCAAAGTTGTCTCTTCCCTGTAGTGGAGCAAGGACCATAAAAATTGAGTATCCAAAAGGAATTATGTGTTCTTATACAAGTAGCTTTTGCATTAATCTAGTTGGACAAGCATTCAAGCTGGTCCATTTTAATAGAATTTTTATTCCACAAAATCATTAGACCTCCCGAGGCTCCTTGAGCCTGAGAGACAACAAGATCCCAATTTTTCCAAGAGCCAAAGATTTCCAAAGTAGAACAAAGAGATAATTTTGTTTCCTGAAGGAGTATGATATCTGAGAGAGTTCCATAGAGTTGATGCTTAATTAAACGTCATTTGTTAGGGGCGTTTAAGTCCCTAACATTCCATGATAAGGTCCTCATTGCGCTTGAGGAGAGATAATGTCTCTCCTCATTCTCAGATTTCTTTATGAGGTTTTGTACCTCACAATAGAATCACATTGGGGAACTTGAAGGGTCTAGAGGGAGGGATCTCTTTCATCCCCCTTCTTTGTAGATGAATGAAGATTCATTTCGAAAGTTGATTGCAAGCATGCAACTATTTCTAGGTTTATTTTTTCCTTAAGATATTTGTGAACACATTTACTCTTGGGTGTGATGAGAGCTTTAGCATCTGAATTAGATTGGGAAATCAGAGGGGAAGAGAAGGAATCCAATGGGATGGAAGGTGAAGTGGCATGAGGCAAGGCTGGAGAAACTGGAGTACCCTCAAAGAATTCTAATTTTATTTTTGAGGCTGATTGTGAAATTGGAAGATTAGGAGAGTTGAGCTCAAGAGTAGATTCAGCTAAAACCTCATCAATGATTTCTTCAATTAGGTCATCCACAACTTTTAGCAATGCCTCATTCACAAAATACAACCAGTCAACATCTAAGTTATAGATTAAAATCAGCATGGGACCCATTGCATTTAGTTATGCATGAGTCTAGCATTTAACCTACTATAGCTTCTATTTACTAGTAGCTGTATTTGACTGGTTGTACAACACTTTACATGGAGAAATACAACCAGTCAACATCTAAGTTTTATAACTAGTATTCACAAATGGTTTAGCTCTTCCCCTTACATCCGTTTTAAGTGTATGCTATAACTAGCATACACATATTAAATATTAATATATATAAAATACGCTGAGATTTATCCTTCTTGAGGCGCCTATTTTCATCATTTTTTCATTTCTAATTTGATTTAGAAAATTAAAATTTATTTTAATTTTAGAATATGAAATGATTTGTGTGCAAAAAAAAAAACAAATAGAATAGAAACTATTGAATTATTTTAAAATAAATAATTAGTTAAATTATATAGCTAATTTTGTATGTAAAATAAATCCATTTAATTTTGAAAAATATTCTTCTAAGATAATTTAATGAAAAATTTAGAAAAAATTGTACATGCAAGCAATTCTTTTCTAGGAAAAAAAATATATATGTTGATAGACATTAAAAGCAAAATAATAAGAAGAAATGCATTTGAGAAAAAAAAAAAAAAACGAGAAAAAGTAGAAGATGGCTTTTTTCCATTGCATAACTCTAATTTCTTTTTAGTGATTTTTTTTTAGTATTTTATTGTTACTTAACCTTTGTATGGCTAAACTTGTTAATGAAGAACACTTGCTAAGTCATTTTCAAAATATAAATTTCATGCACTTGTGTTACTAATATCTTTATGATGAATACTTGCTAAGTCATTTTCAAAATATAATTTTTATGCACCTAATTTTGTATAAAAATATTATGTTTATGATGAACAATTACTTAAATCATTATCAAAATAAATTTTGTAAATTCAGTACATTAATAGAATAACATATAAATTTATAATTATTATAAAATGAACTAATTTTTTTGTACATCTAAACAAATGTCATCACATGTCAATAGTATATACTATTTTTTATTATATATATATATATATTTGTTTGGAGATACCCCCGAGTGGGTCCCCTTGAGCTTAGCGCCAAGGACTGAGGGGTATCCACTCCGCCAAAATCCGCCTGGGGCATGATTCCAGCCTCATCCCTTTTTTTGGGTGTCGGGGATTTGCACTTAGCAAGACTTGATCCCTGGTGGGCTCACTCCGAACCTTTCAACTTCACCAGTAGACCAAGGGCCCATTGACTTTTATTATATTTTTCAGTTTATGAATTTAGAGAAAATGTGTTAAATTTTGTTTCAGTGTTTTGGATCACACTATGATAGAAACAAATGATGACAATTGGAACTTGTAGTATGTAAATTCCTCATCCAGGGTATGTTGTGCCAAACTTTCATTGTATCTTGCATTTTGCATCAACCATTTCAAGACTTCCAGTGTTTCATAGATGAAAAAAGAGTGATTTTTGGAAAGTCTTGAGAGTTTACTGAGTATGTGACAGAGAATTCTCAAACTCTTTAAAACTAAAAATAATACTAAAAATAACAACTTTAAAAACAAACTGGTCCAGAGTGGTCCACTTCTATTTCTAAAATGATACTTAAAAATGCATTTAAAAACACTTATAAAATCATTTACATAGGAAAGTTAACAATAATGACTGTTTTTTTTCAAAAGATAAGAAGATAAGATTTAAGAGTGGATATGGATTTACATGTCATTTGAACGTCAATTTCTAGCTAAAGAGTTTTTCCTTACATTGCTTTTTTGGTGGATGCCATTGTAATTCACCTCTCGGCATAAGAAATTGGAGGAATTACAAGTCACTAATATCACATTTGATAGGAAGGAGGGTAGGCCAGTGGCCATGGTGGTCATGGCCTGCATGATCTGACGGATTTTTGCGTGCCCGTTCTAGCTTTCTGTCTACGTTTTTCATCACTTTTGGTGTTCGTGGATGGGATTTGATCGAAATTCGAGGTTGTGGATTGGAATAAATTAAATATAAGTGGGGGTCTGTGTTGGCTTGTTCGCTGAGAGTGTTCTGTGCATTGGTTTGTTCGTTGTTGGTTTGTGTGCGTTGGTGGTGTGTGAAGGGGTGTTTGTGTTGCGGTTTTGGTGTTGGGGGTTTTTCGGTGTTGGATGATGTTTACAATAGAATGGAAGGGGTTTCTCATTGCTTGGTGACTGCTAGTGGGAATCAGTCTCAGGGATTTTTTGTGGACTTGCATGCATAGGGGATGGCATCCTCCTTTGTGGGTGAGAGTTGTAAACTTAAAAAAGTGAATGGATGTTTTCCGTGGAATCATGACCGTCTTGTTTTAGTTAGTTCTCCTGAATCAGTGTATGAGGATATTTCCTATTGAGCCAACATGTTTTGATTTGCAAGTTTCTGGGTATTCGAGTTTTTCTCTTGTATTTGGAGTCCTGGATTAGGAAAACTTGGCAGGTTGTAGGTGATTTTGAAATTTCGGTGGCTGCGAATGGCTATTTTATGGTGGAGTTTTCTTGCACTTCAGATCAGAATCGAGTTTTTGAAGGAGGGCTGTATTTTTACAATCATGTTGGTTTTTTCATGAAGCCTTGGCATGGGGGATTTAATGCGGCAGAGGATTTTCCTTCACGAGTCCCAGTTTGGATCCGTCTGCCATGGTTGCCGTTGGAGTTTTGGAGAGAGGATATTTTGCAAAGGATTGTTGCTTTGTTGGGGAAGCCAACTACCATTGCTCATAATACTCTCGATAAAAAGGTATTCTCGTTTGCTTGTATTTGTGTTGAAATTGACTTAAATAACCCTCTGTTGGATTCTTTAGAAATTTTTCTTGGTTCTGCCTCGTGGGTTCAAAAGTTAGATTACGAGTCTCTTCCTTTCTAATGTCATTTTTGTCATGAGTATGGTCACCTTTAGCGCCAATGTCCTCAGGCACCTAAAGTGGCTGGGTTTTCTTCTGCCCCCTCATTAGGAGCTTTAGTGGAGAAGGGGGATAAAGGAAAGGTGCATGTGGCTGAGAGCGGGCCTAATAAGGATGGCTTTATTCATGTTAAGCTAAATGCTAAAGGGAGAAAGAGGGCCTATAAGAAAAAATAGAGTGATAAGGGATTCAATCATTTTGAGCCTTTGAATTCTCAGGCCCTAGAGGAGGGAATTCTTGTTGAGATTTCCTCCGTAGTCACTGGTATGTATACAGGGCTAGAGCAAACAATTGTTCATACAGGGCTGGAGCAAGGGAATTATGGGCCTCATGGTGCCTCTGCAGGTTTGCAGGATGATATTGTCTTAGCAGATTTGGCTAAGGAGGGGTTGTCTTTAGGAAAAGGATGGGGATCACTTTCTAATCTAGGGGTGCTACAATGTCCTCTTAAGAAGGCTCATTTTGAAAATTCCTCTAAAGTTGGTCACAAGAAGGATGTGGAGAAGATTAAATCTACTGGAGATTTGTTGGTGGAATATGGGTTTGTTAAGACCATTGATGCCAACTTCTCTCATCCTTCATCATGATTTTTCTTTCATGGAATGCAAGGGTTTTGAATAGAACCTCCCGTCAAAAGGCTATTCAGGATTTGATTGTGGTGCATTCTCTTGATGTTTTTTTGTTTAGGAGACTAAGCTTCGGGTGGACTTCATGCTTCAGTATGCTCCTTGTTTTTGGTTTTTTGGTCAGTGTCAGTGTATTGGTTCTCGGGGAAATTTTGGAGGTCTGGCCCCTTTTTGGGATCCATGTAAGGTTGTTCCTTGCTAGTGGATTTCTAGCCATTCCTCTATTTCTATGGTGGCTTCGGTTTTGGATTCTAGTAAGACTATTTTGGTTAGTAATGTTTATGCTCCGATTGACATTTGTGGTAAAATGTAGTTGTGGGCCCATATTAGGTATGTTAGGCCTTGTGCACCTTATCTACCTTGGATCCTAGCTGGTGACTTCAATGCTATGTTGTGTTTGGAGGAGAAAAGAGGGGGGTTTCCTAGGCTTGGTCTTGCTTCAAAGATTTTTTGGTCAACTATGGATTCTCTTGCTCTTGTTGATGTTAAGCCATCTAATGGCATTTTCACTTGGAATAATAGACGAAGTGGGCCATAAGCTATATCTAAGCGGCTTGATATATTTCTTGTTTCCAGCTTTTGGGTGAGCAACAACATTGTCATTTGCTCTGAGATTCTAGAATGGTACAGCTCTGATCATTGGCCAATTAAGTTTACGAATTCTTCTTTTACTAGCCCAAAGAATCCTCCTTTCAAATTTCAACTTATGTGGCTTCAAGATTCTTCTTTGTATGATCTTGTTGATCAGTGGTGATAGGATGGTACCCCTGCTTTTGGTACTTCCATGTATGTTTTGGTTAAGAAGCTGCAACATGTCAAATATCATCTCAAGCAATGGAATAGGCTATCTTTTGGGAATCTTCGGGCCAAGAAAAGGGATGCTCAAGATCATCATGCTGTTATCACTTGCCAAATTTTGGATTTGGGATTTTCAGAGGCTCTTGGTCATGCTGAGTTTGAGGTTCTAAAATTGGTGGAGTGGGATCTTTGTGAAGATATTTTTTGGAAAAAAAAGCTAGGGTGGACTAGCTTCAAGAGGGGGACAGGAATATTTATTTCTTTCATCATTTTGTGCAAGCTCATCGGAATAAGTGTCATATCTCTTCTCTAGTTAATTTTGAGGGTCTTTCAATTTCTTCGCAACAGGCTTTGTCTAGAGAGGCTCATCAATTTTATTCTGCCCTGTTTACTAAGGATTCACTTCCTGTTGAGGCTAAGGAGAATATGGTCCTTTCTTGCATTCCCTATTTGATCTCTCTTGGCTTGAATGCTTCTCTTACTCATCCAATTACTTTTTCTGAAGTGGAGGAAGTGTTTGGGATGAATAAGGGGAAAGCATCTGACCCTGATGGTTTCCCTGTCAAAATTTTCTAGGAGTTCTAGGATTTTCAATTGGAAAGCATCTTATAATGTGGTATATAAGATAATTACGAAATTGATTGCTGAGAGGCTTAAATCTTGTCTTCCTGTTGTCATTTTTGAGGAGCAAGGTGGTTTTGTGGCAGGTCATCAAATTCTTGATGGGGTGGTGGTTGCCTCTAAGGCCATTCATTCTATGGTGACCTCTAAGGATAGGTCTATGTTTATCAAGTTGGATATGGCCAAAGCTTACGATAGGGTTAAATGGAGTTTTTTATGAAAGATTTTTTTAGCCTTTGGTTTTTCTTCTGATTGGGTGAGTTGGACTATGAGTTGTGAATGGTGAACCTTCAAAGCTGTTTGGTGTTACCATGGGCCTTCGTCAGGGGGATCCACTCTCCCCTTATCTAATTATTATAATGGTGGAGGGGTTGGGTCAGTTTCTTAAATTTAGGGTTTCTCAAGGCTTGATTCATGGCTGGCAGTGGGGTGGGGGATTGCCAACACTTTCTCATCTTCAGTTTGTGGATGATACCTCTCTTATGGGGTTGGATCGCATTCGAGAAGTTGAGTCTTTCAAGAAAGCTTTGGATATCTACCTTGCTGCTTCTGGACATAAGGTCAATGAGCAGAAGTCTTCTATTTTCTTTTTTAATACTCCTTAGGCTATTCATTAGCAGATTGCAACTATTTTGTGGTTTTAGATTGGGTCTCTTCCCTTTGTCTATTTGGGTATTCCTCTTGCTATTGGTCACCAACCTAGGTCTTCCTGGCAGATGTTACATGACAAGATTTGGTAGAAGGTAACTCATTGTACTCATCGGTGGTTGTCTACAGCTGCTAGAGTGACTCTTCTTAAGTCCATTATCTAGGCTTTGTCTATTTACAAATGTTTTGTTGAAGTGGCTCCTATGTATTTCCTTAAGGAATTTGATGCTCTTTCATGCCAATTTATTTGGAGTGGTAACTTGCGCTGTAATAAGTGGAGCCTTGTTAAGTGGGAATCCGTGTGTAGACCAAAGCAGGAGGGTGGTCTTGGTTCACGTTTTGCTATTTTGAACATGAAAGTTCTTGCTGCTAAGCTTTATTGGTGTTGGTGTACCAGTCAAGATTAGTTATGGTCCCGTATTCTCAATTATAAGTATCTTAAGCATGTTTCTTCTTTTGAGGTTCCTCGCTATCCTCTAGAGGGGAGTGGTTCTATGATTTGGCAAACTTTGAAAGTGGGGGAAATTTTGATTAAGTGGGATCTTTTTTGGATTTTTCATTCTAGGTCACAGGCTCTTTTTTGGTCAGATTCTTGGGATGGTCACCCTCCTATTATTTCCACTTTTCCTCACCTCCAGTCCCTTTTTGATGTTTTTACTGAGGCTGGCTAGGATATTATTGAGCATTATAAGGTTGCTCAACATTGTGGTTCGATTGTTTGCTTTCGGTGGAAGAATCCTTTTGAGTGGCCTCCTGGGGGGTCTACGGAGGATAAGAGTGAGCTGGCTCAACTTTTGGCTGCCCAGGCTTGTAATTATTTGAGGGGACCTGATGTTCTGGCTTGGGATGGCTTTGATTTGTTTGGGAAGTACTCTATGGTTGTTGGTTATAAGCAGCTTGGTAGGAAGTTGTTTGGGGACATTGAGGCCCCTTGGTGGAAGCAAGTTTGGCACAAGTTGTCATGGCCCAAGTGTAATTTTTTCATGTCGTTGGTTGCTCAAAATCGGTGTCTTGGGATAATTTATGTAAGCAGAGTTTTCAAGGCCCTTCAATGTGTGTTTTGTGCCATAATTGTGAGAAGAGTGTCTCCCATCTCTTGTTCCAATGCTCTTATGCTAGAGAGATTTGGCATATTTGGTGGAGGGTGTGGAATATGCCCTGTTGGCATGTCTCTTCACTGGTGGCGTTTATGGATCGGTGGGGCAGGGCCCCTGTTTCTACTCCCTTTCTTCATGCTGCTTGGGCTCTTGGTCCTTCGTTTATTCTCTGGAACCTTTGGTTGGAGAGGAATCAAAGGATTTTATAGGATGTGATGGTGGTGGCCCCACGATTGTGGTGGAAAATTTTGCATTCTGTGGGAGAGACTGTTGTGGCAAAGTGTGATTTGATTGTACTAGTGGCTCCTTCTTATGTTGACTGTTGTAATTGTCTCCATCTTCCTCCTTTGCAAAGACAAATCTTGCATAACAGATGTCAACATCCTACCCCGAAGGTGAATAGGGAGGGGAGATGGTCTCCTCCTCCTCAAGGTGTCTTGAAAATTAACACAGATGGCTCCTCTTGGGGAAACTCAGGTCATGCTGGTATTGGTGGTGTTGGTCGGGACAACTTTGGAGATGTTCACTTTATCTTTTTTGTTTATAAGGGTCTTCATACTAATAATCTTATGGAGGGTTAGGCCATTTTATCGACCCTAGAACATGGAATTCAATTGGGATGGCACAAGATCATATGTGAGTCTGACTCCCAGGTTGCGGTGAACTTGTTGAATAGGTGACATTGAGAGGATGTCAGCTAGCATTTGGCTTTGATTGTTGATCAAATTCTTAACCTCTGTGCTTCTTTAGAGTCTATTACTTTCACTCATATTCCCAGAGAATGGAATGTTGTTGCTGATTGCTTGGCTAAATGGGATTTTGATCATATTCATGATTGGAACTTGGTGGACCAGGGTCAGTTACCCTCAGATTTGTTTCATCAGTTAGATCATTTGGTGGAGCTTTATAAGGCTATGTGATGTCCTTGCCTTGTAATTCTTGATTCAATAAATTTTTACCCCTCTTATTATCAATATCACCATTTGATAATGTGCTAAACTTAGAAACACATATTATGCCAAATGTAATCCATGAGAAGGATATATGCTCAATTTAAATATGTTTGGACTCCATTTTGAAACAAATATGGCCAGCTAGAAAAGAAACATTGTGAGTTAAGTTGAGGGTGAATAAACCTTAAATAAAAAGAAACCTAAATGCAATGTCTAGTTTCCTTCCGGATTGCTGAGCGGCGGCCATGGGAGAGGAGGAGACAACAATGGTACAGGGTTTTTCTACAATGTATTTATCTCTCTTTAATTGTAAATTATAGGTGTAAATTTCCATTTCCCTAAGACACCATTTCATCGATTTACATTCACCTCTTATGTACAAGCATAGGAAGAAGAGGTGGCTATGATTAGGTCCAACATCATTGCCGAGTTTTTAATTAATGTCTTCACCAAATGATTAGCTAAAAGATGTTTCCAAAGAATGCATACTGCACACAATTGGGTGTTTGATTTATATGTGATGTCAAACTCACATTTTTCCTTGACATTTAAGCAACCTCTAGAATTTATCAACAATTCAATCACCTCTGATGTAGAAGAATCAATATTTTATATACATATATATATTTTAAAAAAGAATCTACTTACTTATCATCAACTCAAATTATTGAGCCACTTGCATTAATCTAAAATCTGTTAAGGAAGTTGCATGGATGAGTGTATGGAGGGAAAGACTTAATGATGTAGACAAGCAGATAGAGAACTGAAGGTAACTTATTACACTTGGGGCTTCCACTTATAGTTCAAGGTCTCCCCAACGCTTTACTACATAAATCTATAGGTGATTTTTTGCCCAAAACCATGGTTACTCAGGCGATGCATACTAACAAAGGCTTAAATTACTTTGGCAGTGTATTAAGCTTGGTTAGGTGTACCCCTACCTCCCTAATAAAAGTTGTTTCCTTTTGGAGTTGGTTTCCTTTTGAATGTATTCGAGAAACATCATGTAAAAAATAGATATAGAATGATGTTGTTTGAGCACAAGATATAATATCCAAGAGGAAAGGAGGCAACAACTTGTGGGTGGGAGTTCAGCGCAAAGCTGCTCCTTTCCCCTTTTTTGTTTATGAATATAGATTGTATAATGAATGCAGATGCTCTCCATTGTTGTAGTCCAACTACAACTATATGTTGTGGTCAACCTAGAGTTTTTAACACCTATAAAGAATATAGTATTAAATCAATGTATGCTAAAAAGGAATTCCTTGTGCTCGTTCCTAAATCGAGTAATGGGTTAGTCATTATATTGCCATGTTTTCAAGCTTGATCATTAAGAACGTATCCTCCCAATTAAGGAATATTTGATTTGATCTATGAGAGAAGATAAATAAAAAAAGAGTTATAAGGTTTTATTTTTAGAATACAAGAGAGGGAATGAATGCTTCAATGCAACGACATTAGCCTCTGAAACTAGTGAAAGGTGCCAGCCAAACTTGTTCATTATGTTTATTTGTTTTATTGTACGCTTCAGATTTATTCTTAGGTTGAAAGAAGTTTAAGCATGAAGGTGAATGGGGGTGATTACATGTGTATGCCCAACTAATTCTTGATTCAAGCTCCCCTTTATTACAACTACAAGATGAGTATATATATATTTTTTACAAGGAAAATACAAATGATTGAACACTACTTCTTCCATATAGTACATAAGAATATCTCTTGATTCTAACACTTTCATTACAACTTCAAGAGTCTCTCTCTTCTTCTTTTCAATGGGATGTTGGTCCCTTAGCCAAACTTTCGATAAATAAAGGATATACATACTGGAATATCTTGAATAACATGATAATGCTTTAGACTTTCTCTATTACATTTTTCACTTAATCAAACCATATAAATCTAATCTTTCAACCTGCATTTTTACAAATAATGCTGAGAATGGTTGATTCATTTTTATTATTATTATTTTTGACCATACCAATGAAATTAGCTTTCTCTTTTCATGTTACATCAAAACACCAGATTTCCATATTACAAAAAATTTAAGGGAATACAAAGAAGGGCACACAGTTGATTAAGGCTTGCTCTCCACCCTATTGTAATGGCATCATGGAGCCTCGTGGGCTCTAGCCATACCCTTGAGCAAGAAATATTTCAACCCCAAGATGGTGAATGGGGTCCTCTCAAAATTTTACAAAAGGAATGAAAATAACACAACATTCATATTACATACATATAGACCCTTCACTCACCATATTCAACAAAAACCCACACAAACGTATTACTCTCTTGCTGCAACTAAACAAGGAAAATGGATATAGTAAAACTTATCTCTTTATTTTAGGTGATAGAATTTAACTCTTTTATCCCTCCTTCCTCTCCAACCAAGCCATTTGGATCACTCTCTCCCCAAAAATACTCCTCTCATCTTCTCATTCTTCCTACCATCTTCTCTAAAGTTCTCCAAAAGGAGAAATGGGTAACAACAACTCCTTGTTCCTCCACAAAATATATAGGAGTTTTAAGCTCAAACCCTATCCTTCTCTCAAAATACGCCACACCCCATTATGAGGAATTTTTAGGGGTCAAATTGTGTCCTAAGGGCACTATAGCATGCCCATTTGGTCCCTACCTCAAAGGTATAGACACTAGGGGGTCTATTTTTGCACCCTTACCAAAAAAATTGACCAACAACTCTCTTTAAAATCCCAATCAAAGGTGCATACGAGTTTCAAACTTAGCTAGGGATTCCCAAGACCTAATCCTCCCTTACATCTCACATGACTCACAATCAAATGCCCTCACATGCCTTAAATAAACAAGCCATTTTAAAACAACCCTCAGTATTTTAGTACATTAAATCCACCTATTTTTAGGCCCCAAATGGGGTCAAATTTATGTCCTCATGATGAAGTCTTTTGATTTGGTCTTGATGGTTCTCCCTTTGCATGCTAACACCATTTCCTTCCTGTACATTACCAACATGATCGTAAGTATCAACTGTGTACCACATTAATCTATTAGCTAAATATTCTAAGCTTTATCTTTATAATAATCCATTTAGAATCTCAATTTTCATTCCACGGTATACGAGTGCATTCCACCTTCATGGTAGTGATGATAAAACACAATGCCAAAATAATATTCAATAATATTTCCAAAAGATCACCTTATTTATTATCCACAATATACTTAATCATCAATTCAAGAAAAATACATATCAAATTAGAGTTGTATTAAGTACATACAAGGTGGGGTCTTACAAAATATTGTCACACAATCACATGCTGTTTATCTTCTACAGTACAACTTATGATCTATTTAGGAAAACATAAAAAAATTAGGGTTGTACAAATCACATATGAAGTAGGGTCTTACACCATGGTCTAATGGAGTACATATTCAAGGGATACCATGTATGGAACTAGATTCTTGATTCATCCCTTTATCTCCCTATCATGCATCCACCATCTTCCAAATCCACTTATCCATATCCTTATCCTTCTCCATCCATCCTATTCCAAAAAAATGAAAAATAAAGAGAAAAGAGAAAAAATGAAAATTAAAGAGAAAAGAGAAAAAATGAAAATTAAAGAGAAAAGAGAAAAAATGAAAAATAAAAAAGTAAAGAGAGATAATTTTTCCAATGGTGAAAACCACTTTTTGTGCCACCTTGGATAGAGAAGTCATTCGTACCATGATGAAAACCTGACAAACATGTGTCATGTGTAATCCATTACCCTCTTGCACTCTAAACTTGGGGGAAAGTTTCATCCATGCTATCCTACCTATCGCACCCTTCTTTATCCCTCATTTCCTATTCAATATCCTACTTACATTCATCCTCCCTTTTCCCTCATTTGATCTTGATAAGGCTAAGGATCTTCATATAAATCATGCTATTGCAAGAATGAAGATGTTTTCATTGATGTCAATAGGAAGTCTACTAACTGGTGTTGTCATTGATGTCAACATGGGTTGAAGATGTCGAGGATATTGAGAAAATTGATAAACAAAGTAAACTATTTTGTGCAAGTGTTCATAGCAGGCCTCGGTATTGTGCTCCACATTATTTTTGTGTTGATGCTATGCCTGTGCAGATCATACAAATTATTCAAGGTTGTTAGAGATTGCTATATTCAAAATTTTGGTTTCTAGATCATTGCACAATGCCAAATATTTTCACAAGTGTGTGAATTCGTTGTTTAGTGATGTTTTTTGTGGCCCAGGAGAAATGTATTTGCTCCACGTTTCTTCGATGTTTGGCTTCAGGATGTGTATATTTGGGAAGTTGATTATAATGCTTTTATCTTTTTGTATTCAATTTTTTACTTGACTTGGTATAGTACAAAGTGAGTTTAATCTATTAATATGCAAATAAGGGTTACCAATTGTTTTGAGTTGAAGCATTTGTTGGTGTGAGATTGGATGAAGTGTTTGATGAATCTTAAATAGTTCATGGATTATTTTGGATTGAGTTCAAGTGAATTATGTTGTTTGGAACTTTTATCTTTTTGGATTGGTTTAAGGAAGTGTGTACTTAATGATTATGGTGTTTTGCATGGGTGTTGGCTGACCTTGTGTTTAACACTACATGAAAGGCTTGTGGAAGCATGTTGAAGTATGTTGGGATCTATTTGGGTCCTAACTAAGGATTTATGTAGGTCACATTTTGTTCCTATCCACCATGGGAATATATAGGTTTCGACCCATTTTGAATTTATATGTATAAAAACTAGTGGTCAATATTGGAGAAATTTTTTGAGGTAGAGCTTAATATAAATATGTATGGTGTTGATGCAAGAGAGTGAGGAAAGAGTAAGAAGATAGATGCAAGATTGATGTGAATGATGTGTGATGTGAATTTGAGCAAAGAAGTGTGAACTTCATGTTAGGGTTCTTGAAAACAGTGAGTTGAAGGCATCCAAAATCTTTCATGTGAGACTGTGAAAGTGTTTGAGCAATTGCAGTGGAATCCTTGTTGCATTGAAAAGTGTTCTCTATGTAACATTCTTCTTCTATCTTCTTATATTATTTCTATGGTTGTGAGCCTTGGCTGTAAGCCTTTTCAAAAAAATTTCCTATTCTGGCAGTGAGCCGTTTTGCACTGGTTTTGCTATTACTTATATTTTGAGCTAATCCTCACTGTGGTATTTCCCTCATTGGGTTTTCCATGTAAATATGGTGTTCTCTTATGTATGGTGTTGTGATTTTAGTTTCTATTATCTGCATATCATGTTTAATCAAACTAACAGAATAAGGGTTTAATGAATTCGTGTGGATCTTATTACTGTTGAGGGTTTTGGAGGTTTAATTTGCTACAACTGATTCACCCCCCTCTCAGTTGTCTTTCTCATTTCAACTATTGGTATTAGAGAAAGGTTCCTTGAAGAAGATCTTAACCACTTGAGGTAAATTTGAGATGGTGAACAAGATTGCTTTGTAATATCTTAGATTCAATGGCTCAGATTATGCATTTTGGAAGACAAAGATGGAAGGATATTTTTCTACTTAGGGATATGATATTGAGAAGGCTTATCATAATATATATACCCCACCTCTGAATTATTCAAGTACAAGTGCAAAAATCAAGGTGCATGAGATCAATGCTAAGGCAAGATTTATTATTGTGAATAGTATTTCAAATATTGAATTAGTTAAAGTTATGAGTTTGAAGACTGCTAATGAAGTTTGGGATAAGTTAGAAAGCATTTATGAAGGAGGTTTGAAGGTCAAACAAGAAAAGTTACATAACTTGAAGGAATAATTTGAAATGATGCATATGTCTAAAGATGAAACAATTAAAGACTACATACAAAGAGTTGATGAGTTGGTAAGTGCATTGAGAGGCCTTGGTCCAACAGTTAAAGAATCTAAAGCGGTGAATAAAGTTATCATATCTCTTTCATATTGTTATAGTGAAAAGGTATCTTCTATTGAGAAAACTATTGATTTTGACAATTATTCTAGAGATCAACTGATTAATACTCTGGTTGCATTTAAAATGAGAAAAATGAAGAAAGGTACAAAAGTAGAGACTACTTTCAAGGCTGGTAAATCAAAGAAGGTTGAAGATTTAGGTGAAGAAGATCTTGATGATTTGGAAGCTAACTTTGTGAGGAAGATGAAGACGGTAATCAATAAGTACAAAGGTAAAATTTCCTTTCAAATATTTTAACTATGGTGAGATAGGTCATTATGCTTCTAGATGTTCGAAAAGAGCTCCAATCAATAAAAACAAGGAAAATAAAGGAAAGATGATTAAAAAAGCTTACTATGTGAAAGAAGATGTTGGTATTTTTGATGATGAATCTGATTATGGAGATTTTGATGATAATGAATGTCTATTTTTGGCTATAAAAAAGAATCTAGTTCTGCTAACCTTGAAAGTTGTTTGAAGGAAAGTATTCCAAAGATAAAGGATAAGGCTGAATGTTCTTTGGTATTTTCTTTTCATGTCAAAGAGGATAAGAATTACTAGGTTGTTGACAGTGGCTGCTCTAATCATATGGCCTAAGATAAAAGTATGTTTGTTAAACTTGAAAAGTATGATAGAGGATTAGTTAAATTTGGAGATGATTTAGGAGATAAGATTTATGGAATGTAGGTTCAATTAGTTTTGATGGAAAGCATAATACTAATAATGTTTTCTATGTTAAGGGATTAAGACATAATCTCTTGAGTGTCAAAAAAATGTGGAGCAAAGGGTATAATCTTGTGTTTAAGGATGAAGCATGTGAGATTGACAAGGGGTTTGGAACTGTGATTGCTGCTAGTAAGATAACAGATGAAAACATCTATCAGCTTAAGGGTGTTGATGGTGACTACTTTATGTCTCATAGTAATGGTATTTGGTTATGGCACTAGAGGATGTGTCACATGAATTTTAGTCATTTGGAAAGAATTAGTTCGGTTGATGTAGTGAGATACTTACCTAGAATCTCAAAATATATCAATGTTGTTTTTCAGAGTTGTCAATTTCGAAAACAAACAAGGTGTAGCTTTAAGGGAAAGGAACAATCTGCTACTAGACTATTGGAATTAGTGCATACAGACCTTTGTGGTCCTACAAGGGTGAGAAATATACAAGGTGACAATTACTTTATGGATTTAATTGATGATTATTCTAGAATGATATGGGTTACTTTTCTTAGAGAAAAATATGATGCATTAGATAAATTCAAGGCAGTTAAAGCTATGGTTGAGAATGAAATGGACTTAAAGATAAAATTATCAATGTCTAAAAGAGGTGGTGAATTCACCTCCAATGAGTTTAACAGGTTTTATGAATTTCATGGAATAAAAAGACATTTGTCTACCCCTAGAACTCCTCAACAAAATGGAGTTGTTGAGAGGAAAAATAGAACTATTGAAGTTGTAAGGACTATGATGAAAGAGGAAATTCTACTAGAAGTCCGTTGGAGAGAAGCTATTCATACTATTGTTTACATACTTAATAGAGTTCAAGCTAAAGCTAACAACACAAAGACTCCTTATGAGCTATGGTATTGAAGGATTCCTACTGTGAAGTACTTTAGAGTTTTTGGAAGAAAATGTTATATCAAAAAAGAAGAAAACTTAGGAAAGTTTGATGCAAGGTCTGATGAAGGTATCTTCCTTGGATATTCTATTAGAAGAAAATATTATAGATGTTACAACAAAAGGTTGAGAAAGATAGTTGAAAGTGCAAAAGTTAAAGCTGATGAAAACTTGCAAAATTCTATTGTAGTAGATGGATGTGTCAGATGAACCTAATTGCAGAGAAGTAGAATAAAAATATGATGAAAAAGAAGTGTATAATGAAGAGGAAGAATCTCCAAGGAAGACCCCTAAAACCCCTAAGTATGTGCAAAAGAATCATTCAGAAGATCAAATCATTGGAGATAAGAGGAAAGGTGTATTGAAAAGAAGCAAAGCTGCTAAAGTTGAGGTAAATTTATGTTTAATTTCTAAAGTTGAACCTAAATCAGTGAGTGAAGCATGTAAGGACTAGCATTGGATTACAATAAATGGAAGAATAACTTATGCAGATAGAGAAAAATCAGACTTGGGAATTGGTTCACAGATTGGAAAACAATAACATAATTGGAACTATGTGGGTATTCAGAAACAAGATAAATGAGAATGGAGAAGTAGTAAGAAGAAGGAAAGACTTGTGTGTAAGGGTTACTCACAAGTATAAGGTATATATTTTGAGGAGACAATTTCTCTTGTGGCTAGGATGGAAGCTATCAATTTTTGTTTGGCATTTGCAACACAAATATTTTAAGTTTTATCAAATGGATGTGAAGTCTACTTTTCTAAAAGGAGAATTGGAAGAAGAGGTTTACATGGAACAACAAGAAGGATTTCAGCTTTCAAATCAATTGGATATGGTATGTAAGTTGAAGAAGAAACTATATAGATTGAAGCAAGCTCCCAGAGCTTGGTATGCAAGATTGGATAGGTACTTGATACAACAAGGATTCAATAAGGGCACCGAAGATAGTAATCTTTACTTTAAAATTGAAGAAGAAAAAATATTAATAGTAGCAATATATTTGGATGATATTATCTTTGGTGGAAATGATGCTATTTGTAAGAAGTTTGTAGAAGAAATGGAGAAAGAGTTTGAGATGTCAATGCTTGGGGAGATGAATTTCTTTCTTGGGCTATAAATCAATGAAATAGATAAAGGGATTTTCATTCATAGTCTAAGTATGTCAAAGAGATGTTGAAGAAGTTTGGAATGGATGACTCCAAACCAGTATGTACTCCTATGGTGAATGGTTTTAAGCTAAGAAAAGATGATGAATCACCTAAGGTTGATCAGAGCAAGTATAGATCCATGATTGGTGGACTGTTATATCTAACTGCTACTAGACTAGATATAATATATGCAGTTTGTATTGTAGCCATATTTCAAGAAGATCCTAAAGAAAAAAATGTTTCCTAAATGAAGAGGATATTTAGATACTTAAGAGGCACTCTAGATTATGGCTTGTGGTATCCTAAGGATATTGATTTCACATTAAGTGCATAAACAGATGCAAATTGGGCTGGTTGTGTTGATGACAAGAAAAGTACAAGTGGTGGTGCATTATTTCTTAGATGTAGATTGGTGTCATGGTTGAGCAAGAAGAAGGATTATGTTTCTTTATCCATTGCAGAGGCTGAGTATATTACAGGAACATCATGTTGTACATAGGTATTATGGATGAGACAAACTTTGAAGGATATCAAATTTATATATGATGAGCCTATTTCTATCTTCTGTGATAACACAAGTGTAATTAACATTTCAAAGAATCTAGTGATGCATTCAAGAACAAAGCATATATCTGTTAGCTATCAATTTTTGAGAGAAAATATTATGGAGAATGAAGTAAAGCTTGAGTATATTCCTACAAAAGATTAGATTGTTGATATATTTACTAAGGCTCTTCCTAAGGATACTTTTGAGTATCTTCGGGAGAAGTTGGGGATTATCGCCCCTCCTAGTTTGAACTAGATGCATATGGAGATGCATCTGTCCAATGGATCTAAGGATCTATCTCTTTTTTGGACTAATGTTGGTGGCTACCTCTCAAGGGGAGTATGTAGTGTCATGTGTTATTGATTTGTTTGGGTATACTACTAAGGGAGAGTATTCAAAGAATGTTTCTTGGTGCATTGTCAAAGGGGGAGAATAATGCAAACCTTTTTCCTTTTCCATTGATGTAAAAGGGGGAGAGAGAGTCATGTGAAAAATTGTTTCTACTCAAAAGGAGAGAGAAAATAATGTAAGGTATCAATGGAGAAATTTGTGTATGTTGTCTAAACATTATTATCAAAGGGAGAGAGACTCTTGTAAGGGGGAGAGAGTTTAGGAATGTTGTGTAGGCTATCTAATCATAAAAAAGGGGCATGTATGTGTGTTGTATTTGGTGGCTATTCACATCTTATGTTTCCATCAATGAAAAATGTGGAGATTGTATTGTCATTGATGTCAATAGGAAGTCTATTGATTGGTATTGTCATTAATGTCAACTATGGGTTGAAGATGTTGAGAAAATTGATAAACAAGGTAAACTATGTTGTGCAAGTGTTCATAGTAGGTATCAATATTGTGCTCTGTGTTCTTTTTATGTTGATACTATACCTATGTGGATCTTACATATTATTCAAGGTTGCTATATTTAGAATTTAGGTTTTTGGATCATTGTACAGTATGAGATATTTTCACTAGTGTGTGAACCAATTGTTTAATGATTTTTTTTTGTGGCTTGGGAGAAATGTATTTGCTCCATGTTTCTTTGTTGTCTAGTTTTAGGTTGTGTAGATTTGGGAAGTTAATTATAATGCTCTTATCTTTTTTGTATTCAATTTTTTACTTGATTTGGTGCAGTACAGAGTGATTTTCATCTATTAATATGCAAATAAGGATTATCGATTTTTATGAGTTGAATCATTTGTTGATGCAATCTTAGATAAGTGTTTGATGAATATTAAGTAGTTTGTGGATTATTCTAGATTTAGTTCAAGTGAATTATGTTGTCTAAAATTTTTGGCTTTTTGGGTGGGTTTAAGGAAGCGTATACTTAATGATTATGGTGTTTTGCATGGGCGTTGGATGACCTTGTGTTTAACACTACATGTGAGGCTTGTGGAAGCATGTTGAAGTGTGTTGGGATCTATTTGTGTCCTAATTAATGATTTATGTAGGTTTCCTTTCATTCTGATCCACTGTAGGAATGTTTGTGTCGACCTATTTTGAATTTGTATGTATAACAGCTAGTGGCTGACACTAGAGAAAGTTTTTGAGGTAGAGCTTAATATAAATATGTATGGTGTTGATGTGAGAGAGTGAGGAAGGAGTAAGAAGTAAGATAGATGCGAGATTGATGTGAATGATGTGTGTGATTCAAATTTGAGCAAAGTAGTGCAAAATTCATGTTAGGGTTCCTAAAGGCATTTGAAATCTTCCATGTGAGACTACGAAAGTGTGCGAGCAATTGTGGTGGACTCCTTGTTGCATTGAAAAGTGTTCTAGATATGTAACATTATTATTCTATCTTCTTATATTCCTTTTTTGGCTATGAGCCCTAGCTGTGAGCCTTTTGGACAGTGTGTCCTATTCTGGTAGTGATCCCTTTTGTATTAGTTTTTCTATTAATTATATTGTGAGCTAATCCTCACCATAGTTTTTCCCTCATTGGGTTTTCCACATAAATCCAATGTTCTCTTGTGTATGGTGTTGTAATTTCAATTTTTGTTATTTACATTTGATGTTTAATCAAACTAAAAAAATAAGGGTTTAATGAATGGTTGTGTATCTAATTACTGTTGAGGGTTTCAAAGGTTTAATTTTCTCCAACTGATTCACTTCCCCTCTTAGTTGTCTTGTTCATTTCAACAATCGGTATCAGAGTAAGGTTCCTTGAAGAAGAGCTTAATCGCTTGAGGTAGATCCAGGATGGCGAACACGATTTCTTTGGGATATTCTAGATTCAGTGGCTCAAATTATGTATTCTTGAAGAAAAAGATGGAAGGATATTTGTCTGCTCAGGGATATGAGATTGAGAAGGATTATCAAAATACATATACTCCACCTCCAAATGGTCCAAGTACAAGTGTAAAAATCAATGTGCATGAGATCAATGCTAAGACAAGATTTATTATTGTGAATAGTCTTTCAAATATTGAATTAGTTAAAGTTATGATTTTGAAGACTACTAAAGAAGTTTGGGATAATTTAGAAAGCATTTATGAAGGAGAGTTGAAGGTCAAACAAGCAAAGTTGTAGAAATTGAAGGCATGGTTTGAAATGATACATATGTCTGAAGATGAAACAATTAAAGGCTACATACATAGAGTTAATGAGTTGGTGAGTGCTATGATAGGCCTTTGTGCAATATTTTAAAAATCTAAAGTGGTGAAGAAACTTATCACATCTCTTTTAGATTGTTATAGTGAAAAGGTATCTCTTATTGAAAAATTTATTGATTTTGAAAATTAGTTGATTGGTACTCTAATTGCATTTGAAATGAGAAAGCTGAAGAAATGTATAAAAGTACAGACTAATTTCAAGGCTAGTAAATTAGAGAAGGTTGAAGATTCAAGTGAAGAAGATCTTGATGATTTGGAAGCTAACTTTGTGAGGAAGATGAAAAAGGGCATTGGTAAGTACAAAGGTAAATTACCTTTCAAATGTTTTAACTATGGTGAGATAGGTCATTATGCTTCTAGATGTACAAAAATATCTCTAATCAATAAGAACAAGGAAAAAAAAGTAAAGGTGATTAAGAAAGATTACTGTGTGAAAGAAGATGCTAGTATTTCTGATGATGAATCTAATTATAGAGATTTTGATGATATAGAATGTTTGTTTTTGGCTATAAAAAAGAATCTGGTTTTGCTAACCTTGAACGTTGTGTGAAGGAAAGTATTCTAGAGATAAAGGATAAGGTTGAAGGTACTTTGGTATCTACTTTTCATGTCAAAGAGGATAAGAATTACTGGGTTGTTGATAGTGGTTGCTCTAATCATATGACACCAGAAAAAAGTAAGTTTGTTAAACTTGAAAAATATGATGGAGGATTAGTTAAATTTGGAGATGACTCAGGAGCTAATATTTGTGGAATAGGTTCAATTAGTTTTGATGGAAATCATAATACTAAAAATGTTTACCACATTAAGGGCTTAAGACAATCTCTTGAGTGTTCGACAAATGTGTAGCAAAGGGTATAATCTTGTGTTTAAGGATGAATCATGTGAGATCCAGAAAGGGTTCAGAAATATGATTGTTGTTGGTAAGAGAATAGATGAAAACATCTATCAACTTAAGGGTGCCGATGGTCATTGCTTTATGTCTTAGATTAAAGATAGTTGGTTATGGAACCAAAGGATGTGTCACATGAATTTTGATAATTTTGAAAGAATTAGTGAGTTGTCAATTTGGAAAAAAAACGGAGTAGCTTTAATGGAAATGAAAAATCTGCTACCAAACTATGGAATTAGTGCATACAGATCTTTGTGGTCCTACGAGGGTGATAAGTCTACAAGGTTGCAGGTAATTTATGCTTTTGATTGATGATTATTCTAGAATGACATGGGTTACTTTTCTTAGAGAAAAATCTAGTGCACTAGATAAATTCAAGGCATTTAAGGCTATGGTTGAGAATGAAATGGACTTGAAAATAAAATGTTTAAGGTCTATAATAGAGGTGGTGAATTCATTGCCAATGAGTTTAACATGTTTTGTGAAGTTCATGGAATAAAGAGGCATTTGTCTACCCCTAGAATCCTCACCAAAATGGAGTTGTTGAAAGGAAAAATAGAACTATTCAAGAAGCTACAAGGACTATGATGAAAGAGGAAAATATATCAGAAGTCTATTGGAGAGAAGCTATTCATTCTGTTGTTTATATACTTAACAGAGTTCAAGCTAAAGCTAATAGCACAAAGACTCCTTATGAGCTTGTTGTTAATCAAGATTGCACCCAAGCTAAGATTTGACTTAACTATCCTATTGAAACATGGAAACATTCTCAAGTTGTGGGTAATATATGATGAGAATGAATCTTCAGAGAGGGTTGGTTCCCTTGGCATATCACCTAAACTAATGAATTTTCTGAGAAAAGGGATAGGAGGATAACTTCAAAATGAAAATCCTACAATCTAAAGGGTGATGCACCAGAACTTATAAGATTATTCATTAACTTGACTCACAATCAACTCTCAAAAAATTAACTCTCACAACCCCAAATGAAACATACAACACAAAATCGATTTGCATGAAGGTTCAAAAATAAACACAATACACAACCTGTATTATATGATTTTTTTGCACACAAATTTACAATAACAAGTCATAAAAAGGATTCAACATTTGGAATCACAATGAACATCAAATTGTTACTACAAAATGGGACAAAAACTATGGGATAGGAATGCTCTGCTACTTTTATTGAACTGAAAGGAGTATCACACATGAAAATATGAGTACAATATCAAGCTTACAAAGCTCTTTGCAAATGTTCAATAGAGAAAGAAGAAAATCTAAACTTGAATTGAGAAAAAACTCCAATATTTGCCTCCAAAGTGTCTCCAACAATGAGAAGGAAAAATATGAGTGAACTACTCTGCAAAATAGCAACTCCAATGTGATTTTTGAGCAAGGGAAAAAAATCCTCCAAAATAGGGCATAAAATTGATCTAAACTGAGTGAAAAAGATGGAAAGATTCCCTCCTAAGAGGATCGACCCAAAAAGGACTCAAAAGCACTCAATTATGACTAAAAATTAGGATTAGAAAGCTCAGTTCACTTGGTTTTTCCTATTTTGCACAAAAAGACTCAAACTCAAAGATAAAGCTTCCAAGAAAACTCAATGCACTTGCCCAAATTTTATTGCATTTAAAATAAAAATTACTAAGGAAATTTATAGAATATTAATTTAATATTGCTTTACAATATCTGCAGTTTCAATTTTACAGAATAGAAAGGCCCGACTTATACCTGATTTGATTTTGCACAAAATCAGGGTAAATATTGCTCTTGATTTTATCTTTTGCAAAAAAATAAAGTATTCTCTCTAAGGCCTTGACATTTGATTTTCTACAAAAAATCATAAAACTTAGGACACCTAGCCATATGATTTTCCCAAAAATCACAAAAATGACAAAGGCATTAAGATTGCCTAGGTATGCACAATGCAACAAAGCATCACTATGGCATTAATATTTGACATCAAATTTTAAATCAATGAGGAAAAAATCAAAGGCCAACCCATATTAGGGAAATTTGAAACCCTAAAGCAAAACCATCAAGCTCCACCCTTCTCGCATCAGTTTTGCTTTGATATTTTGAGGTTTTTTGGAGAACTTGTCACACTGCTGCCATCAAGCTAGGGTTTTGAGTGTTTGAGATCTTCTATGTAGCTTTCTTGTTGAATTACTCACAAGAAATTTGTTATGTGAGATTTCTTTGCACAGTGGACGCAAAAATCTTTGCATTTTCTATATATATTTTAGAGCATTTCATGGCCTTGCATCCGTGACCACTATTATTTTCCAATGTATTTCTTATGCTTTACACTCTGTTGGTACTCCTTTTCTTTGAGGCTGATATTAGGATTTTTCTATAGCTTATGTCGACATTTGGAAGGTGGGTTTTATGTTGCAAAATGCCCGAATCCTCTTCAAGCCATAGGTAAGCACTTCTCTGTGCCTTCTCATATGGAAAAGAAGAAACCTCTATTCATTTTCTATAGAAAACTATTTGAAAATTTTGCTATCTCTTGCCTTCTTTCACATGTTCGGCCTTTGTAGACTTTTATCCGCACTCTCCCTCTTAAGGCCACGAGCTTTCACTATGTTGTTTACATTCAAAAACTAGAAAATAATGAAGCATAAATATTATCTTCTACATTTTAGCTTGCCACCTTACATTTATGAGGGCCTTCTGACTTCCATGGCTACAACTTATATGTCAATCTAGGGTTTAGATAACCTGTGACTTCCTCCTCTCAACCTTTGATGAAATCTCTGTGCTTAGATTCAAAACGCATGACCTCCTCATTTTACTTTCTAAACTTGAAGGTCTCTCTCTTGGACCATGGCTTCTCCATTTTGTTTCTCAGAAAGAACATGATTTGAAATCCTTTTTCATGGCCATTAATTTCCTTTCATTTAATTTGGCTTCAAAACTTGGAGGGTCTACACTTGTATTTTTCTGTATACTTCATTATACTTGGCCATTAATGATAAAATATGCCCCTTTGTTATGCTATGTCCACCTTTATTTTTCTCTCATGTTTCTCTGGGGAAGTAGAAAGAAAACCACATTGCTTGTATCTAGGTTTCATTTAAATGCAAATATTTGAGGCTTTTATCACAAAACCCAGCCAAACATCTCATTCCCATTCATGCATCTAATTTGTATCCTTACTTAACATGTAAATCTATGGCAGAAATGAAAATGAAATATCCACCCTTAGTTTGGGTTTTAAAATTGCACACTCTTCTCTTAGATGAATGTAGCATATTGGTACTATTGTTCCCAAAAATAGGGAATTATCTAAATCTTTGTACCCCTTTTCTAGCCCCCATAGCATAGTGGTAGCATGCTAATCTTATCACTATCCTTGAAGGATCATTGATCGAACCACATATATTCTCATGCTTGTAACTGTCATTTATGATCATGGTTTACCACTGATGGTGGATTGCTTTCATGTTGTATAGTTAACATTGTATTCTTTCTGAGTTCAATGATTAAAGACACTATCTTGAATCCCATTTCTCTTATTCAAAACTTGTATAGTGACAATGCCTACTCATTGTTCTTATGAAAAACATGGCAATTTTATTTGGGTAAATGCACCATTCACCATTTACCATTTCTCATGTTAGCAATGATAAATAAATGCTCTTTATCTTTTGTTCTCTACACTCTCATACATTGCTTCTCTTTTGATCAATGCACCTTGGTCCACTCAACTATTGTCACAAGCAACACCCACTCACTGAGACTAAACCCTTGGTCACCATGTCTTTGAATTTCATGACCAATGCATTTAAATTTGTTGTTCCTTCAGTCACTTAATGCATGAGATACTTTTAGATCTATGTATCACATATGATATGGACAACAAGAAATGGTGCTATGACAACAGATGAATAATGCAAAACTATGATGCCAATGATGCACTTCCACTTAATTTTGTGAGTTACTTAAGTATTCTAAAATAAGCTCATTACTCATTTGTGATTTCCATTTCAAAATGAAGGGCTTCCTCATTTCTCTTTTTTGATTTTCTAGTCATGAATAAGCAATGAGTTTGTGATTCTTGCAGTTATTTTGTGAATTACTCCTTCAGCTGAAAAATGCTTTGATTCGAGCATTTTGAATGTGTTTTCTTATTTCATTCCCCTCTTGAGGCCTAGGGGCAGCATGTTGGGCTCAACCCTTGTGGGAGCCCATTTTTGCACCACATGCTATTATGTTAACAAAAATGAATCAATAACATGATTTCACCTATACCTGCACAGTGAACAAACATGCTAGATAAAAAACAATGAAGCTCAATGCTCTTGTGATGTTTTAATTTTTAGGATCTCTTGCACACATTTGATATTTTCTCAATTAACTTAAAGCATCATAGGCATATGCTATATTTATGTTAATAGGGCACATAATGAGATTTATATTTGGAGCTCTAACCAACTCTCTTATCATGATGCAAGTTCATTTGAAGATTAGGAGCGAGGAGGAGTAGGAAACAATGAAGATCAACACCAAACTTTAGCATGCAATGATGGATATGTTTTTTCTTATATTCTCCCTTTATTGCTTTCATCTTTAGATGTATAGTGTATTTCCTATGTTGTTTTAATTCAGCTACTCCCACAGCTTGTGTGGGACATTTGATTACTCCTTTGTTTTCAATGAATAGAAAAGCAACACTTATGCAGTCTTGTGTATATTTCATTACAAAATGAATGAAACATTACAAAAATGAATGAAAGCAAGTTTATAATTTATGCAATTTCTTTCTATTGTAACACACTGCACAATGAAAATTGAAATCTTTCTTTTAAACTTTGATATGCAATGGTTAAGCATGGAAAAAATATGTTAGATAACTCTTCACCTTTACTATAATAAAACTATTTCAGCTCTACCAATTTGAGCTATAGGTGAAAATTTGGTAACAGAGCTATGGTATGGAAGGATTCCTACTGTGAAGTACTTTAGAGTGTTTGGAAGAAAATGTTACATCAAAAGAGAAGAAGAAAACTTAGGAAAGTTTGATGCAAGGTCTGATGAAGGTATCTTCCTTGGATATTCTATTAGAAGCAAAGCTTACAGATGTTACAACAAAATTTTGAGAGAGATAGTTGAAAGTGCAAATGTTAAAGTTGATGAAAACTTGCAAAATTCTATTGCAATAGATGGATATGTGTCAGATGAACCTGATTGCAGAGAAGTAGAAGAAAAAGATGATGAACAAGAAGTGCAAAACAAAGAGGAAGAAGCTTTAGAGAAGACCCTTAAAACCCCTAAGTATGTGCAAATGAATCATTCAAAATATCATATCATTGGAGATAAGAGGAAAGGTGTATTGATAAGAAGCAAAGCTGCTGAATTTGAGGTAAATTTGTGTTTAATTTCTAAATTTGAACCTAAATATGTGAGTGAAGCATGTAAGGATGAGAATTGGATGAAATAAATGGAAGAAGAACTTATGCAAATAGAGAAAAATCAAACTTGGGAATTGGTTCCCACATCGGCAAACAAGAACACAATTAGAACTAATTGGGTATTCAGAAACAAGCCGAATGAGAATGGAGAAGTAGTAAGAAATAAGGCAAGACTTGTGTGTAAGGGTCACTCACAAGTAGAAGGTATAGGTTTTGAGGATAATTTTTCTCCTATGGATAGGATGGAAGCTATCAAAATGTTTTTGGAATTTGCAGCACATAAAGATTATAAGGTTTATGAAATGGATGTGAAGTATGCTTTTCTAAATGGAGAATTGGAAGAAGAGGTTTACATGGAACAACTAAAAGGATTTCGGTTGTCAGATCAACCAGATATGGTATGTAGGTTGAAGAAGAAACTATATGGATTGAAGCAAGCTCCCAAAGATTGGTATGAAAGATTAGATAGGTACTTGATACAACAATGATTCAATAAGGGCACCACAGATAGTAATCTTTACTTTAAAATTGAGGAAGAGAAAATCTTAATAGCAGTAGTATATGTGGATGATATTATATTTAGTATAAATGAGGCTATGTGTAAGAAGTTTGAAAAATAAATGTAGAAAGAGTTTGAGATGTCAATGTTTGGGGAGATGAATTTCTTTCTTGGGCTACACATCAATCAAACAGATAAAGGGAATTTTATTTCACAATCAAAGTATGTCAAAGAGATGTTGAAGAAGTTTAGAATGGATGACTCCAAACCAGTATGTACTCTTATAGTGACTTGTTGTAAACTAAGAAAAGATGATGAGTCACCTAAGGCTGATAAGAGCAAGTATAGATCCATGATTGGTGGACTCTTATATCTAACTACTATTAGACTGGATATCATGCATCCAATTTTTCTTGTAGCCAAATTTCAAGGAGATCCTAAAGAAACACATGTCAAAATAGTGAAGAGGATATTCATATAATTAAGAGGCACTCCAGATTATGGCTTGTGGTATCCTAAGCATACTAATTTTACATTAAGTGCATATACAGATGTAGATTGGGTTGGTTGTGTTGATGACAGGAAAATTACAAGTGGCTGTGCATTCTTTCTTAGATGTAGATTGGTGTCATGGTTGCGCAAGAAGCAAGATTCAATTTCTTTATCCACTACAGAGGTTGAGTATATTGTACTAGCATCATGATGTACATAGGTATTATGGATAAGACAAACATTGAAGGATATCAGAGTTATGTATGATGAGCCTATTTCTATCTTTTGTGATAACAAAAGTACAATTAACATTTCAAAGAATCTAGTGCTACATTCATGGACAAAGAATATATCTATTAGGTATCACTTTTTGAGAGAAAAGGTTATGGAGAATGAAGTAAAGCTTGAGTATATTCCTACAAAGGATCAAACTGCTGATATATTTACTAAGGCTCTTCCTAAGGATACTTTTGAGTATCTTTGAGAGAAGTTGGGGGTTATCACCCTCCCAGTTTGAACTAGATGCATACGAAGATGCATTATTCCAGTGGATCTAAGGATCTATTTCTTTTTTGGACTGATGTTGGTGGATACCTTTTAGGGGAAGTAGGTAGTGTCATGTGTTGTCATTGAGTTGCTGATTTGTTTGGGTATACTCCTAAGGGGGAGTGTTCAGAGCAAGTTTCTTGGTTCTGTGTTAAAGATGGATGATAATGCAAACCTTTTTCCTTTTCCATTGATGTCAAAGGGGGAGAGAGAATCATGTGAAAAATATTTACTCAGAAGGAGAGAGAAAATCATGTAAGGTATCTGTGGAGAAAGTTGTGTATGTTTTCTAAACATTATTATCAAAGAGAGAGAGATTCATGTAAGGGGGGGAGAGTTCAGGAATGTTGTGTAGGCTATCTAACCATAAAAAAGGGTGTGTGTGTTGTCTTTGGTGGCTATTCACATCTTGTATTGCCATCAATGAAAATGGGGAGATTGAAAGAATGAAGGTGTTGTCATTGACTTCAATAGGAAGTCTACTGACTCATGTTGTCATTGATATCAAGTATGAGTTGAAGATGTTGAGGATATTGAGAAAACTGATAAATAAAGTAAAATATGTTGTGCAAGTGTTCATACTAGGTTCATATGATGCTATTCCTATGCAGATATTACAGATGATTCAAGGTTTTTATAGGTTGCTATATTTAGAATTTGGGTTTCTAGATCATTGTATAGTGCGAGATATTTTCACTAGTGCGTGAAACGATTGTTTAGTGATGTTTTTTGTGGCTTGGGAGAAATGTATTTGCTCCACGTTTCTCTGTTGTCAAGCTTTAGGTTGTGCAGATTTAGGAAGTTGATTATAATGCATTTACCTTTATGTATTCAAATTTTTACTTGATTTGGTGCAGTACAGAGTGAGTTTCATCTATCAATATGTAACTAAGGATTACCAATTATTTTGAGTTGAAGCATTTGTCGATGCGAGCTTATATGAAGTGTTTGATGAATCTTAAGTAGTTTGTGGATTATTCTAGATTGAGTTCAAGTGAATTATTTTTTTCAAAAGTTTTGGATTTTTGGATTGTTTTAAGGAAGCGTGTTCTTAATGATTATGGTGTTTTGCACGAGTGTTAGCTGACCTTGTGTTTAACACTACATGCAAGGCTTTTGAAAGCATGTTGAAGTGTGTTGGGATCTATTTGGGTCCTAATTAAGGATTTATGTAGGTCACCTTTCATTCCTATCCACTGTGGGAGCATTTAGGTGCTGACCTATTTTGAATTTGTATGTACAACGACTAGTGGCTAACATTGGGGAAAGTTTTTGAGGTAGAGATTAATATAAATATGTATGTTTTTGATGCAAGAGAGTGAGGAAAGAGTAAGAAGTAAGATAGATGTAATATTGATGTGAATCGTAATGCCCCGCCAGGGAATTCAAAGGACAAAGCATTAAGTAGCGAATTATCTGAATAATTTTTTTTTTTTTAAAGTCATTTGATTAAACAAATGTCTAATGGATTCCATGAAGACGTTACTAAAACATTAATTATAATAACACCATAATATTAAAGTCATAAATCACAAGTACAATCCATATTCATAAATGATCCACTTTTCAAAACTTATATAGTCAAGTCATTTATCTATTAGGAATACATCAAGTGAGAGTCTCAAAAATCTCGATACATCAAAATGTTGTTACAAAGAGTACACTCATATATATGAGGTAAATATACAATAAGGGTAATGATCTCCTCGTATCAAATATCCACATCCGAATATGATCTGCTTCCACTATCATGATCATCGAAGTATCAAGAACTAGCTACAAGTATAATGTCATCAGTAAGAGTATCCAATGAAAGTGTAGCACGATTTCCACCCAACCGCATGGAACCCGAAGGTCCACTCCCTCTGTGCTAGGAGATAATGACAGGTCCACAAACAATGAAGAAAAAACATCACATTTACATGGTTTACAAATTCACATCACGACATAATGATTACAAGTCAAAACAGATACAAATCCAATATAGCTATTTACCGATTCAAAGCTATAGACAACTATATATATCCAAATCATAAGTCAATAATAATATAATAGTTATCTCCAGTGTGAAGGCTGCACGCAAATGCACTAATAGCTAACATAAGGGACTATTTTTTGAAAAAAGTTTATACGTATCAGTAAAGCCATCTAAAGCTTAAGACTACTCCAGCGTCATGGATTCTATCTGGTGCAAGCATAGAAATGAAGAGGATTAATAACAAAGGCATTATAAAGTTCATCAACTTTGATAGGTTGTCAATAAAAAAATTAGGAAAATTATAAAAATTATGCACCCTCCTATGTTCAAGCATTGTAGCTGAGACAAAAAGTGATTGAAAACAGTGGGGTTAATTATACCTCTACAACATTCTAGTTTCAAATACAAAATCTGCAATGTACGCCTATAGAAACAGGGAGGTTATTTTAATCTTTATACCCTACCATGCTCAAATACGACATCTAAGAAAGGTTGCTAATGATATCAAGGAGATTATAAAGAACATCACAGCTACCATTTAAAGCGTTACTACTAAAACAGATGCCAATAGCTTAAGAGAGATATTTAAATCTTTGAAACAATACTCTACAGGAAAGAGGAGATGGGGATGGCTCACCTGATGCCATTCTCAACATGGACTTCAGCTATATATATATATTCATTTAATATAAACTAAATATATGAGTCAAAATCTTACTCACCTAAATTACTGCGTAGACACAGGATTCACAATTTCACCGATAGGAAAGAAAGTGGTCAAAACTTTGAGTTAACACTGAGTCTTATTCATCTATCCACACACAATGCGCCACCACTATAGGTATGGAGATCAACAAATATCTTCACTATTCTACAACCAAACTTCCATGAGAAATTTAATTGATTTACTCAACTTACAGGAAGATAGAACAAGGTTGTGAAGGAAGACATAAAATATACAGTGCAAACCAATATCCTTTAATAAATAAGTCTGCACACATAGAGGATAAAAACTACCTTGAAACACTGCCGCGATACCCATATGCTAATTAAGGATCAATATTTTTATTACACCATTACCAACCAGTAGAATAAATCAAATGGCTAGAATTAGCTCCAATAGTTAAGAAAACTTTAATAGATATAAAGCGCGTTCTGGTAGAATACACACAAAGTTTATAGAGACAAACCAAAAGTTTTTATAGAGGGACTGGTGAATGTCATGTTTCACTGAATTCTTTTCATATCTTTGATTTGCTTTGTTTGCTATCTAAATTTGATATCTTATTCTAACTATTTCTCTGTTGCTGTGTAGGTCTATTTCAATATAAATTTTAGAAAACCACTAAATTAGAAACTATAGAACAAGTAGAAAACCTGGTTTATAGTTTTCAAATTCAAACAGAGAATGATTCTTGAACCCGCAATTGAAAATTCTCTACTTTCCCCAAAAGCACAAGCTCCTTAAATCCACTGCCTCCCACTGATTTACAATGTCGTAAAAGCTTTTTCAGTAGTATTGCCGTGCAAAAATTTTCCTCCAAGCTGCTGCCGTGAAAGTTCTTCCTGAGCAATGTCGTGTATCAAAATGAAACTCCTAAAGGCTTATTAATGCAATCCCTTATCTCAAGTCACAACTTACTATTTGTAAACATGCATGCCTCAAATTTCTCATGCAGTTAAAAACATTAAATATCAAAGATATTTTCCTTCAGGTCATATTTTAGATATTTAAACTTTTTGAAATCAACTCTTTTAAAATAATTATTTTTCACTTAAATTATATTTATACAAGTAATTCATTAATTACTTTTAAAGAAATTCCTTTTCACAATTTTCACATTCTCTTTTAATCAAATGACTTGCTTAATTTAAATTAATAGATTAAACAATAAACGTAACATAAACGTTTATTCTAATATTTAAACAAATTTGTATTTAATCAACATATCAAAAAATTAGTCATTTAACTAAATTAAATAGTAGTTAATTTCCAAATAAAATAACACTGACAAAATTGACACAAGACAAAACAACAAATGACAACGGGCGACAATAGGATACTCATTCAATGAAGAATGATGGTTAAACAAGGACCAGACACTATCTCTGAATCAACATGATGAAATTGGATTAGGGTACGCTTAGACCTAACAAGTAGGTGGATCCAATACCCAGTACCTGTATCTGCATAAAACATCACATATTAAACATATTATCACATATCAAAAAACACACCGTGAAGAAGAATCGTAACGTAACAGGGTACTCACAAGTGAGTAGTGCTACACTGTCTTCTTCACCAAGACTAACAAACATCATTACATCATAAACATCAATCACATCATGATAAGCACATTAAAACTCAAAAACAACATCTCCATAACACACACGTGTCTATCATAACATCTTCACATGAACTTAACCAGATAATCTTGATATTTAATGAAACATTCATAGAATTTAACAACTAATATAACATCAATATCATAACTAGGGGAAATACTATATAGTATCCAAAATAGTTGCATGACTAGCAAACAAACGCAAAAAAATTGATACACATAGTAGCAACTGGAGGGGTACTACATGAATGATGCGTGTGATGTTAATTATAGCAGAGTAGTGAAAAATTCATGTTAGGGTTCCTAAAGGTAGTGATTTGAAGGCATCTGAAATCTTTGATGTGAGACTGCAAAAGTGTGTGAGCAATTGTTATGGACTCCTTGTTTCATTGAGAAGTGTTATCTATGTAACATTCTTCTTTTATCTTCTTGTATTCTTTCTATGGCAGTGAGCCCTAGTTGTGAGCATTTTGGATAGAGTGTCCTATTCTAGATGTGAGCCCTTTTGTATCGATTTTTCTATTACTTATATTGTGAGATAATCCTCACTGTGGTTTTTCCCTCATTTGGTTTTCCATGTATATCGAGTGTTATCTTGTGTATGGTGTGCTGATTTTAGTTTCTGTTATTTTCATCTCATGTTTAATCAAACTAACAAAATAAGGGTTTAATTAATGCTTGTGGATTTGATTACTGTTGAGGGTTTTGAAAGTTTAATTTTCTACAACTGATTCATCCCCCTCTTAGTTGTCTTGTTCATTTCAACACATGCATTGTATGCTTCCATCCTTCTTATCCTATCTATATCATTTATTCCATACCCCTCATCCTATCCAAATCCATCTTCCCTTCCCATATTTGGTCTTAATGAAGATCCTAGGGGTCAAATATCAATGCATCCATATCCTATCCACTTGATCTTGATCATCCTATCCATATCATCCATCCTATATCCCCTATCATGCTTCTATCCTCATATCCTATCTCATTCCTCCCCTCTTTTCACCCTTGATCTTGATAAAAATAGGGGTCAAATATCAATGCATTCATATCCTTTATGCAGTATCATTCCATATCATACATCACCCATTATCTTCCATCCATGATTGCACTACCTCTAGTGTGCGGCATCTTAGTCCTTTTCAACTAGTCCTTGGAGCTCCATTTTCATATCCTCCATCCACCATCATCCTATCTCCCATCACCATCCATTATCCAAAGTCCTCTCTCCTATCCATGGAATTCCTCCATCCGTCCATCCTTTACCATGTATTGGTTCTCCCTTGTGATTATATCTCATTCAATCCTCCATCCAATCTTATCTTATCCAATCTATTTCTCCTCTATTGTTCCAATCCAACCATCCCAATCTATTCCATCTAAATTCCATAAATTGTAATCCATGCAATCCAATCTTGAAATCTAGTGCATCATCCATAAGCAATCCATGTTTTCAATCCAAATCAGTTGATAATTATTGATCCACTTTAATCCATTATCATCATAGGGATATGAATTTCCCAATCCTCATGTTTTTGTGGGATGTGTTCTTCCCATATCAACAACTTCATCATCAACAATCAATCCATCAATAAGTTTTTAGCTTGACTTGGAGCATAGTCCTTGGTTGCTTTTATTTTATTGTGCATGCTTGCTTGTTGCTTGTGTGTTTTATCGTTGTTTTCATTTCTCATGGTATTTTGCATTCTATTGTCACAAGAGCATCATGGTCTTCCATATCATGGTGTTATGGGGCATATGTTTTCACATGACCTTTTTGATCATGTACTTGACACAAATCACATCTTGGTTCCTTATACCTTGGTGCATAATGTCAAGTACAATATTAAATCTAGGTTTCTCATCTAATTGCAACATGATTATCCTCCATGCTCCCTCTCCATCCACATCTTCATCATCCTTATCTATTTTCCTCTATCATTTTATACTTCATCCTTTAAGTCCTCTCATCCATTTCAAGAGCATACTTGTGTTCTTTTAACCTACATGTTCTTTTATTCTTTGAAATGATGTTACTTCTCTTAGTCGCAACATCATCTCAAAGAGGAACAAAATGTAGACACCTAAAATATTCCTAACCCAACCACACATCATTTTAGCCTATCATATCCCATTAATTAATTAAATAATATTTAATTAATTAATTAATTTATCCATCACCTTTATCCCACTTTATCCTAGCCAGTTAATTAAATAAATATTTATTATTTATTTAATTAATTTAACCTTTTCCCTTATCTTAATATTTAAATAAATAAATATTTATTATTTATTTAATTAATTTATCCATTACCTTTATCCCCAACCTTTGATTAAATAAATTTCTAGCCTTATCCCCAAATCTTCTAGCTAAATTAATTAATTAATTTAGACTAATTAATGCCCATTACCCTTTTCCTCCATTATTTAATTCCATTCACATGGATCACAATCTAAACTTTTCACCAAATAACAAGTGTCCCCTTCACATGTCTAACCTTTATCTCAAAGGTCAAACTAACTTTTCATCTCATCCCTTCATTTATTATCCTACCTCTTAATCCTAGCCATCCATATAAGGATGTTTCCCTAAACCTAGTCCTTGTCCCTCATGTGACGCTTGTCACATGACTACAAATTCAATCCAAACCCTATCTTCTCATTAAATCTCAATCCTCCATCAACCATTCAATCTTGGCCCTTGATTCCTCTCATAGAATTTTTTATAAAGGAGAAGCCTCCCATCTCATTTAAAAAAATATCTTTTATGCTAATGTCATGTTGCTAGAATTTCTATTGATTCATGAGCAACCACATCCTAATCTTCAACAACTTAACATAATACATTCAATATTTTGAGGTTTGCATGTATTTGGTTTGAATAGGCTATTTTATGCATATTTCTATTTCTCCTTTTTCTTATAACTTTCCCTCTTTATGAAACTCACTAGTAGATCTTTCTCTAAGTTACCTTTTGAGTGCATAGCATAAAAAATATGGAGCTAAAAAATAATGCAATGATTAGCTCCCACTAAACTTGTACCTCTTCTTTATGAACTTTGTGATACCTCTTTTGCATGAAGTGAAATTTGCACTAGATTTCTCCTTCTCTTGCTTTTGCTTCCTCTTCCAAACTTTAGTGGGTTCTCTAAGACAACTTCTACAAAATCTTTCTTTATGCCCATAGTTGTTGCATTTGTAGCATATGACATTATAATATACTAACAGAGAAAATAATTTATAGTTCCTACTTGAGAACCTATAAGTACTTCTACCCTTGTTCCAACCATTATTATATCTCACACATTCCCTACAATCTCTTGCTTTATGACTAAAATGATTGTATGAATAAAAATAACCATAAAAAGAATTTTGGAAATTGGTTGAATGTGCGTCTTCTTTAGAGGAAAATAATTTCTAAATTTTTCCTTATTATCCTTTGGAGGAGCATTTGTTTTATTTGGGAAGTTTGATTTTTCTTCTTCTTGTCATTTTCCTTTTGATGTGACTCTTGAGAGCATCCACATAGCCTTTTGGATTTTCTCCATTTATCTTCTTTGAGGATTGTGTAGCTTTTTAACTTTGACCTTCCTCATAGCCAATAACAATATTATTGTAAGTTGGCCTTTGGTTATTGATAATATCATCTAACATTTTCGTACTCTTCTCAGTCTTCAATATTCTATCTAATTGAGCACATGTTTTCTCCAATTCCTTCCTCAAGGAAATGATTTCGGATTCTAACTTTTCACAATTTTCTTATTTTTATTTAAATTTAATTCTCACTTCTTCCTCTATTCTTTTTGCCTCCTGAATTTGAGTTTCAAATTGATAATCATTTTCTCCAAGTCCTCAAGGTTTTATGATGATTTTTCCTTAGATTCATATTCCTCTTGAAGTTGTAATATATGCTTTAAATTCTTCTTTGTAAGTTTTTTTTCACTTAGAGCACAAATTAGTTCTTGTTCCAAATATACTTCTCCTTCATCTTTGTCATATCCTTCTTCTAAATCTATATTTTCTACCAATTGATGAGCAAACACTTATATTGATGCTGGGGTTGGGGGGGTGGGGGGCATGAATTAATATAAGACAATCTTTTACTTTTTCAAAACTTAACAACCATAGCAATATCAATCATACAAGACCTAACAGTTATATAACACAAGAAGAATACACAATTTATGTGGAAGCAATTATAGGAGAAAATCACAAAAATATTGGTTATATAAAACTATTTTACATATTTTTTAGACACTAATCTATAGGAGAAACCAATCCCCACTTAAATGATTTGTAGGCACCAACCAACTGGAGGCACCAATCCCCACAACAACTCAATAAGAGACACCAATCTCTTCTTTTGGTAGGAGGCAAAACCTCTTCTACTCTAAAATCACTTCTTCAATGGATGATGGAAATTTCTATCTCTTTCATATATCTCTCACATAAATATCATACTTAGAATATGCTCATAACTTCTTCGTGAATTTACTCATAAGTCCTTAAAATGTCTACTAATAAATCCTTCAAAAGTATGCTCATAAATCCTTCAAAAAATTTCTCTAATCTTCTTAAATCTACCTAAATATTATATCCAATATGCTTCATTTCTACACTAGATTTGCTCAAGATTAGATGTTATTCAAATGATTTACTTTTTACTCAACTCTCCACTCCCTTTCAAATCTGCATATTCCTATTAGAATTACATATACCTCTTTTGGATCTACATATACCTCTGTTTGTGTATTGATTTATTCTTTATCACTCAACACTACAAACCTTTCAATCCACTTCACAAACTATTTATATACCTTCTTCAAGGGAGGCAACTTCATTAGAGGATATATTATTTCACAAAGAGAGGCAACTAATAATATGCATGCAACCTTTCATAACATAGTCACATATTTTACCAATTATCGCCTTAAAAAAATATTATCTTCTAATTTATGTATTTCATGTTAATCTCCACTCTTTAATAATAATTATTTCATTTGGAGGGTTGGTTCACGTTTAAAAATAATATTTTTTTAATTAATTTCCCTTTCTTTTAGTTGATTCCTTAACAATATTTAATTGCAATTATTCCTTTTGAAGGGAACACAATCTATTGAGAGAGGGGTGGAGGGGGTGAATCAATAGATCCAAACAATTACAATAGTTTCAAAAACTTTCACAATTACTAAATAGATTTTCAACATGAAGAGGATTGAACCATACAAGCTAGTAAGGAAAACACAACACAAGACAACACATAACACCAGATTTACGTGGAAACCCAAGATGGGAAAAACCACGACAAGAAAATCTCACAAGTAGGAATATAATAAATGAATTTTACAATGTGATGTAGGAACCAACCTACCAGAGACACAAATCCCCAAAAGAAATAGTAGGCACCAACCTATAGGAGACACCAATCCCCACCGAAACAGAGACAACAATTCCTATTGGAACTATACAATGGGTAGAACACCAATCCTACTAAAATACATAAATAATGGGGGATTTAAAATTTAACTCAAGTTATTCAAAATTTGATGTGTTGGATTTCTATGCAGAGGAAGTTGTGTTCACTAGTTGTGAACTATATATTGCAGAGGTGTCTGGGAGAAATGTTCTTGCTCCACATTTCTCTGTGGAGTGGTTTCAAGTCTCTTAGACCTAGAAGGGTATTATAGTTTTTGTATCTTTCTTCAGATGAAGTTTTTCATGGTTTGATTCTTTGGAAGTTAGTGTTTTAGTTATAGTGTATGACAAAGTTGTTTGAGTGTACTGGGTGTGTACATTCTTCAAGTGAAAGTTGTGCAAAGGAACTTGTTGAATTTCAGGGTGTTTGTGGAATATTCTATATTATATTCAAGTGTTATGTGGTGTCCATGAGTTGTCTTTGGATTTGAGGAAGCATGTACTTAAGTGTTAATGGTGTTAACACAGGTTTGGCTGACTTTGGGTGTTTACACTACTTGCAAAGTTTATTTGATGTTTGTGGAAGCAAGGCGTGGTGTGTATAAGTGGATTTAGGTCCTAGCTAAGGTGTGTTGTGTTCTTCCTTCATTCCTTTCCACTGCGAGAATGTTTTGGCACCGACCTAATTTGAATTTGCATGGTTGAGGTGCATATCCAACCTTGGAGAATATTTTCAAGGTTGAAGATGATATAAATAAGTGTTGATTTGTTGAAGTATGTTAAGATAGATGAGTATGATGCAAGTAATGTGAATTGCAGAGTTGTAGGGTGCGAATTTGAGAAGTGAAGTTCAAGCTTTCATGTGTTAGATTACTGAATGTAGTGAGTAGAAGGTGTCTACAATTCTTTAGAAAGACCGTGAAGGTGTTGGTGATAATGTGGTGGATTTTTTTGTTGCCTTGAGATGAATTTCTCATTGTAACACTCTTCTCTATCTTCTTTTCTATTTTGGCAGTGAGCCTTTCTTTCTTTTAGGTAATGAGACCTATTGTATTCAATGTTTCATTGTGTATGGTGCTGATTTGGTTTTGATTTTGTTATTTTTTTTTATGATAAATCATTTTGATAAATTAATGGCTAATTGAATTAGTGTGGATCTGAATGTTTGTGAGGGTTTTGAAGTTTTAAGGTACAACTGATTCACCCCCCCTCTCAGTTGTCATGTGCATTCAACACTTTAGTAGTGGTACTATGTGTGATATCCCTTAAGATGTGGCCCTACAATTCATTTATGTGCCCCCTAAGTGGTAATATTATGCATGAAATCTCCTAAGGTGTGGCCTGCCAATCCATGTTGTGCTACTTTAGTGGTGGTATTATGCATGATATCCCCTAAGGTGTGGCCTTTCTAACCATGTTGTTCTCCTTTAGTGGTGGTATTATGCATGTAATACTCCTTGATTTTTGATCATTATTTTATTCATGTACACCCTTGTGGTGGTGTTATTTATAATGCCCCTAAGGTGTCGTTGGTGATTCATCCCCAGTGACATTAAAATTTTGTACACTCCCTAAGGATATTCATTCCCTATGACGTTAAATGGTCCCTCGTGATGTTAAAATTTTATGTCCTCCTTAAGGCATGATTGGAAAAATAATCCATGGATTTGGTATAATGCATCTCGTTGATTCATGAACTTGAGCATTTTTTTTCATGGCCGCGAAGCATAACACAACTTGCTTGCTAGTGGATCCATGTGTTTCACGAGTAAACTAGCATAACACATCTTTCCAACCTTGTGAAACCCATCATATTGCATTGAAACTTAACATAATGCAACTTGCTAGCCAATGGATCTATGTAGCTCATGAGTGATCTAGTATAATACAACTTGTTGGTCCTTATGAGAGAACCATTTTGTCTAACATTGTATTTGATGGATGATGTTTGGTATTTGAGATAAATTTAAGACTAAGATCTCTTTAACTTACCAACTTGAATCATTTTTAGTGTATTAACCTTATGTTTATGTCTTACTTTTATTGCTTATTTTGTGTTTTTATGTTTCTAACTTGTGTCTTTTGTGTGTTTACTTTATTTATTGTATTATATTTTCTTGGTGTCTTCATTATTTTTTCTTTTATATGTCTTTGTTGTGTATGCTTCATGTTTTTCATTTTGTATTACACCTCATGTGTGTGTTCCTTTTTATTTACATTGTTGTGTCATAGGATCTTGAGCTTGGGGGCTAGAGCAACCCCTATATTTAATGACATCCCATCTCAGATAAAAGAACCCTTCTTGGCTTATACTTACTTCTATGTGAGCATGAGTGTAAGTTCATACTCTCACTAAAGTGGGGGCTAAATATAGCATCATAAATTGTCACCCTTGATAATTTCACACTAGGTGTAGCTCCCCCTATGTGCCTGGACCCAATTGTGCTCTTAATTTGCCTATTTTATAGCCATCTTCAAAAAATCAAAATTAAATTGTGAATATTATTTAATATTTATTTAACAACACTTAAAGACCCAAAATAGGTCTTGACTAGGGGGCTAGTTCCCCTGTCCAACCTATTTTGGCCCCAATTTAAATATTTCATTGTCAAAATTTTAACATTTACTAATCTAGTTTCATTTGTCGGCTTTTGATAATTAATTTTGTGGTAAAATGAATTATTACATATAAATACACATCTTTTTGACCATTTGAAATCCTAGCCTTTTGGAATAACAATTGAACATCTTAAAAATAATTCAAGAGCAAAACTAGTAGAGTTTTACAACATTTATTATCAATCAAGATTCATGTTAGCAATGTATCAAGTTTATATGTGATTTTATGTGTGTGTTATGTTCATTTTTTTGTGAATATTAACACTTGCAAGACTTTTAATCAAGCAACCAATTATCCTTGAATGAGATGAGTACCATGACTTTATTCCATCAAGGAAAGAAAATATGAAAGTTGTTAAGTTGCAACACTTGTCAATTTATCATTCCTTTTGTCCATTGCTTCTTCTTGACTGAGGAAGTTCTTGTTGTGTCCCTGTAAAACTGGTGTAGTCATGATGTATATTTTAAAGTGGTGAAAGAAGTATGTATATATATGATTTAATTCTTATTAAAATTAATTGGAAAGTACTTTTTTTTATCAATCTGATTTGGTTTTAACATGGATAAATAAAACCTAAGTTTCCAAAGAATACCTCTATACTAATTTATTTGAAATTATAAACTTGGTTGTAATCTAAAATTTTATTTCTAACATTTCATATAATATGAAAAATGGGTAGTAAGTGTTGTAGTGTAAAAATAAATTCAGTAACTTGTCAAAAGAGGGTCCAAGGGAAACTACTGCAATTCAATACAATGTACTAGGTTAAAACTTAATAAGATTAATGGATGTGGATCACTTTTTTTGCTTGGGAGCATCGATGGGCTAAGGAAGGAATCTGACTATATATATATAATCACACTTCCTTTGTGACTGGGCTAAGGAAGGAATCAGACTCATAAGTAAATGTATGAATATCGTATTGTATAGATGGCTTAATTATGACTCCCCTTATAGGTTTGATGTGACTATTGAGGAAGCATATGGAAGTTGTTGCGACACTAGAAATAGTCAAACAATGGATTCATCCCTTTATTTAGCTTGATACGTTGAACATCATCCTAGACTAAGCATTTCCAGAGCCTTCAATGCCATTAAGCGTGTTGGAAGGTGAGTAGCTGGAGTAAATGGCATGCTACCACTTTGAGCATATTAATTTGTAGAGACCCCCTTTTTGGAATTATAAGGGAAAGGTGTTAAGTCACTTGAATTTAATTTAAAATATCTCTTATGCTCCTAATAATTTGTTTAGGCCATAATGTTTCACCATTTTTTTAAAGGGAGCCTTCATGACTTAGGAGAGTTATGCAACATGTCCAACATTATAAAGTTTCAATCAAGCTAGGTGAGGAGTCATCAGTATATGCAAGTATGCCTATGTTTTCATATTATTACGTGAGTTAGAATTTCATACCCAAGCAATAATGGATAATGCATATTACTGTCCTAACACACCTTTAGGAAACACATTTATCAATGTATACAATATGTAACATGCTTGACTAATATTTCTAAAATAAATTAATATTTGACATTATGAATATAAATTAAAGACATAAATTTCATAGCAATTCCATGTCCAAAAATAATATATATATATATATATATATATATATTTCCAAATGTCAATAGCCAATAAACATTGTTTGACTTGGCATTCAATCACCACATAGTCAATGCAATAATTACATCAATGATACAAGTACATCAAATAAGATGAAATTCCACTGTAATTCCTCTTCGTAAGCTTACCTCCAATGGTGGACGAGAACATGGTTCAGGTGATTTTCGGCCCAACCACGAAGCTACGCTTCCTTGGAATTCTTCTATCCATCGAAGAATACTCGACCCTGCACATAACACTTAGCAAGAGATATAGTATGCAAGGTGGAATTTGGTGCATGTCTAACTACATGCATTTCTATCTAGTGTTAGAACATGCAAGTTCCATTTTAGGTAAAGATAGAGAGAGTAAATAAATAAATCAGTCCATTCCACATAATGACTGCAAAGCTTGGCCAAGCTCATGCTGCAAATGCAACTTAAAATTAGATTTTGGAAAAGCAAAATCTACACTCTTTGGCACCCATCTTGGAAGGGAACTTTCCATAAATAAAGGGGCATCCCTCCCTTCTATACCATCTACTAGCATCATATATCTATGTGCTATAGTCTATCTAGTACTTTTGTATCATTTCAACATAAAAGTACAATCTATTTCTATAGTATCCATACAATCATTCATCAAGTAACTATCTTTCCTTAAGATTCACATTTTACACATCATTACTATTCGATTTCTACAATTTCCTTCTTTTGCAAATAAAATTAAGCAAACATAATCAAGAAAGTAATTATGAAGAAATAAGAAGGTTACCACATATATGTGTACATGCATAAATGATGAGTTTATGCGTGTACACTTATATGCCTTATAAACACGGTTTGGAATACACGTATATATTCTTAAGATTAAAGTAAAAATTCCATTCTACATGCAGATTTCCATATTCACAAAAATAATCATTATATCAAATGCATAATTTTGGTTTTACAATAACCATCATATTCAATCAATAACATGAGAATTATTTGTACAACAATTCTAGGTATTAACACAAAATTTGAGTTCCAACTATACGATACAAGGTTATTTTTATCACAAGAAGTCAATTTTAGAGATAAATTTGAGTACTATGTTTTATTCATTTTCCTTTATCAATTTTACCTGGTTGGTGAAAGAAATCATTATCCTATACTCATTCTATTCTAAAAAGACATTCATATTTAGTGTAAACATGTCTTTTAAGTATTAGTTAAGATTGATAATGAGATAGTTTAAAATTTGAGATCTTTTGATTTCCTGATAAAAGTTTCAATCTATCTCTATTAAATGTTTATCATAGCAACCATATGTCATTTAGTTTTATTCATCGTTTAATCATTTTATTTAAACCAAAACATTGAGATAAAATACATTATGTTCATCAAGATAATCACACATATGTGTATATATAACAATAAAATAGGGGTCAATAAGCATATTATCATTAGTCGATAACGTACTATCAACTTACATCCATCTCTTAATGTTTCAAGACACTGTCACCTCATACCCAAGGCACCATATATTCAAGTGAAAAACAGAGTATAATTATCATTTGGATCTATGAAGATTCAAATATAGGGTCGAATGTGTATATACATATATACACCTTAATATATGATAAGGAAGTTTATCTTTAAGCCGCGAGGGGTCCTTACACCCTTGGTCGGTTAAGGCCTGAACATTGATGGCGACACAATGATATAACAATAAGAATTATCATTTTATGGAAAATTTTGATAACACGTTCGGCCAACAATTTATCTTGGAATGATGGTCTCATTCCTATCTTTTAATCTGAATGATGCATTATCATTCCATGATAAGGAGGTAACATAATGACTGTGAAATCATTCTCCATTAAGCATTTACAAATATCGACATACATGCATTACATGGGTAGGTAAAACCGTGCCCCACTAAGCTTAAATACAAAACAAAAAATTAAAACATGCATAATGACTGGGCGATAAAATCAACCACTGGTTTTACACAAAGTCTGAATGATAGGATCATTTAGGGAAACCTTTGTGCCCAAATGATCCTTATCATTCGGCCCCAAATGAAAGAGTTTTTGCTTCAAATGTAATATTCGTTTGGCTGGGTATTAAGGAAAACAACATTTAACATAAAAATAGAGCATTTTCGGTGTTCTCACAATAGAGAACCATATCCGATCCTCTCATAAACAGAGGATAAATATATAACTCTTGAGTTGATTCCTGATTATAGACATGCAATCTAACCCTACTCATGCATGACGATGGGATAACATCACAGGGATAACAGGATGGTAGTTTCATCCCCGAATCATGGCTAATAGGGGAGAAATTCATGGGTTAAACCCAATGCCAGAGCCACAGGTACTCAACAATACATACATAATAGGGTAAAAGAACAAATCATTTGATGCTCAATATGCTTAAATCGATACACATAAAGGAAATTCACTCAATATATTGATGGAAACATCTAAAAAATCTTTGAGAATACCTCTAAGTCTACAAAATTTGTGCTTTTTGCCTAATGCGAATATGGTAACAAATATTCCTTCCTTCGTGTCTTACTCTTGGGTCATCCTTTTTCCTTAATCTCTACTCTCTTTTGCTAGATTGTCTCTCCTTCTACATTTCCCACTACTTCTCACCGTTGATTTTGTTTTCTAAATATGGAGGTGGCCTTAATTATCCACACCTCTAATTCTTAGCTTCCCACGCCCTGTTTTACAGAGAATAATTCCATTCTTTTTCCCATATGGGAGGGTTCGGCCTTATTCATTTATTAAGGGGGTTATCAATGATAATTGTCATCGTTTCCTTCCATACAATCTCATAAGGTGTTCTCGAATATGAGAATCACTCATCATTAAAATCCTTTATAATATATTTATATATATATAGATATAGTTATGCGCACACACACACATATAAATTCAAAAATATATATTTTTATTTCTTTTATCAAGGGCTTATTTTCAAATTCTTTTAAAATATCAAATGATTAAATCGTTCTTCTCACAAGAATTATGTATAATAAAATGCACTTCCAACATCACTATGAAATTAGCTTGAATATACAAGGTAAGACAAGTGATTCAAATAAATTTGTTTCTTTCATAAGACTATCTATTCAACCATTTACGATTTATTACAAGAAAAAATGATATCTATCAATTGCAAGACAAATGTAGATGTCATGGTCTACTGTGGTCTGTGGATTTTTAGATTCCAATCTTTCTTACCATTTGTCATCCAACTAAACATTCCCGCCTCAACCATATTCTTGCTCTTCAACCTACGCCTGAATACACACACTCTTGTACTTTCCAATTTTCATTAGTAACCTTTAATCGATAATTATTACGAAATAACTTTATTAAATCATAAAATTGCAAAGATAATCATTTTTTTTCAAATTTTATTGTGTTTATCAAATTTCATAAACAATAACAAATAAATTTCATGTTTCGATTATTTCAATTAACTTAACATTATTAAATGCAAGTAAAGAAATTGAGATGTGACAGGATATAATCAGGTCGTAAAAGCATGTACAACAGTTTTCAAGTCTTTCAATGTAGGGATATATTGCTTTTGCTAATAAAGGTGAACTAACATGTAAATAATAATCTAGTTATTATGAATTCATCAATTTATTGTATCAAATAGGATGACCATTTTCCCTTTTCAAATGTCGATCAAAAGTTAATCATGACTATAATTTCACATGACTACAAACATCCTAAACATTGAAAATATGAAACTGTACCTAAATATGGCATTGGCGATGAATCAATCTGTCATTATCCATCATGTTAATCATATTCATCAATGCTAACATACACACTTTTGCTCCATGTGAAGACGTAAACAACTTATAAGAATTATTACTATTCTGACAATGCGTAACTTGTGTCGTCAAGTTCCATAATTCACTATCATAATCCCTCTTTTCATGCCATGTTATGTAAATGAATAACATGAATTAATGGATTAACCAGTCGATTATGACTAATTAAGAATACATTCATAAAGTTATAATTGTTAAATGATAGTAACATTATTGTTTAGAGAAACTAAATTGTAGTTATCAATGTTATAAAGGCTAAGTTTTCAAATTGATAATGATCGTGTTATGTATTTTTTTTATTCGTAAGAGGTGAGTTTTATAATACTGCAAGAATTTATTCTAGCCCGCACCAAGAGACCACAAAAGAGGGATATCATCCGCATGTAAATTAGATTACAATTGTTTAATTCAACCATAGTCATACTCGACTATTTAAATCACTTCTTACATGTTCCTAACATCACTATCAGAAACCATATCTATTCTAAAATAAAAACTAAAAGTTTCATATTGAAAATCCAAAATAATTGCACATATTCACTACACAAATGGTTTTGATCATCCCTCATAAAAAACCAGGTTGATTGACCTAATCCAGGTAACAGCTACCTAGCAGATACTGACAGTAGTTTTGGCTCTAGGTTTAACTTGATATTGCAATTTGTTCTTGATTTCCATGAGTTTGAGAATAACATTTTATTTTTTATGCTTTGTGAACCCCTTGGGGCCCCTCCAAAACTTGTTGATTCTCAAAACTAGATTTGGTGTGAGACTGCATTTGTATTTTTTTGCATGCATCCCCCATCCCCATAATTAGCAACAACTTGATATGGGGCTTGATAGAAGGAGCATTCAGCCCCCGAGATGTGGGATGCCACACCAGATTCAGTAGATTTTGTGCATTGTTTGACTATTGAAGAAAAAGTGGCCTTGGGAGAGAGACATTGTAAGGTAGTGTCGTTGTCATCAAAATAATCAAAACTGAAAGTCACTTAGAGGAGGTGATTTTTGATCATTCTTACTACAGGTCTTAATCTTTGGCTAAACACAATCCTTGGGGGAGTTCAAAAAAGTAATGTTTAGGAGAGACATCTTTCCACCAAGAGGCTTCCCGTTTTGTTTGAAATTTAGCGTTTGAAAATTTTACCACAATGTGTCCAATTTCTGCATCTAAATATTAAACCTTCGTTTGTGCCCAACTATGACAATTTGTGCTCAAAATTATTTCTGCAAGAAGTGCTTTGGAGGTGTCCATCTCAACCAAAATCTTAGTAATGGTTGTATGGATAAAGTCCTTTGAATTCACATTTGTATTTATAAAGTTGTCAAGGGTGTTACCAATAGCAACAAAGCATGATTCAAACCAATAGTGGAGAGGGAGATTTAGGAGTTGAACCCAAATTAGCATCATTGAAAAGGATTTGGTGGCAGGTTGAAGTTTGGGTGCCATTATTTCAAGAACAGTGTGCTTTCTCCCCACAACCAAATGTACTTGAGAATGGTATTTTTATCTTGCTTACTATCAAAAACCACTATGAAAAAAACCCTTGCACTGGGATAAATTTCATTTTTATTTTTTGTATTAAAGGAAGTCATGATTAAATTTCTATCCATTCATGAAGCCTAGGAAGGCGAGGCCAAAAATGACTGAATCTACCAATTAACCCATTCTTAGTGAAAAAATTCATTCTCGCAGAGCTCCTTCAATAAATTGGCATCAAAATATAATTTCGAAGGTTTTCCAAAACAATGAATAATCCTCCTATTGTTTATACTTGAGTGCTTCAACTACGAAGAATCATCAAATGGGCTAGATCTGGATCTGGGGTTTTCTAATGGGGTGCTAGATTGAGGACCACCAATAGATAGTGTGGTATTTTCCTGAGTATTTTGACCACATCCAGGAAAGGGGTTTTAGGATTAGAGCCAACCCCCACAAGCTTGGTGAGCACAAAGGAGAGTGGAGATGCTCCAGCCAAATCGCAAATGCCCTCATCATTCACAATCCTAGTGTTAGTGCCATCGTAGGTAGACAAAAATGTAGGGAAAAAAGAGGCCTGCCCCTTTTGGGCACCCCCAACCAAGCTAACAACCGAGGAACCATTTTTAGAAGAAAACGTAAGGGGTCGTGGGATGCCATTGGCTGGTTCAGCCGAACCCCCATTGCCCACAGCCTACATAATGATGTCCCTACAATCTGAAAGAGGCGTGAAAGAGCAATCATCCTATTCTTTCAGTGCCTTCTCATCTACGTCCCCCTGAAAGCTGTAAAGGGAGGCATTGGAAATGGTTACCTTTTCATTTCCTAGAGAAACCCTAGCAATGTTGAAGTCGTCCATAGCACCCATAGCAGTGCAGAAGTTCAACAACGACATCATTTGTTTTTGCTACATGATAAGGCTGATCGTGTTATGTATTTAATAATAATATAATAAATTATTTTTGAGTTAATTAATAATATTTTCATTTAAAAGGATCAAATGTTGACTGATTATGGCATCGTTGTTGAGTTATAAGTGTCACACAAATAATAACATTATTAGTTGGTAATTGATTAATTGAAATATAATCGCTAAAAAAAGATCTTAATAAAATATGGTTACCTTTATCAATTCAAGGGTTGATCAATAACATGGTCGTTCTTAAAGATAGTTGTTAGGTTCTAAATAATGTTATTTTCCAAAATCTATTGGTTATTAAAAATTAGTATGTTCCTAATCCTAACATTTTAATGGTCAAACAAATAATAATTTGATTATAACCAGGTTATTGTTTAAATAACAACATTATTACTTAGGTCCAAACATAAATGAAATAGAAATGGTGCCATTAATTTTGAATGGAATAACAAGACAATGATACTGTCTTCACTATGGCATAACAGTCAATAGTATCTAAGAAGAGTGGACAATAGTACCAGTAATGGGTGAATTGTGATTAAATAAAGAGTATACTATATTAATGATTCATTGGTCAATAACAATAAGATGGTGTACAATCTAAGTTTTTTCCCACTTCCCTCTCCTTTGTCCACATTTGAATAGCTTGTGTGCATGGTGGATTCTGCCCTAGGGGTACCCCATGGTCCCCCTCTATCCCCCTGTCTCGAACCTTTCCTTGTCTCATGTGGACTTGTGCCCCTCGGGAGACACTCCTAGAGGTTTCAGTCCTTTGGATGCAGGTCATTCGGTGCCACCCGTGATTTTGGTCATGTCTGGTGTGGAAGTGTCAGTGGTCGAGATTCTTCCAAATACTAAAGGCTAGAAGGATGTGCTGACTAATGGTAAAACGTGCTCTAATCCTCCCCCTTTTGAAGAGGAAGTCAAAGCCTCAGGAACGGATTTTGCTATCTCTGATATGGTTAGTGATAGGATTCTATCCTCCATGGGGAACATAGTTGTGGGTCATTTTCTTTTGTTTCATCCCACTGTTGACATGGTTTGAAGATGGGTTGATGCTAAATGGTGCCTCAAGGGAAGTGTGGGCATCTGTGCTATGTCAGGCGGTTTCTTCCTCTTCAAGTTCACGACCTTAGAAGACTCGGTTGCAGTCCTCTCTTTTGGGTCTTGGGTTTATGGAAATTACAACTTGGCTTTATGCCATTGGAAGCCGAGGTTTGACCCTGCAATGGATCTAAATATATCGGCATCGGTTTGGGTTCGCTTTCTTGGGTTGCCCTTGGAATATTGGGACGAATCCATCTTCAAAAGCATTGGGGATTCCTTGGGTCATTTCATTACTTTTAATTCCATCTCCAGATCCAAGTCTAGCTTAGTTTTTGCATGCTTTTATGTGAATACTAGTGTGAATAAGACACTTCCTAACTCTATGAAGTTGTGCTCAAAGTTCGGTACTTGGGTCCAACCTGTGTGCTATGAAAATGTTGTTTATTGTCAGAAGTGTGCCAAACCTGGCCACCTTATCTCTGACTGTAAATCTTCCTTTAATTGGGAGTCTATCTTGGATGACTCTTCTACTAATGCTATCCCTCCCCTGGAAAATGATGGTTTGAAGGATGGCGATCAGGCCAAATCTGCCTTACCTACTTTGGTGGAACCCCCAATCTTTATGGATCCTCTGAGTGGAATGGAAACTTCTAGTGTGGATCCAGCTACAAGCCTTGCTACTCTTTCTATGTCTGAGAGTGTGGCAGTTGATAAGTTGTTGGATGATGTTGTTCTATCCTCTGGCTTGACCTTTAGGGGGGATGAGTTAGCTGGTGGTTCTCTATTGAAGGTGGGTTCGACTGGGACTAGTGAGACTATGAGTGAAGAGGGTGAAATATGGGAGGAGATGGGTACTGGAGTTATTGATGAGACAAATTTTAGCTCAGAGGGTTTGGATCTGGAGAAATTTGTAGAAGAGGATAATTGGGTAACCCCAAAGAAAAGAGGGAGGAAGAAAAAGGTGGATGTGGGAGGTGACTGCAACCCTGGAAGACCCAGCCAAAGACTAACGAGGTTGAGAGAGACTACAAATGAGATAGCCATTGGTAAACAGAGGACATTGGAAGTGTCCTCCAAGAAAGGTCAAAAATGAAGGTCATGTCATGGAATGTGCAAGGGCTAAACAACTCTCATAAGTAGCTTGCTCTAAAGAACTATATTCTTGAACATAAGATAGATGTGCTACTTTTACAAGAAACCAAGATGAAAAAAGCTAATTTTGATCAAATTTCTAAGTACTTATGGCTGGGGGGTACTTACTCCTATAGTGATGCTAATGGGGTGTCGGGTGGTCTTGCTGTGCTCTGGAACCCTTCCAGGTTTGATGGCTCTAAACTATTCTGCTGCCTGAGTAGTGTGGGTGTTTCATTTGCCTACCTGAGCAGCTCTTGGTCGCTTATCAATGTTTATGCTTCCAGTTAGAGAAATGCTAGGAATAATCTGTGGTAGGTTCTTTCTGGATGGGTTAAAAATAATAGCGGTTCTTATTGGTTAGTGGTCGGGGACTTCAACTCCCCCTTATATCCCTCAGAGAAAAGTGGTGGTCTAGTGGATTATTCTAATAGCATGGCTGATCTGGAATTTTTTTTGAGTTCTACTGGCCTGATTGACATTGACTTATCAGGCCAAGATTTTACTTGGACCAACAAATTCCTGGGGGAGGACTTGATTCAAGTTAGATTAGACATATTCCTTTGCTCTAGTAACTGGACTGGCCTGCTCAGTGCCACTCTTAATTGGGATCTGCCCAAGACGGTTTCATATCACAATCCTCTACTGCTGATCTCAAATGACCATTTTGTTGTTGGTTCATTCCCATTTCAGTTTGAGATAATGTGGAACTCCCACCCTGATTTCAAGAAAAAAGTTGTTGAATGGTGGAATATTCCTATTCGTGGTTCCCCCATGTTTAGGATCTTTTTAAAACTGAAACATATCAAATGTATGGTGAAAGGTTGGAAAAAAATTTGGGGATGTTTTCTAGAAAAAAAAGAGTTGTAGGGGATAAATTAAAAAATTATTCAAAAGAAAATGGAGGAGGGGGATGCCAGTCTTCCTACTTGCAACCAATAAAAGAGAGTTGAAGGGAGTGGGAACAAATTTTAAGGAAAGAGGAAATTTTTTGGAAACATAAATCTAGGGTCCAATGGCTAAAAGAAGGTGACATGAACACCTATTTCTTTCATGTTTCTGCCATTAAACATAAAAAAAGGAATCAAATAACTAAATTGCATAATGAGTAGGGGGATGTGATCAATTCACCCTCCCTAATTGGTCTCTTGGCTGCAGATTATTTTTAGAAGGCTTATGCGACTCTTGATGAGGCTCCTAATTTGGCTCTAGACAGTCTATTGTTGGACCCCCTCCTGACCTTCATTACTCATAATGATAACCTTGGGATCCTCATTGTTGTCACTCCTAAGGAGGTCAAGTTGGCCACTTTTAGTATGGGGGCTTACAAAGCACTGAGCCTTGATGGTTTTCCACCAGCCTTCTTTCAAATCTTTTGGGAGATTGTTTGTGGGGACCTTGTACTAGCTATTCATGACTTTTTCAAATCTGGTAAGATTCTAAAACAACTAAACCACACCTTTATAGCCTTAATTCCTAAGATTGTTGATCCTCAGAGTATGATTTTCACCCCATCAGTCTGTGCAATACCTTTTATAAAATTCTCTCTAAAATTTTGGTGAACCGCATTAAACCTCTCCTTGAAAAACTTATCAGTCCCACTCAAAAAGGGTTTGTGCCTGGTCGTCATATTCTTGATGCTTCTATAACCACCCATAAATTGCTCCATTCCAGGGATAGATGTAACTATGCTAGTATGGCCCTTAAATTAGATATTTCAAAAGCCTATGATAAGGTGATTTGGGATTTTGTCCCAAAAGTCTTAGCTAAGTTTGGTTTTGACCAATTTGTGATCAAACTCATAATGGAATGTGTAACTATGGTTAAGTAATTTTTTTTGGTTAATGGGAGTCCTTTTGGATTTTTCTCTGCTGGGAGAGGTATTAGACAAGGTGACCCCTTTTCACCCTACTTGTTTATCATGATTGTGGATGTCTTGAGTAGGAAATTTTCTAATATGTTGTCAAAAGGGTCTATTAAGGGAATTAAAGCCACCTCTTCCTTAGAACTGACTATGATACAAAATTTGTGGATGATACTTTTCATTTTGGGAAAGCCTTAGTGATTGAATCCAGGAAATGGAAAAATTGTCTCAACAACTACGCTACTTGTTCTGGTCAATGTATTAACTATAATAAAAGTATGATTTACTTCTTCAAAAACACTCCTAACTTGCAAGCTTGGGTGACTATTGTCCTGGGGTGCTTAAGTGGGTCTCTTCCTTCCAGGGAAAACTTTAGTGGCAAATCTTTGCCAATTGGTGAATTATAGGAATCGGCCAAGTTGAAATTGGAAATTTTTTTGCACCCAACAGGGTGTCCAAATTTCCTGGATTATACGAACTATCGGTCCAATGCATGTTCATTCGCCAACAATTTTTTTATGAGGCATATTTAAGCAAAAAAATTGCCATAACAAACTATAGCATTTCAAATGGACCAACTAATATTTTCGCCTGGAATTCCAGAAGCATGTAATAAAACACCTACATATTCGCCAATACTATTAAAACGACATTGTATCAGGACCCATTTCACCAATTAAAACTTACAAATAGTTGCTTGTGAAGACCCATTTCGCCAATTAAAATTTATAAATAGTTGCTTATGGGGACATATTTTGCCAATAACATTAAAAAAATTACATTTGAGGACACATTTCGCCTTGAAAATTACAACGTATCATTGTATAGGCACACGAGATTCACCAAATTTTTAATATACCATTTAAAAATCCCACGGAATTCGCCAAATATGGAATCATGGATTGATATAAATACAATCCAAAGTGTTATTTATTCTTACACATTTTGTTCAATTTTGAGGTACTACTTCTCAATTCGAAAGTCAACAAAAGCCAAAAACGTAGACTTAAAGGTGAGTGATCATTTCTTCATAGTGTTATTAGTTATAATAATAAGTTTTCTTTATCTCTTTTCCATTCTTGCTTCAATCTTAAAGATGATATTGAGTAGGGAATGGGATCTATATTCTCTATCCTCCTTAAATAAGAAAACATTTTTTTCCATTTTTTATTCGAAGTGAGAGATCAATATGTCAAGCGACTCGAGCAGCAATGGTAAGGCTCTTGCCACTCCTCAGGGTGCCGAAGAGACTCCTGCTGCTCCTTAGAGTGGTAAGGCTCTTGCCACTCCTCAAGGTGGTGAAGAGACTCCTGCCACTCCTTAGGCTCCTCAGGATGGTGAAGAGACTCCTGTCGCTCCTCAGGGTGGTGAAGAGACTCCTGTCGCTCCTCAGGGTGGTGAAGAGACTAGGAGGCCATCAAAACACCAAAAACTTAGACATACCATACAATCTTACTTTGGAATTGTCAAAGTTTCTGATCCATTAGGTCAATATGAAGCTACATCATCAACTCTTCCACCAAATATTGGTAGCATTCACAATACCTCACCACCACCAGAAGGTCAAGTTGAGATTGTCATTGATTTAAATCAAAATGTATCAAATGAGGATGGCAATATCATAGAAGATGTTCCAAGGGATACCCTTGGCCCAGTTAGCCAGAATGAGATAATTGACTTGGATGAGGATGATGATGTTGGTAGCAAGAAAAGAAGAAGCAAATAAAAAATGGGGCACAAGTGGGAAATGACAAGGAATTTTCAACTTGGTTGGTTGTCAAAGTACCCATTCATGGTACCAGTGGGGATTGACAATGCAAACGATATTGAAAAGGAAACATTGGCCAAATGTATGATTTGTAGTTGGAAATGTGGAAGATCCAAGACATTGTAACTAAAGATTAACACTATAGAAAAGCATATCGGTAAAGTTTATGAAAAACAAATCATAGACGGAAAGGAACAATTAGTCATACGATGGAAATCAAAGCAAGAATGTCTTCATGTTAGGTATGTCATGGATTATGAAGAACGTGAAAAATGAATGTCAAAAATTGCTGCATGTAAAGGTACACTTGAGGCTCAATTTGGAAAAACAATGGAAGCAACAAATATGTCAAAAACTGTTCAGATGAGTGTTGCTTTTCATATTTTGTCCAAAGGGCGTCCTATGACAGACTACCCAGAATATTCTAGTTTATTATCTTTTTTGAATGTTCCTCACTATCCCTTCTCACATTGGTTAGTAAACACTAGATGGGAATGGGAAAACTGTCTTATTGCAGTTGAAAAGGAAGATTTAAAGGAGAAAGTAAAAGAGTCAAATTTCATTGCATTATCTTTAGATGAAGTTACTGCGATAGACAATACTTCTTGGGTCTATATGCATTTGTATACTATAGAACGACATGTTTTCCAAGCTCATCTTCTTTGTGTTCATAAAATGAAGGACAGTTCAACATCGCAAAATATATTTGAACTAGTCAAGAAATCTTTGAATGAAATTGTAGGTATGGATGAGTTGGCAATTACCAAAAAGTTGGTGTGTGTAGGAGCTGACGGAGTTGCAGTGATGCAAGGTCAAAGGACCGGTGTTTGTACAAAGTTACAAACTATTTGTGCACCATACATGCTTGGAATTCACTGTATGGCCCACAAAATGAATTTAGCATTCAAAATTGTAAGCAAATTTCTAATAGTATCAAAAGTTGAAAATCAAGTCCGCAAGATCCACACATACTTCTGCCAAAGTCCCAAACGTTTCACAAAATTTCAAAATTTTGCTGAGGGGATAACACTAGGAAACAAGCTTCTCAAGGATTTGGATACCAGATGGATCTCCCTACATGGACTAGTGCAACGAGTTCTTTCAAAATATCAATCCTTGATTGGAGTGATGTGCGAGCATCACAACACAGTAGAAAAAGCTCCTAACCTCTTACATAGGTTGAGCGATATAGAGACACTCTTGACTTTAGCTAGTCTTCTCTCCATGTTGGATGAGATGAACAATCTTGTGAAGAAAGCCCAAGACAAAACTATGTATATTAATGAATATGCCAATCTATGTAAACATACATGCTTGGCCCTCGATAATCTATATCTAGATCTAACACAAGATGGCCCAAATTATTTCATGTGGTGGAAATTACTGATTTGAATAATCCTGATAATTATTTACATTTTAATTCAAGCAGGAACTTATGTATCTATGTACATGGATATGAGATACCAATGTACCATTGTAAGACAGCCAGGCGCTCTAGTAGAGAAGTAGTTGTTAAGGAATATTTTAAAGGCATTGTTAAATCTGTTGGTGATAATTTGAAGGAAATTGTAAAATCTCTTTCCTCAGAGATACGTGAAATATTCCCTCGACATGAATTACTTGAATCCATGGGTATTGTGTATCCTCAATTTTGGGAAAATCGAGAGAACCCAAAATATTTTCATGATCAAATAAAAATCTTGATCGAAGAATTTTTGAAAAGTGTATCATACGATGAGAAGAAAATAGAAGGAATTTTAAATGAAGCTAAGCTTAGAAAAAAATCTAGGAGTTTTGCAACAACTATGAGGGACCAATATAAATCCATGGGAAAGGAGAAGGCCTTTGAATTGGGATCAATAAAAAAGGTCTGGACAAACTTAGGTTAGAGTGAAATATTGTGTGGTTCGATATTCGAATATTTAAAACTTGTTGATTTATGTCAAACAATGATATTGGGGTCGGTGGAGGATGAGAGAGTTTTCAGTACATTGGGGTTTTCGAAATCAAAGTTAAGAAACAAACTAGACAAGAATTTGGAAAATTTCTTGAGGTTGAAAAGAACTACTTATAATGTCTTTAATTTTCCCTTTGAAAGGGCACTCCCAATCTAGAGATCCACATGTGAAAGAAGGACCGGGTTGTGCAACACTCCAATTCAAAATGTTGGTATTGGTGGCAGTGGCAGTGGCAGTGGGACTGGGACAGATGACATTGACAGTGACACAAATCACACAATGAATGTTGAATTTGAGACACAGGCCAAAGAAAATGAAGAGCAGACTCAGAGTCAAATTCAAGGGGACTCTTTTACTTTATCTAATGATGAACATCAGTTTGAGGACCCTAACTCCATTTGGGAAATGGAGGAGAATTAACAACTTTTAGGTATTTATAATTATACTGCACTTCATGGATCAGTTTCCATTGTTCCATATTGTAATTGAAGATATTTAATATTGTATCCAATGAAATTGTGAATCATTGCACTTCATGATATAGTTTTTTTTTTATCAGTAATAATATTTTTTTCTTTATTGATTAAAAAGTCATATTACATTATTTTCTAAACTTTTCTGAATAACCATCTATCCTCTAGATACTCAACTACTTTACCCCCATTTCTCAAAAATTACAGTTTAACTACAGTGACTTCACTACTAGCCCTTAATAGCTACATCAAAATCAAAATTTCGCTCAAAATTACATTTAGCGCCTTTTTCAAATACCTACTAACTACCTTGCAAACCAAAAAACATCTTCCCTTCATAAATTCCTACTAACTACTTGTAAATTCCTATTGCATTTCCATTCACACAATCTTTGATAAATAACTAAAAGGAATATTATTAATACTCTCTGACTTATGTGTTTCCATGTTTTGGTAGGCTATGGAATTGAGTTGTTACCAAATGGGTGATGCCCTAGGGCAGAGTAATGTTGTTTTCCATGTGAAATGAAAGTGTCAAGGTAGTGTTTTGATGAAACAGTGAATAGTCTTGTGATGGATTTGTGACCATGTGCAGGGTATTTAAGAGTTGTTGGATGCATTGATTGAATTTGGAAAGCCCGGTTGTTGTGAGTTTGAGTAAACCCTATAGTTTTGCATGATAAATGAGGGTTTTATGGTACATCGGTCTAGAGGTCATGAACTTGGGAAATGATTGAAGAATCTATGGTTTTGCATCACAATTTGAGTCTAAGAAAGAGTTGGAGTGATAAATTGAAGATTAGGAAGTACTTCCTTTGTTAATTTGGGCTAATTTAGTAGCCTTAAGGCAAGGTAGTTTATTGGTTCTCTAAGTTGGGTCATAGAAACCTTTGGTAATTTGTTGGAATATTGTGTTTGGACTTGTGTCAATGCTTAAATGATGTTTTGTTGGCCTTTTTATGACCTTCTCTAAAAGATATTGTGCCAACTCAAATTGTGAGGGCTACAAGCCTATGGTTGGGTGTTTGGAACAAGTTGAGTGAATTGTGTTGTGAAGGTTGTTTCCTTGTTTGTGTTTGATCAAATTGAGTTAGATAGTGTGTGATCACCACCTTGCTTACACATAAGAAAGCTTTGAAAGGAATGCCAATATGAAATATCAAACTATAAACTAAAGCACAAAGACTTGAATCACTTTAGAACTAATAAATTTCTTTAACTGAACTCAACCATTGCCATAAGAATTCATTCAAAGATAAAAATCCGATAGAAATGCAATCTATTAAACATCCAGAGCACCAACATAGATAACTATTGGAAAGATATTCAAAATAAACAAAATAAATCCATACACCACAACACAAAGATTATGTCTACATGAACTTCACCATATGAGTTTCTATATTGAAAGATAACTGTAAAACAAACTTGAAAGCATAAAAGAGTTTTTGCTCTAATGAGGAAAATCAAATTTTTCCCCAAAAGACCCTAATTGCATCGACCAAACCCATAATACAGATAATTGAACATCAACACATTACTGAAGTCTGAATTTGAGCTTTTAAATTGATTATCACATGAAGGAATACATAGAGGCATTAGCAATGCAGAAATATTGCTCAAAGACAACTCTGTACAAAGCTGAGTTGGAACTTGGAAACTCTTATTATCAAAAATCAAATCACTACATCACCTTTTCTAGCAAGTTCCACTCTTCAAGTGGTGGAATTGTCATTTGTTCTAACTGATGCTATTTGAATTGAAGATTTGTTAACAATTCATGATTCAAATTGGAACATGTCTTCTTCAGTCAATTTTGTATTCAAGGTTAGCAATGGTTTGATGGAATCCAAATAGTTCACCACATCTAGGTTATGAGGAAACTGGTCCAAATCAATCTTCCTTACATCCTCCATCTTCTTTCTAAAATCATTCTTTCCAACGAATCACTCATTTGTGTCAAAAGCCTTTGGCAAACCAAGCTTTGTGAAGTTCCTTAACTTTTCATCCACCTTCTTCATCTTGTCTACAACCAAATGAAAATATTCCTTTGTTTTACGCATTCTTGAACACTTTTCAATGACAGATGACGACATCATTGATGCAGCAAGTCGATTAGTAATCCCTTTTTATTTCAAAACATTGTCATTGGCTTTGTAGAATGTTTGTTGAATTTGATTTGCTGATTTCTCTAATGCCAACACATTTTTGTTGTCCATTAAATATTTGTTGAGCTTATTATGATGTTGTCTGATAGCATCAATCAATTGAAACATGTCACAAAAATGATCAATCCCCTGCATTATTTCATCCTAGATCTTTTGTTTCATATGCCTCATTGTTTCTCTACAAAATGCAGATAACTTATTTTGACAAGACTTAATTTCATTTTTTGCTTCCATCAGCTCTGCCTCCAATCTTTCATTTCTTTTTCTCTCTTCTAATTTTTGTTCCCACTATGCATTTCCATTCACAATGCTTAGTCTTAATTTTTATGAAGTGGATTTTTCCTCATCATATTTATTGTTGCTCTCATCTAGCCTTTGCTTCAATTCATTCACTGTAGTCTCATTCTGCTTATCCTCTTTACTTGTTGATGTAGAGGGAGATTTTTTTATTCTTTTTTCTAATTCATTTTTCTCGTTATCTGTTGCTCTCCTCTTTGCTTTCTCATTTGCTAGGTTTTCTTGTAACTTTTCAATTTGATTCTACAACATTTTTTTCTCTCTATCTTGCTTTAGCAATGATGTGTACACCAATTCATTGTTCTTCTTTGATACATTAATTTTGTCAGTATTTATGAGTCCAAAAAAATCCAATTGAATATTGTTCACCTGGAATTTAGATGGAGCCATCTAATTTGCTGGTTTGTTTTGAACTGTGGGAACAAGAATTGTCTACTCCATGATTTATTTACTTGTGTCAAATGTGGGTAATACCATGGTTGTTGTAGGCTCTGAAGTTACAACAAAGACACTCTCCATCAATTGCTTCTTTTCTTTTTTTATTCAATTTTGATTTCTTTTTAAACTCTTCAATGTAATCAAAATCCGAGGATGCAAGAATAATGGAATGCTTGAATGGCGAAGGAATAGGAGTACTTGCAGTTGCTAATGATGTCGCATCCAAACTAACTTGCATTGGGGGAGTGCCTGGAAATAACTCCTTTTTTGCGGATCCATTGGTAGTGTGACTTGGACCTATCAAAATCCTTTTCCTCTTTTGTATGCCTTGATCACCTAGTGTTTTTGTGGTATATTGTGTTGTTTTCCTCTTGTGTGTAATTTGTTGTTGCAGCACATGTTGACCACTACTAGTACTACTACCCATACCATTGCCACCAGAGGTAGTTCCAATTGCACTAAGCCCTCCACCATGGGCATATCCTAGTTGTGATTGTGTCTGACCATAAGGATGAGGATTTGAACATGAAGCTTTAACAAATTGACTTGTATGCCCTAGGTCTACTTTTTCACCTCCAACCCCAAGGCCAGATTTATCAACTAGTTTTCTATGCTCTACATTTGTTACCATCCAAGTGCCTTGTCTTTGGTATCCCAAAGGACCACCTTCATAACCCATTTTTTCAGCTATGGTTGCTCTTGTACTAAATGCTTCTTTTGTGGCCCCACTTAAACCGAGTTTGAAATTGACATGGGTTTCTTCTTCCCTATCATCATCAGATTCATCATTGCTTTCTTTATCTTCTCATTCATCTGGATGCTTTATATTCCACAATTTTCTAAACTCATGATCTTCTTCGTTATCTCCATACTCTACAAGAGCTCTTGGATCACCTAGCTCCTTCCTCATAGACCAAAGGTAGTAATTTTTTATCGTGACCAATTTTTTTCTGTAACTTCCTTCTCTAGAGAATCTGGCATTTTTACTCTACTAGATGGTTTATGACTTATTTCATAAAAAAATTTGTACCTCCTAATTGTCTTTCAATGCAATGCCATAATTTCTGCTAACAATTGTTCAAAAGAAATACCATTCTTAGCAACACTTTTCTCCATTGCTACTTTGACCTCATCCCAAGAATCCTTGTTTCTCAAGTTTTCAAGCAAGGATTTACTTTGATGTTGAATTCTACTTCCAACATTCTTATTGAGCACAATCATTGATTTAATGGTGTCACATGGATCATACTTCCAGTGACAGATAGCATCAAAATAATAAAAATTCAAAAGATCATGTGCCACACTAAATGATTTTCTCTTGAATGTGATCCCTCCACATGAAAAAGGTAAAGAAGGAAATAATGTCTTCTTCCCCTGACTGGTAAAGTGTAGTTCATCAGTACTTTGCATTTTCCTTACATATTCCAAAGAAAAAACCCTTTCTGTCACATGTATTGGAAGTTTGTATGGCTATACTTTCGATCCATAAAATCTTAGCACAATATATTCTTCCATTAAGTACCAATCAACCAATTGTATTTCTTTTCCTAGTTGGATGCAGTTTCTACATGACATAGGCAATCTAGGCATTGGAGTATTTGTAATTGTTTGATGGAATGGAGCCAAAAAGTAGTCTACAAAATGACTGTAGTTCTTTCGAGAATCATGTATCCTTATCATAGTGGTCCATTCATATACTAGAAGTGGAGCCATTTTCTTTTCCTCAGCATTACTATAGGGTTGAATCTGAAGCTTGTTGGTCTGAAACATTCCTCTAATTTGAATAGAAAAAGATAGCACAAGTAGGTTGTGAACCTAAATGTCTTGGTGGAACCTCCTTTAATCATTAAAAAATGTTTATGCATGGATTCTACAATGTGTCCAATAAAATTATATTTGACATGTGGAACATGATAATGGATATTATATACCATTTCAAGGAGGCTTGTACCCATTCCAAATTGCTATCCAGTATGAGGAAAAATGCTAGCATGGAAATAATATCCTGAGCCCATGGTTTAAAAATATCCAAATCATAAGGAGGCATATGATCACCTTTCAATTTGTTTCTATCCTGAACTATTCTATTTATGAAAGAATTTTTCTCCTTTTCATCCACTGCTTCATAATCACTAGCAAGCTTTTCTAGGTCAATGTGGACATTTCCAAATTCTTTGGTTGTAAACCCCAAGGCCAACACTTTCTAAGTTCTTTTACATTAATGGATAACAATTCTTCTTTGCTATCTTTATTAACAATTTCTCTTTTTTTATCATCATATTTTAGGGCACAGACCATGATAAATTCTGGGCAAGGGAAAAACTCATGTAACATCATGTGCCCTAATCCACTTACCCATGGTGCATTGATACTATTAACTTGCATTTTATTTGAAGCCTTATTTTGAGATGAAATTCTAAGTTTTGAGGTATGCCTACCATGGGTTTTAGGATCATAAATATCATGGTATTCATCAGTGAAACCTAGGGTTTTAAGCAATTTTGCATAATGTGTTTTTTTATCTGACATTGCTCTAGAGGTACTGGTGGTAGACATGCTGATACAATCAACAATGTGAAATTTTTGAATTCCCTATTAGTCCTTAATTTTTCTTAATTCTTAAGCCTCTTAACCCTAAACAAAATAAGATTTTAAGAAACATCAAACGATGAAATGTAGCCGTAGGAATTCTTTAACTTACCTAGATTTTGAATTTTGATTCTTGAAGTTGAAACTGGGTTATTGGAATGGATTTGTTGGAAGTGGAACTATGGAACCCAGAATAGGGTGGTGCACTACAATGAGCAAACTGAAGACTAAAATCTCCCCGTGTGTTGACATTCTAACTTCAAAATAAAATCACTTAGGAACAGAAAGTGTTGTTTTTTTGTAATATTAAAGTGAATGAAACTGAAACATCTGTGTTACTTCCAGACTACATAGTACACAATTAGTAGTAGTACATGGCTGACAACATTTAAACCAAGCCATTTATGATTTACTCCTGCTTGACAACAAATTCTAAACCATTGATCTTTGTTAATCTAATGGTTATAGGGTGATTCTGGAGGTTTAAGTTCGCAAGCCTAGCACTCTGTGCATTTCATTCTAGAATGCAACTACAACCATACATCAAATTATCATCGAATGGTTGAGTAATTTATGATATAAATAATAAACATGTGTTTTAAAATTGCTTTAAACTTTAATACGCTAGGATTGACATCAAGGCCAAGGGGCTAGAAACTTAATGTTGCAAAGGCCTTAATAAAATGAATTACAATGTCACATTAATAGCACAACCATTTATTTTATTACAATTGAATTACAATGACACATTATTAGATAGTACAAATACAAATGTAAGCGCAAGCGCCAAGCTTCTGCTGGACCACTAGTGAAAATGTAAATGTGATACATCATTACATGTGTGTCTGAAAATAAATGGAACTTGCCGAGTCAACCATGAGCTATGAGAATAAACACACAGGACTTGTCGGGTCAACCATGGACTTTGAAAACAAATGGATGGGGCTTGCTTGGTAGGCCATGGTGTTTGAAAATAAATGCAAGGAACTTGCCTAGGGAATCATGCTGTGGAACTGAGAGCTATGAAGAAACAAAATGTACTTAGCCCCTTTCAGAATTAGACTCATGCAGAAGATGAGCACTAAAAATAAATGCATGGGGCTTGCCTAGTAGGCCATGGTGTCTAAAAATAAATGCAAGGGGCTCTCCTAGTCAACCATGTAGACGATGATGGGTAGTAAAATTGCACCCATTTTCTACTTGCAGCTTCCATACACTGGGATAGCACTTATATGCATCAAAGCTCCTCATCCTGGTTCAAAACCTATCTAAGAAGTCAGGTGAACCAAATCAACTTCTTTCCAATTCCACCCATTCTGAACTTGAAGGAAATTGGTCTTTTACTCTATAACTACATAACTGGAGGCAGGAGAATTTAGAGTATCCCCAATAATACTGCATCATCTTCTTCTTGAATCCTTATTAAGTTATTAACCCTACAAAATGAAAACCCTTATGAAAATTCATTGAATGATTTCAGTTGTTCTCACTATCCTTATTTATGGGCCAAAAGTGCCGCTAATAGTGCCACTACGAGCCTAGTCCCTTGTACACCTCACACGTGTCACGTGTGAGGTTGGGTATAGTCATAATTGTGATTCATGCAAACCAAAAAAAAAACTTAATTGGTTCATGTAACTTAAGCCTAACATTTACAATTTAAATGTTTAATTTGATTGACGTCTAGACTCTGACAACCTGGCTACATGCAAACTGTACCTCAAGCTGACGAGTTATCAATTGTCAAAATCGCCAATGCCACGCAAATGTATGAAATTATTACAAATCTTGTTTCTACTTAACGTTGCAAAGGAATTAATAAAATGAATTACAATGTCACATTAATAGCATTATAGCACAACCATTAATAGCACTTAACTTGCATAGGACTTAATAAAATGAATTACAATGTCACATTGTTACATAGTACAAATACAAATGTAAGTGCAAGCGCCAAGCTTCTACTGGACTACTGGTGAAAACGTAAATGTGATACACATTTCTCTGAAAAATTAATGGGACTTATTGGGTCAGCCATGGGCTCTGAAAATAAATGCATGGAGAAAGGGGGCCCAATCAAATTGGGGAAATGGGAGCTATAAAGATACAAAATGTACTTAGCCCCTTTCAAAACCAAACTCATGTAGAAGATGATCACTAAAAATAAATGGATGGGGCTTGCCTGGTAGGCCATGGTGTCTCAAAATAAATGCATGGGAATTGCTTGGGAAATCATGCAGGCGATGAAAGGTAGTAAAACTGCTCCCATCTTTTACTTGTAGCTTCCATGAACTGGGAGAGAACTTATCTCCATCAGAGCTTCTCACCCTAGTTCAAAACCTATCTGAGAAGTCAGGTGAATGAAATCAACTTCTTTCCAATTCAACCCATTCTAAACTTGGAGGAAATTGGTCTTTTACTCTGTAACTACATAACTGGAAGCAGGAGAATTTAGAGTATCCCCAATAATACCACATCATCTTCTTCCTAAATCCTTATTAAGTTATTAACCCTACAAAATGAAAACCCTTAATACTTATGCCAATTCAACGAATTATTTTAGTTGAGCTCAATATCCTTACTTATAGGCCAAAAGTACCACTACCAACCTGGTCCCTTGTACACCTCACACGTGTCATGTGTGAGGTTAGGTATAGTAACTAACCATAATTGTGATTCGTGCAAACCAAAAATCCAACTTAATCGGTTCATGTAACTTAAGCCTAACATTTACAATTTAAATGTTTAATTTGATTGATGTCTGGACTTTGACAGCCTAGCTACATGCAAACTGTACCTCAAGCTAACAAGTTGTCAATTGTCAAAATCGCTAGTGCCACACAAGCTGTCAATTGTCAAATGGATTATTGACATCATCATCTACGATTATATAGTACATCATGCAGTTTTCAATATAAATCTATCCAATCAATCACTCTAGCTATTCATATGGCATTAATCTGCACCGCAACCCATAGTATCGCAACCAAATTGAGAATTTCAATAGAATAAATGAAAGGTAAAGACTAGAGTACTTCAACACATTGAAAAGAGAGAATTGAATCTCATTTTACCTTAATCATTATCAATGTCCACTAAAAAGTTACAATAAATTTCGCTCACTTATGATGAGAACCATATGTTGGTAATTACTATTAGTTTTAAAAGCCACATTTAACATTTTTATATCAATCAAAGCAAAAGGGATTTACAAGAATGGAGCCACGAAAAAAAAATTATTTTATGTAGCTATTGCTAAAGACTACAGTACATAGTACATAACTAGTGTGGCCAAAAAGCCACTAATCGTGACAAAAAACTAGTCACAAAATACATATTACAAGAATTGTTACATTGTACAATAAAATATAGACACGTGACACGTGACACAATTCATTACTAATTTTTTTGTAAAATTAGCTGAGGCCATCAATCGGTTGTTTGAGTAGAATGTGAATTGAATTTAACAAACTAACAACAAAGAAGAAAAGTGAATCACCCAAAACCTTCCTGCAAAACTCCAAACTCTTTAATGATTCAGTTTTCGTATCACATAGTAGACTCCATCTCATATTAACTAGGGAAAGAGCCTACACTGTAGAAGCATGCAATTCCAATTTACTGAAGATTCCACCAACAGGCGCTAACCCACTTTCAAAATTTTAATGCTCCAATGCCAACTCCAACGAAGAAATAGAGTAAATGAAAGGCTGCAAATAACATATTGCCAACGTCTTCACCAAATCTTTATCAAGCAGAATGTCCATGCAATTGGACAAGAAAGCCGAACTACCTCAGAATATAGAGAATGGGGGTTGTTTTGAAGCCATTCCCTACCCACAATTATTCTTATAGCATCCTCAAACTGCACACAAGGAATTGTAAAAACCATACCCAACTTTCGTCTATCGTATGCATCATCCCTTCTTTTCTCCCAAAAACATTTGGGTAGCATGACATGCCATGAAAACTCCATAATAATTAATATCTCAGTTAAATTGAGAATAGAGAAGAAATAAATCAAAGCCAAATATATTATAAATGATATGAATAACATCAAGTGGGTGAAGTATATATAGAAGTTAGCACGAACACAATCAGTATGACATCACACTTATCATTTTTAAATTCACCACTATCATTGATGTGACAATTAACATTTATTTCAACACTTGAATCCTTAAAAACAAGTGCTTAAAAGGTATGCCTGCGACATATGACAAGATGGCTGCATAGTGCACATGCAAATAAAGTTATTTTTAAAATGGGGACATTGCTAGGTTGACGAGACTCGACCCTCATGATTAAAGAGTTAAGATTTAAGGCTTTGTCATAAAATATTTTGGTCTGACTTAGGCAATATTAAACGGTAAACAAGAGCACAATGATTGATATACCTAAATAATTAATAAAATCTCAACCATTAATTTCTGAAAATCTAATGGTTCTAGTGTTATTCTGGAGGTTTCAATTCGTGAGTCTAGTACTTCAAGGATTTACTTCGGGAATGCAACTATAGCTGTGCATTGAAAGTTCATCGAACTGTCCTTTTAAAACAAACTTTATGCACGTACATAATTTAAAATGGGGACATCGCCAGATTGACGAGACTCGACCCTCAAGATTAAAGAGTTAAGATTTAAGGCTTTGTCATAAAATATTTTGGTCTGACTTAGGCAATATTAAATGGTAAATAAGAGCACAATGACCGACAAACCTAAATAATTAATAAAATCTCAACCATTGATTTATGAAAATCTAACGATTCTAGTGTTATTACGGAGGTTTCAATTTGCGAGTCTAGTACTTCAAGGATTTACTTCTGGAATGCAACTATAGTCGTCCATAGAAAATTCATCGAATGGTCCTTCTTTTAAAACAAACTTTATGCACGTGCATAATTTAAAATGGGGACATCACTAGGTTGACGAGAATCAACCCTCAAGATTAAAGAGTTAAGATTTAAGGCTTTGTCATAAAATATTTTGGTATGACTTAGGCAATATTAAATGGTAAACAAGAGCACGATGACTGACAGACCTAAATAGTTAATAAAATCTCAACCATTGATTTATGAAAATCTAATTGTTCTAGTGTTATTCCAGAGGTTTCAATTCCAAAATCTAGTGCTTCAAAGATTTACTTCAGGAATGCAACTACAACCGTCCATCAAAAATTCATCGAACAATCGTGGTTATATTGATTTGCCAATGTTTTTTCTTATGCATATGAAAATAGGTTTAATTCGCCAATGGATATAATTTTTTGGTTTGAAAAGAAGTTTTAATCACCAACAAAATTGTTTTTTCTATTTTGAAAACAGGTTTAATTCACCAATAGAATTTTTTTTCTAGGTTTGAAAATAGATTTTAATCACCAATGAAAATATTTTATCAGTTTAAAAAAATTTGCAATTCGCCAGGATTTTGCATAGACTTCTACCAATTAGAAAATATTTGCAAATTGAGATTTTTTTTCCCGAAAAAGAAAAAATTTGCCTCTAAAATTAATATTTTTCTCGGGAAGTATACAATATTCGTCAGGATTTTACACCTTCGTCGAGGGGGGGGGGTTCCTTAAAATTTTCCTTGCTTCCTTCAGTTTATCTTGGTTTACCCCTTACTTTCAAGGAAGTCACTCATGATTTTTGGAATTTGGTCCTTGAAAGGATCCAAAGAAAATTGACTGAGTGGAAAGGGCTCCATCCTTAGCCATGCTGGTAAACTACAACTCCTATTTGTTGCTCTTCAAGGTATCCATGTCTACTTCCTCTCTATTTTCAAGATTCCCAGATATATTGGTGAGAATTCGGAGAAAATTCAAAGGAATTTCCTATGGTCTAGTACTGAGGAAAATAAGAAATTTGCTCTAGTCAAGTGGGACAAAGTTTGTCAACCTAAACATTGTGGTGGGCTTGGGATTAGGATTGTCTCTAATACCAATAAAACTTTAATGGCCAAAGTGGGCTAGGACCAACTGAGGAATATAAGGGATTGGAGAAAGATAACGAATGCTAAGTATCTTCAAAATAGACCTTTGATAGATTGCCTTTCAGAGATTCACCCTTCGAGTTCCCTGGCCTAGAAGAGTATTTGTAGCCTGCAGGGGTTGATGAGGAATGGGATAAAATTGAAGATTGGTAATGGTAATAAAATCAGATTTTGGGAGGATCATTGGCGTCTTGATTCCCCTTTGGAAAACTCTAAATTTAGAAATCTTATGAGACTGGCTCAAAGATTCTTTGGTGTTTATATTAGTGATTACCTCCTTGGACCTCATGGTGCTAGGAAATGGAATGATTTTTCCCTATGCAACCCTTTATCCCCTAACTTGAGCCTCCTTTCCAAGAATCTCCAGGAGCTACTCTCCCTTACCATACTTCCTTCAACCAACATGGGGGATGAGTTCTTCTAGACTCACGATAAGTAGGGAGATCTTTTAGTTAAATCAGCTTGCAATCTATTGACAAACTAGGGTGTTGTCCTTGATCTCTGGAAGAGGGTCTAGAATCGACACATGATCTCGAAAGTTAACTTATTTTAGTGGACTTCCTACCATAATAGGATCCTAACTTAGGAAAATTTGAGAAAAAGGGGATTTCAGATTCCCAACAGATGTTTTTTATGCAAGTGCGATGAAGAATCGGTGGACCACTTATTATTACACTGCCCATTTGTTGTTGGTGTGAGGGAGCTGGCAATAGAATGTTTGGGCATCCAATGGACTATGTGTCAAGATATTAGATCCTTTATACTAAGCTGGACTGGACCCTATATCCACCCTTTTCCTTGTGAAATTTGGAACTAGGTTCTCCCCATTATATGTTGGTGCTTATGGAAAGAGAGGAACAATAGGATTTCTAGGAACATTGAGATGAGTTTGAAGAGGTTTATGGTATTGGTTCTCGGCTCATTGTAGAAAACATTTTTCTCTTCATTGGGAGAACCTCAGATAAAGGTCCGATTGAGAGGGAAATTGTTATGGCCAAAGCTTGGCAAGAGAACCTGGATGCAAGCTCTTCTGACAACTCCATATCACTGGATAGAAGAAACACTAAATGGAAGCCTCCAGATAGTGGTTGGTATAAAATTAAATTTGATGGGGAAGCCAAAGGAAACTTGGGTAGAGCTAGCATAGGAGGTGGTTATCAGAGATTGTAAAGGAAATTTTGTCACTGGTTACTCTGGGGGGGATTGGTTTCCATTTTTCTATTATTGTGGAAGCTAGAGCACTGCTTAAGGGATTACAATTCGTTGTTTCTATGGGAATTGAAAACCTTCATATCAAAGGTGATTCTAAGACTATTATTGATGCTGTTAACTTTGGCTGATTATTGTGGTGGAGTACCAAAGACATTATACTAGACATAAGGCTCTTCATGTCTAAGTTAAATTTAAAGATTGCTACCCACATTTATCGAGAGGGAAATCAAGTGGCTAATGCCTTAGCCAACTTTGGCACACATTAGAAATTCTCTAAATGCTAGTGTGTTTTGGGAAACCTTCCTCTAGACATCCAAGATCTAATCCTGAAGGAGAAAAACCCTTATTTGATCCATGATGATAACTAATCAAGCACTTTTTTGGGTTTCATGGAGTGTCCACATGCTTGTCTTATGGGCTTTGTGGATGGGAGTGTATGCTAAGGTGGCCTACAAGTGGTATAATTTGAATGAGGAGGCAGAGACCATCTTTAAAAGGGACATCATGAGGATTTATGGTGGGTACTTGGTGATTAAGGCCAAGTTGGGTCATACCTTACATAATCTCCTTCTGGGGATTGTGCTAAGCCATCGTATTTTAAAGTATTCTGATTTTAAATTTGATGTGACTAATAATTATGAGATCAAGCTCCTTATTGGTTCTATCCCTTTCACTATTTTTTCTCCGCTTCTAAACGTTGGCTCCTTAGATGTTTCTAAGTTTTGCCCCACGACCATCCTACTTTGGTTTTTGTGCAAAAACAACGTGGAAGGAAAACCTTCCATTTCTATCATGTCCTACTTACCTTGCTGCAAGTATTCACAAAGATTGCTTCTAGGGAATTATTTCCTCAAGTGTGTGACCTGTACATTGCTTTGATTACCCAAGGCTACTTCATTTGGCTTAAAATCCTAAATGTGCAGGTGAAACTTCACCTTACCATTTTCTCTAACTTTTTTCTTTCTCTCATTTTTTGGTTATTCCATGTGCAAAGTGACATTATGGGTGCTGAGAGGGTGTGAAGAGAGACCAACAACTGTGGAGAATTTTGAAAAGATCCTTTGGTATGGCACATATGTGTTGAGGGTGGTCTGACACCCCTAATGGAGAGTCTGGTGGGCCATGACCCTAATTTGTCTGTGCAGTTTGTTAACTCTTGGAAAGATCGTCATGTGACTCTGGGCAATATTTCCTTTGAAGTGAATGAGGATGTGATTGCGCAGGTGACGGGGCTTTTGTGTTCTAGTATGAAGCATCTGAAGCATACAAAAGTCTAAGACAATGAAAGTATGAACACGTTCTTCATGGGGAATGAAAAGTTGGTTCATAACTAGTCAAGGTTTGAGAGAGGCTCTTTCGTAGCCTTGGAACCAAGTTTGCCTTGCCCTTATGAAGTACGTGAATCTGGAAGGTAGATACAAAACCTACTGCTTCTACCATTTCCCTCTTTTAAGTCACCTCTGACATAAAATTCTATTAAGGTTTCCTTTCTTCCTTCTGATGGATTTAGAGAGTTCTGTTGAAAAATGCATTGAGGTTGTTGGCCTAAATCCTAATGATACTCCTCCCCTTTCACTTCACCATGGCCTCAATCTAAGGATTTACCACTTCCATCTTGCATTATGCTCACCCAAACCCATATATTCCATCCGTATTGAGGAAATTTAGCCTCCCACTGTGACTAACATTTCCTTGGCTGAGTCCAAAGGTCCCATAAGAAAAACCCATCCAGGCTCTACGCCTAAACCTGCTGCCAAAATGCTTAAGGGGAATGTTGGTGTTGCCCAAACTAGTGCTACGACTAGTCTCTATGAGCTCAAGTTGACCCCTACCAAGACTGTTTGCAAACCTACCCCGAAGAAGAAAGGTAAGGAGGAAGTGAAGGGATTGATGGAACCTCCGACCAGGGACAAAAGAGGTAAAAATGTGGTGGGTAGGGATTCTAAGGGGGATACGGTGGTCACGACTACAATGGTGACTGGTGGTGATACCATCATCAAGAGATCTGGTAGACTAGCCAAGAATAACAAAAAAGTATAGGTTAAGGACTTAGATTCAGAAGAGGAGTCTGGGGATGAGGAGGAGTATGCTAGAGGGCCCCACTCTATTCCTGATACTAGCAAAGAGTAGAAGGAGAAATTGGTTTCCTAGTCCTTGGACCCATTGGACGTGGAGTGTGTTGATACTGTGAAGACTACGGATTATGGGGATGAGCTTTGTCTGTTGCAGGAAAAGATGGAGAAGTTGGACAAAAAATTTTGTGGCTTGACCCGTTTCACTATCAAGCAGGTCCACTATGTTTCCAGCACCCTGTCGGCGATTATGAAGGATGAAATGGACAAGAAGAATGGTAGAGATGGCCAGGAATGGGTTTGGGATGATGTTAATCTCCTATCAAAAAACTGGGAAAATACTAGTTAGTCTGCTATTAGTCCATTTTTTGTCTGTTTGTTGTTGATCCAATGTGTTAGCTTTTTGGCTTAGGATTTTGATGTTTTTGTTGGTGTGAATAATTGTCTTGTACCTAGCTTATTCATTCACTAGGTAATTAGGGGACATATTCACATGGTTAAGTTTACTTAGGTAAAAGATTATTTCTAGAAGTCTTAGTTGGCTTATCTAAAACTTATCTTATCTAGCTAGGATGCATCATTTCCTAGGTGATTAGGTTGTTGGTTGTCTCATGTCATAGGATCATGACATTTGTCAACATCATATTCATTCCTATCTCTCAACCTTGCCCATATAAGCAAGGTATCTCTTGTACATTTGTATTCATGGCATAGCAAGCAATAGCAATTCAACCATTAATCAATCTTGCATTGTGAAGCAAGCTTTCTTGTCATTCTCTCTCTTGTGGAAGTGGTTTTGGTTGCAATTGATCTTGGGGGTGTTGAGGAGTCACCATTAACTCCTACAGTTTTTTGGTCCTAAACTTTATTGGCCCTTGTGGCTCTCTGTGTAAGGGTACACCACCCTGTAAATGTTGCTTATTGTATCAAAAACAATAAGATGGTGTAAAAAAGGGTTATGCGGTAATACCATTAGTAATTGGTTGATGGAACAATAATAACCTTCTTAATATAAGTTTATTGTTGGGTAATTATTAAAATTATTATTGAGGTTAATTGTGGATAGTAAAATTTTAACTTCAATAATTAAATAATAGTTCCCCTATTAGTTGAGGTACTAATAATAACACCCTTGTTATGTTCAAGTTTATTGGAAATTTTATCACAAGTGACAACATGAATTTTATGTTGTAAAATGGACATAATGTAAGTCGATAACCTAGATTTTGTGTGGTTTCAGTGCACCCACAAAAGCTCTACTTTCTAATTCCACTCGAGGCATATGGTTTGTGACCATGACTAGCATGGCAAGTTAGTTATGGATATATTTCATTGCTCAAAAAAAATTGGCCAGGTTTTTATAATAAAAATTATGGGCATGACACTTTACATCATCATAGCCATTGTGGAGGTGGAAACACCAAAAAAAGGTTTGACTTAGGCAAGACTCTATATGAAATAACCCTTTCTTAGATCCTCTCTTATGTGCAGGTGGCAGATCTAAAGTGGATTCAGGAAAGGATTGAAGACCTAATTGCAAGATCAAGCATTCAAGCCTTTTATGTCAACAAATTAGGGCAAGTGGAATTAATCATCAATAGATGAAGTTTTGAAGGAGAGTCCAAAAAGGAAGAACCCAGATACAGTGACCATCTAAGATCTGATTTTTTATTCGTAAGATCTATACTTCATGTTCTAGGGTGCTAGCACCCCTATCCAACTAGTTTGAGCCCAAATTCATATGCTAGGTTCTTCTACTTCTACACTTTGTTGTTTTGTAACTCATTTCTATGATTTAGTTTTGTGTTTCTCTGTATTTGCATCATTTGTATTTAGCTTAATAGTTTTCCTAGAAATATATTTGCATTATCAAATCAAGTTAATCATTCATAAATCAATCATACCCCAAAACCCTGATCTACCATTGAGGTTAGTAGCCAAGTGGGTGTTTGTGATCATTTTTGGTTCCTTCCAATATGATGTAGGAGAAAGTGTGATTTAGACCCTTGATCCCTTTTTTCCACATCACATTCCATCTAATCAATAGAATCCATCTATTATTATTGATCCATTTTTTGTTATCATATAGGTTTTAATTACACTATAACAATTGTAGAGTCCCTACTAATGTCTAATGGACTTGGTTTTAGACACATAATTCAAAGGAAAACCTAACCAAAAAATATCTAATCAATAGAATCCATCTATTATTATTGATCCATTTTTTGTTATCATATAGGTTTTAATTACACTATAACAATTGTAGAGTCCCTACTAATGTCTAATGGACTTGGTTTTAGACACATAATTCAAAGGAAAACCTAACCAAACAGTCCACTAAACCCTTAGAAGGACCATTAAATTTTTGACTAGGGATAATATAAGCTTGTGATAATGCTGAAACTATATGTGATTCTAGAGACTCAAGACTACCTATATCAGATTCTTAGCATAGGTGTTTACACATATTGGGAAAATAATAAATTGCATAATAGTAAAGGAAGTAATGTTGGCACTATTTCTATGGGTACCTACAACACAAGATTGTGACTAATTCACTATCAATAAATAAACCCTAGAATTAACCAATATTGATAATTAAACCTGCACTCTAGAATATAATAGATTGAATCAAACTAAAACATGAATGTAAGATAAGATTTATTCATGAATTCATTCATAATTGTAACATAAGGAATCTAATTAAGGCAACATGCATTCATGGAGTAACTACTACAACAAAAATAAATATATAGAAGATAAAGTGGGGAACAGTTACCTTGAGTGGCCCTTGCTCAAGTGACTGTCTCCATAGGTTTAACCCAAATCTAGTACCTTAGATTAATGTAATCATGAAAATAATGAAAACCATTCATTGCATAACTTAGAATATCACAATCTAAGATTCTTTTGAAATATCTTATTCATAAAATCATGGACATTGTCTTTGTAAGAACAAGAATTGAAACTGAAATTATCTTATTGATATATCTGCTACTGGATAATCAACCAACTTAACTAACACCTCAACCACCGAACCACACATATAGGCATGAAGGATTTTATTAAAATAAGGACTCTAAACTAAAATCATAAATTACCACTCCCTACATAACAAAGTGTGATAAAGTTTGATCAACTAAACTATAATTAAAAAAGGAAGAAGAGTCCAAATGGAACTAAAACTTTGCTGCAACTAGAACTAGAACATGGAGTGTTGAAATAGTCATGTTAGACTCCCAACTGTAATAGAGTTCTTCTCCTTTAGTTTATTTATTGAATGTCATGACAATTCACAATCATCCTCAATAAGTTCCTTTATTTCTGCATTTACCACTCTCAACTTATTCTAGAACCTCCCTTGCATCATTAAATGGAAACTCCTTTGGTTGCGAGTTGTGCCTCCCAATTGCTATGGGCTACATTCTACCTCCTCTGGCTCCTTGGATACAAAGAGTTATTTGATACAACATCTACACAATACTAAAAACCATAACTTAAGCACAAATATTCATTGGAATTCATACATATCCACACATTAATTATACAATAACTATCACATTATAACCATATTTCCATATACTTCAAATTAGGTTCAGGTTTGCATAATGAGCATAAAAGGTAATAAAGTTTAGGAATATGTATGAAATAAGTTTTTGGCAATGTCTATGAATATGCATAAAAACATCAAAAAACTTAGTAATAACTAGACTTATCAACAATATTTTAAATTAACTAGTTAGATTAGAGTAGTTGTATTCCAGCCAATTTGCTACACCAAAATTACAAAACATCAAATATTTGATGTTTACTCTTGCCTTTTCAATTATCCTTCAACATAGGCATGTGATAACATACTAATCTTCATTGCAAGTTCCATTTGATATATCACTACATCAAATTTGGATCCTATTGCATTCCTTTTCTATTACCAATCAAGTGATCATAAATATTAGATTTCTACTCTAGGGAAACATCTTCTCTATGGTATTATTGTGTTTCATATAATCTTCATTTTTATTTTTTTATAATTGAATATAAGAAAAAATAAATCTAGGAATGATAAGCACCACTTAGGGACACATGCTACCATCCTATTAGCTCAAAAAATTTAATTGTTTGCAGACATCTAGAGTTTTATGGATATGATATGAATTAAATGCATTCATATGATTGATCAATCATATTTTTTTAGGGTATACCTAAATGATAGAGTCACTCAAGGACTCAATCTCACAGGACTCAAGCTACTAGGATCACTTGCAAAACCAAAATATGCCTTCTACAAGAGAGAAAAACAAGATGATAAATTTTAAAAAATGGATTGAAAATAATATTAGATAAAATATGATCAATATGCAATGCAAAGAATTAATTTAAAAATGAGAACCCCTTGGTTATATATCCAAGGTGGGAGATAGGATTAGAAGAGATCACGACAAGTGTCTTAATCCTATATCATGATACAACTAATATTAAATAACCTAGGGCACAAGAATTAAATGATAAAAGATAAGATAAAACTAATTTCAACTAAGACTTATAGAAATATTCCTAAGACCTAAGTAAACTTAACATGTGAATAGGACCTATTATGTGATATAGTTAGGTATAAAACCTAATTCATACCAACACTAAATACTCAAGGATCTCATTTGACACAAGGATGTTCCATCTACTGACTTAAGAAATACTTGACTCAACAATAAACTAACTACATTAAATTCCCATATCAAGTATGTACCTCAATCAAAGCACTAAGATACAAAATTAGGAAAAAGATATGCAATAATATTATTCAATCCATTTACCACATTGTGGATAAATACTATGATAGTATAGTTTTGCAAGATGCAACACTTTTCAAAAAAATTCTCTTCCATATCCTACAACCTAAGTAAAAAAAAATTATGGGTGACCAAAGTGCACAAAGTGTAGGTGAGCAAAAAATTTCAACTCATACAACTTTGGACTCTCACAATATAAAGCAAGAAAAAATATGGTAAAGCAATTCAATAGTACAATATTAAAAATTTCGAACACATATCTAGGAAAATATTGACGCTATATTTTCAAAGTGACTTAGGCTTTAACAACTCTAGGGAATTTGAACTAAAAGATGGATTTAGAAACCTAACTTCTATGAGGTAATATGGATCCATGAAAGAAACATCATTTATGAAAAAACACACATAGTGAGTACCTTCATGTTCAATATACACATACAACTTTGATACTCAACCAAATATTTCACTTTCACAAAAATAACTACATTTTTGCAAATACATAAAGGGTTTTTGACAACCTATTACATTATGACAAGATTTTTGAGGCGTGTCTACATTACTACACACTGACACAAATAAATTAAATTAGTAAGGGTTAATCTATGATACTAGATTATTTTTGACATAGAAAAGCTACCTAGAAAAACCAAAATAAACAAGTATTCAAAACTTATTTCTTCCATTCCTTATATATTATTACTAGCATTTCTTACCTTAAGTATATTGTGTACAAAAAATATTATTATTTAACCTAGATACATGGAATATGCTATAAAACATACAAGTTAAGCGATCAAAAGAACATTATCATCCATCAACCCTTAAATTTTGATTTCATATTTTAGATAGATCATCATAATAAAATATATTGTGAAAATAACAATAGTATTTTATCCTTCAAGAATATATTTAAAATAGGAATACAAGATTCCATATAAGATACCTTAATTCATTGCAACTAAGGATGCCTTAATTCATTACAACTACTTCACTATTAGCTAGGTAACAAATACCCATATATTCATGACAACAATAAATTTACAATCACATTTGATTATACAATTACAATGGTTCACTTAGTCCTATGGAATGTAGTTGAACTTAATACCATTTATCAAGTATAATTATTTAAATATAAATCCACATCTAAATGAGGGACACTTAATCTTACTACATAACCAATAGATAAAAAATTTGGACATGAAGTTCTTGGTTTGGCTACCTAGTCCTTTTCTCCATGTCCATTATGTTTATTTCCTAGCTCATATGATCATGAAGGATATTATTTCCTTTAAAAAATCATAAAATACATTCATTTCCTAACCATTTTAGCAACACTCAATTTAGTAGGATTATTATTTATTAGTCAATGAAAGAATGCAAACTAAAACATAAAAAAAACCATCCTTCTTTCTTACCACCATTGATCATGTTATCCAAAAAGGTGTTTGTATTGGATACTTTATTTTATAAGAATAATTAATATGAAACGTGAATTACTTGTTATTGTTGGCGTTGACTTACAATTATCTTGATATACTTAATAAATATTTTTTATGTACCTTCTACTCAATTTGTTATTGCATATTCTCTACGCTCCTTTGCTTTAATAAGATCCCACATGACTCAAGAATCTACAAAGTCACAAAATAGGACTAAAGAAAATAAATAATTACTTCGTCCCTAGTAATAATAAAATACAAGGAAACATTTAAAATAAAGTTAAAAAACACATTACACCCAAGCTTGGATAAATCATGGAAAATGGGGTTACCAAACTTTCCCACCTAGCACCAAACAAGATGGTCACATAGCACCCACTATGTTATTAGAGACCTAATTTATAATTTGGTTGTAGCACCTACATGAAAATTTAGGCCTTAAACATGTTTAAGATTTAACATTGTCCACATACAACCTTAAGGTACTTGTTCCTAAGTCCCTACATATGTACTACATATATACACACCATTTTAGAAAATCCTAAATTTAATATTAATAATTTGATAATTTCCCCGTCATAGAGTGAATTAGGTTATTATTCATGATCATGAAATTCAAATTTAAAATCTCATTAAAATAGTAAGTTATCTAATTGTCTAGAAATATATAGGACTATGGCACAAATTTGCAATAGTAACAAAATCACCATGATCTAACATCTATACAAAATTTCGCACACCAACATGATTTTTTAATATATAGAACTAAATTCTCTTAATTTTTCTTTCACTTTCCTCTTTTGTGGGTTTTCTCCAACGCAAACTATGCTTCTCTTTTCCTTTAAATAATTTTGTTTCTTCGAATCTCATTTCTTAGTTGGTAGTTCCTATTGACACAAATACCATTTGAAGTATGTCATTTATATCAAATATGCCTATACCACTTTTGTGTATGCCATTTCTATCAAATATGCCTCATAACACTTGGTTATTTTTTGTGAGCTTGAATCTATAAAAAGAAAGCACATGTTTAGTGGTTGGGGTTGACTAGTTGGTTTTTGGGCTTGGTTGTCATGTTTATTGAGTTATTTTATTGATTGTATATATGAATCATGACATGGGATGTGTAGTTACATGCTTGGAGACATGGATGAAGCATTGGAGGATCTTGATGTTTCAAAAATATTTATGGAGACTCTATAAGTGTATTCTAATGTTTTTATTATTGAATAATACATTGAGTGTGGATGCTTTTGGAGGCTAGGTTTTTCCATCTTGAGGGTTTTCCTAGGGTATATCTTGTGTAATCTTGTGGCATAAGTTTTATCTATTAATTATGGCTATTTTGTAAAATTTTATGCATGGTTTTATCTCATGAGGTTATGTAGGAAATAGTTTGTTGAACCTAGTAATTTCCTAACATAATTTACTCCATGTAACATAGTATCCATTCTACTTTAGTTTCCCCTCCACATCAATTGTGACCTAGAAACACTCCACCTAAGCATCATGAAAATAAATGGGATAATGATGAATTAGATTCCATAGTTAATATTTCCAACCTTAAATCTTGTGTTAATTCATTTAATTATTTTTATATCACCTTTAGAATTTTATAGATTCAAAAAGTGCATACTTCACACTCTTTTCTCTTACATTTGCACTCAATTTAGTGATTCATTTTTGTAAACATGACTTATGATTATCTTGACCATTTTTTAATCCTACACTTCAAGAGTATCATCAACTCTCATAAACTAAAATATTATAAAAATTTCTCCTTCCACTAGATCTAAATTAAACTTGTTGTGAACACCATATTCTTCCCATATTTGTATATTTTAAATCCTTTGGGACACTAGCACCCAATGTTCATTTCCCTTGAATCTAACAAGATGTTCATATACCTAGAAAAATGAACCATGTGTTCATGTTCCTTGAATCTAACAAGATGTTCACATCCATAGAGAAAATCACCCCCACTCTCTTGTCTTTGGACACTAATGTCCCCTACATTAAAAATTTGTATTTCCTACCTATCTCACCTATCTCAAAATACTAACTTGTCCCTAATTGCTACGAATAGACAATAAATTCGTGAAAAACTTATATAATGATCTTTAATGGAAAAATGAATGAGGATTATTGAGCATAGAAAGGAATTCACACCTAATAACACACCCACATGAAAACCTAAAACCTATAGAGAAATATATTAGAGATCTCTCTTTTGTACACATCATCCTTAAACACTAGGACCTATTTCATATGCATAAGCTTCCAAAAAAAAAATCAACATTGGGATCTATTTGAGGTAGATCCTAGAACAACACTAAGAAAAATATTTTCTAGTAGAAATAGGTTGCAATATTGAGGAAACATTTTGTAAAGGACATTAAGGCCCATGTATAGGATAATAGCATCCCAAAAATAGGGTATTGATACCCATAAGTAAACACCACCACCCTTGACCAAGATACTCGTTCCCCATACTTGCGTGTCATCATAGCACACTATGAGACTAGTGTTTGGGATAAGACAATAGTGACTACCATCTAAAAAAAACTCCATAAAATATATTTATAATAATATAGAATTGACTCTAGATGAATTTTCAAACCTTCTACAACCTTCTCCAATTATTATCAACCATTATAGACACACATTCTCTATCCCATGCTCTTTTATTTTCTATTTTCTTGTTCGAAAATTAATTCTAACATTTTAATCTACTATAACTAAGATTTGAAATGAATCGGTTTACCTATTTTTTAGTATAGACCATATTAGTCAATATATTAAACATGTTGATCTATCTATAAATAACATATGTTAGAGAAAAAATTGATTTTTTTTGTTTTTGTTTTGTTAACTAAATCTTTAAACCTCACATCTCCTTTCAAACTAGTAAAATATCTCTTTTTTAATCTTATTCCTTCATAATTGAAAACACTTAGTCTTATATATAATCAACGATTCTATATTTTTCTAATAAAAACATGGCTCACCCATCAAATGCCACAACTAATCATTTTTTACACCTTATTTATCTCTCTTGTTTTCCACCCTCTTATTTTCATACCTTTCTCGATTGTCCACTTCAACCCTTAACTTCTCTCTCTCGTAATTCTCCTCTAAAAATCCACCCCTTATGACCTATCCCACTCCTTCTTACCTACCCCTATTTTCTTCTCTTACCTTCTTTTTTCTATCTTTTATTTCCCTCTTTCTAATCTTCCTCTCACCCCATCACTTGTCTACTATTCCTCTTTGACCCATTCACACATACTTTTTCTACCTAGTTTTCCTTTTCCAATTCTACTACACCCATTCTTTCTCACCTTCCCATTCTTAACCTTTCCACTTCATAGTAATCATTTTTCTTCCTCATACCTGACTCTACCTATTTCTCTCTTATTTTTCTCACATTTACTCCACACCTTTCCTTTCTCTCAATATTTCCTTATACCTCACGCTTTTTCTTTTATTTTCTCTTCATTATCTTATAATATCATCTTATTTATATTTTCTTTAAAATTTTGTTAATCCTAATTTTATCTCTTTCTCCTTTTATATCACCCACATTTAATATATACCATCACTTCTCCCACCTCAAATTATTATCCATTCTTATCCTTTTCTTTCTCATATCTCACTACTCCACTTCCCTTTTCTCCTTCCTCCCATATTTTATTCTTTTATTAACTTTATTTTCTCACATTATGAGAAAACAAGATCTATAGGATATTAATCATGAAATAAATATAAAATAAAACATAATTAATATATAAATTGTACAAAGAACATAATTTATAGGGGAAAATTTTGGTTGTCAAAATCCTCATTAAAATCATTCATTATTTGAGGAAACATAATAATGTTTATATACAAAAACATATGAAGAACATAGGTTTTGAAATATCTTCTTTCCCTCATTTCTTCCCTAATAGTCTCATATACTTATAAAATTCATTTAATATATCTCTTATGATCTATAACAACCTCCACATATACATATACATGTATACATACAGACACACACAGACATATGCATATGTACATACATACATACACATATACACATATATACATGTATATGTTGGAAGAATGAAGAAGGTGTCCTTCGGGTTTGTTGTCATTGATGCCAACATTGGTTGGTAACTAACTAAGTAAACTGTGTGTCCATGCTAATCCGGTATTCTGGTCTAGAAATCTTCTCAGCAAAAAGGAATTCTATGAGTTTTTGATATGTTGCTCAGGGATGTGAGTTACAAGTACAAACGAGTCCTCAACATGATTATGTGATCCGATTGATCTATCTAGGTGACAAGAGTTTGGCTCACAACATGGATAGATAAGATGGACAAGTGGTGAAGAGAGACGAAGAATGATATGCGAATGATGCAAAAAATATAATAGTGTGAAGTTATTTACATTAATGGTACATCAACAAACAAAGAAATTTTTTGATATTTCAAGAGCATAACCAGAACTATTTTCAGCACTTTAGAGGTGCACCTCTCTAGTTCATTTTGGCAGTGAGCCACACCTTTTGTATCTTGGCAATAAGCCATATTCTATATTTTGTATTCAGGTTGTGAGCCTTTCAAGGACAGTGAGTCTTGGCAGTGAGCCATGTAATATCTTATAACCGGTTATAATATATTGTGAGCTAATCCTCACTGTGGTTTTTCCCACTTTGGGTTTTCCACATAAAAATCCTGGTGTCAATGTGTTATGATCCCTTTTATGTTTTGATTCAATATTGCAATTAGATGTGGGCTGATAATTGGATGGTTGATATTTAATTTCACTAGCAGAATACTGATTCACCCCCCCCCCTCTCTTAGTATTCGGTGTATTCAACAATTGGTATCAGAGCTTGGTTCCTTTGGAAAAGTCTTACAACTTGAGGAAGGTTTTGGAACTTGAATACATGGCTGACAAATACTATTCTGTTCCTCCAGGAGAAAACTCTGTAATTGAAGAGATTAATGTTTCCCTTGAGGAATTGGACAAAAGTGAGGATGAGAAGGAAACTCTGAAATTAAATTTCAAGGAAGCAAATGATTGCATCAGGAAGCTAAGAGAACATATCAAAAAGTTTAAAGAAAGGAACAAAGAGGTGTGATCAGTTGAAAAAGGAAAATGAGGATATTACCATACTAAAGGTACAAGTGGAAGAGAAGAAACAAATTGAAGAATGCCAAAAAATTGAGATCCAAAAAAAATCTAATGAATGTACAAAGCTCGAACAAGAAGTGGTAACCCTAAGATCTGATTTGGAAAAAATGAAAGCTCGTGAAGAAAGATTCAAGACAAGCTCTACAATGCTTGATGAGTTGATTACATCTCAGAAACCTTCTAAGGACAAAAGTGGTCTAGGACTTGAAGAAGGAAAAATCTCAAAGGCTAAACTAGTTTCCAACAATGTGGAAAATCAAAGGAAATTTCTAGGCAGTGCTTATCAAAATAAGAACCAAAGGAACAATACCGAAAGGATTTCCATTTGAAAGCCTAATGCTCAAAGGTACCCATCTTTTAATGGTTTTTGTTTCTCATACAATTAGTTCAAACATAGAGTAATAAAATGTAGAAGTAGGATGAACAAAAATAGAGTAAGTGAGACTGTTGGATTCTTTACTGGACAATGCTATGTTTGCAACAAGCTTGGACATAGAGCTACCCAATGTAGAAACCAGTTGATGATGAATAGGTTTAATGCTAACAAAAAGATTCAGTCTTTTCAAGGCTATTGTTACACATGCAATATCTTTGGGTACAAGGCTAATCAGTGCAGGTCAAGGATGAATGCAAATTCATTTGATCAAAAATATATTGTGTTATACTTGTAACAAACCAGGACATATCTCAAAATTTTGTAAGAGAAAAGTTGGGAAGAAACTTAATCTGGAGCAAAAGAACAAGCCTATGAACAAGGTAGATCCAGAAGAAGTAACGAGAGAAATGGAAAAAAATGGAGAAAGAAGAAAGAACCTAAGAACAAGGATGAATCAAATAGTCCTATAGCTACATCCGGTGCAGATACCTCTTCTAAGAACTAAACCCAACAATGGTTTCAAGGGGAGAAATCATAGAAAAATATAACAAACCCTCGATACATGTAGTGTCAGGCGACAACACAAGGATATGGGATGTGAATCATTATTTTGAAGGTATTGGAGAAAATTTTGGCAAAAATTAAGTAAATCAAAAGAATTGTGAAGCTCTTCTTAGTTTACAGTAAGCTTTAGAAAGAGATTGATAGCTTTAAAGCGAAAAAGCAATAAATGTAAAATTAGGGAAAAAATCATAAATAATAAAGAAAGAGACAGTTAAATAAAACACATTTGCGCAAGTTGGAAGAAGCACTGCAAGTGGAAGTGAGATAGAAAGCAATTAAGAGCATTGTAAATCAAAACCCTAGTTTGTGACAAACAAAAAAAGGTATTATCTATTATCTAAATTTGTTGGTTTTTTAAGTTGAAGGAACTCTTTGTTAAGATTATTCAAGTTTGTTTAGGGAATATGGCCACTCCTACTATTGTGGAAATCTCTGAGAGGCCCCAACCAAAATTCAGAAGATGTTCATGGAAAGTATATGAAAATGACCCAATGGGTGCATTCTCAAACATTCTAAGTCATGTGCTACCCATCGAAGACCCAAGAATATACATTTGTGGGAAGCTCAAAGAATTTGATCACCAAGAGCTGAAGGATTTGTGGGAAAATGAGTTGACTAATGACTTACTATTAAAAGCGAAGTATGAAAACCTAGTTTGGATGAAGCCGAATGTCTGGAACTAGTTTCTGAACTTTTCCAGTGAGAGTGAGGATAAATTTGTCAGGATGGCCCTCAATAGGGTTCACAACAATCTTGTGTGGATAAATGAACTAGGGATTATCAATAAGGATGAAATTTGTGTTATTACTAGTCTTTGTGACACTGGTGCCATTCTAGTTCTAAAAGCAGTGAAAAAAGAAGAGGTCACAAGGTTAACTAGAACAAGTTTGATGAGAGAGCCCTAACCACGAAATTTATCGCAAACCCTACCGTCAAGCATGCTGCCATTATGATTGGAAAAAAATTCTACTTCACAAACAAAGCTAACTCAGTATCAGCCATGATAATTCATACTTCTTATGAAATGGTGGTGAATGAAAAGGATTTTGATCTCTGTGAGTTGTTGAGATTGCAACTTATGAAAAACCTAAGTATGACAAAGGCAAAGAGACATGTCTTTAAATTTGGCACTCTAGTTTTCTATTTGTTATTCTATTTTCTAAGGAGTTACCAGGAAGAAAGAACATAATTTTGGACAACACCAGGCCGGTTGCTCATCAAATTTATGATCATCTACACAATCTAGGAGACTTTAGGGCACAAAAAAATTCCCTAACTGCTTTCTTTACAGTCTTTCAGAATGAAATGCATGAAATAGATAGGATTCCAAAGAAATTTGGTGAAGTATGAGAAGGAGATAACATTTCTTGTTTCTATAGATGAATGCATCATTGAGGCCGTAGAACCCAAAATTCAATGGATTGAACCCCCGGGATATGAGATTGAAGAGAAAATGGCAGAGAGGTACATTGAGACTATGTTGGCTAGTCCTAAACACCCATCTCTACCTAGGCTCGGTACATATGAGGAGAAATCTTCTTAAATTCATTCGAAAGTTGCAACACCTAAATGAAGAAATAAAGTTGAAGCTTTCTTCCAAGATCAAACTTTCACTAGAGATGATATAGAATAGTTGAAGGAGGCTATTGATAAAAGGAAAGCCAAATCTACTGAATAATCCTCTAGACCCAAAAAATTAGGAAGGCTATCTTCTGGTGCTACACCAACACCTATTTCCAATTCTACCACCCACAGTGGTGCTAATGTTGAGAAAGGGAAAAGGAAAGAACAAAGTGTCCCAACATTTGTTGATGTTGCTACCCCTACCGGTCCTAGTACTAGGGCATCTAAGAAGAAGGACATACCTGCTGCTACACCATTAGCCACTTCAAGAAGAAGAAGAGTGAAGGAAAAAGCTCATAGGAAAAGGAATCTGAGTGATGTTGATGAAGAAACTGAGCTTGGTTTTGAAGAAGAGCATCAACTGAAAAGAAATAGAAAAGGTAGTATCTCTAGTGGAGGAGTCAAAACCAATATTTTGGTCTCCACTGATGAGGAAACAGAGGAAGAAGAGGATGCCTACCGAATACATGTGCACACGAAGAAGAATGAAGAAGGTTCATCCGATCCTATGGAAACATGCCTGGTTCTCCTCCAGTCAGTAACCATCCCCCCTTGGTTCTTGGAACCTTAGTGAACAACATGATTGACAATAACCCTATGTCAATGATGAAGGGAAAGAAACCATCATAAATGCTTTTTCTCAGTACATAGTTATTTGTAATATAAACATGGATACCATATAGTCAAAATTTACTGAAAATGTGTGGAAAGAGTTAGTACTCAGAAGGCAAGAAGCTTTAAATGTCAAAGACAAGATGAGAAGTGAAGCCTTAAAATCTGTTAGTTCAACTTACTCAGAGATAGGAGCTGCAAACTTTTTGAATGAATGTTCCACATTGTTTAGAGTCAAGCAGAGAGTCAAAACGTTAATGACTAAGGAAGATGACTATGTTGAAAAACTAAGGAAATATACTTAGGATGTGATTAAGCAATTAGCAAGGAGCTATGGGACATGAACCAGTTCTTCATCTCACACTGCTTAGATTCAGGAACATGCTATTATTGCAGGAGTTATGGATAATCTGGTCTTGGAAACTGTTGGTGAGACACTTGGTGCTTCAGAGACCCCTGCCCCTCAGACGGACATAGATAAAACTACTAGCAAAAGGTTTGATGACCATCATAAAGATCAATCCGATGAAAAGAGAGAAGAACATTAAGAACCTACCTAAAATAGGGAAGAGAAAAACCAAGATGAAAGTGAAGGGAGTAAGGATAAAGAGAAAGATAAAGAAAAGGATGATGAAGATAGAAGGGAGAAAGAAAATAGAGAAAATTCCTTTGGAAAATCATTTGGAGAAGAAAAGGAAAAAGAAGAAGAAAAAGAAATGGAAGAAGAAAAGAAGAAATAAGAAGATAAGAAATCCATTCCAGTTGAAGGTGAAATTTCCAAAGGCCCTGCACCATCAAATCCATCCAGAGAATCATATGGAAGTACTCTTAAAGGTCTTCTTTCAAGACAAGTTGTAATTCAAATGTGCTTCCACCTTAGCTTGTCAAGCTACCATCTCACCCAGGTTATGTAGATTTGACAAAGATTACACCTAATGACAAAATTAAGCTAAGTGGCACTTTTCTCAGCTCTGTCATGCAGGAGGCTATAGAGTCATATCAAAAGGGGAATGAATTGATAAATGAAGCCATCAAATCTCTACAAGAGACAACCCTCGGTGTTACTTAAGACAACTCTTTAACTCCAATTGAAAATTTGAGGCTTATAGTTGATTCTGTTAAAGAGTATACATCCAATCTTAAGATGCAGACTGAAAAAAGAAGTTGAGTTGAATTTGTTAGAGAAAAGGTTGTTTTTTTTGCAAGACAAGTGTACAGTTGTCCGTGAAAAGGATTTGCAAACCTTGAAAGAGGTAAGAGAATGTGATGATGAAGCCCAAATGTTATTTGTTTACTACATGAAATGGTTGAAAGCCACTCGAGGTATCAAGGATCTAATGGAATCAATTGAGTCTCAACTTGCTGATGCTTCTAGAGATTATAAGATTGTTGGTGATAGAAACTATGTTAGGTGGGTTTCTATTGCAAATCTTCAAAATAAGTTTTTCATCCTGCAGAGGCAGAAAGAAGAGGCTATGAGATGATATGCCCAGCTTGGAGATTTGGTTATGTCCAGACATGTTATCATATCAAATGCATTTATGGAAGCAAAAAAACTTGGAAAAATGAACATTGCTCCATCCACTTCGAAATAAAGAGAAGAATGCCTAGTAGAAATAGAATCTTTGCATAAAAAACTCTCCAGGGAAAAAGGAGTCTAGGATGATGGAAAGCCTGCTTGGGAAGCAATTCTCAAGGAGTTACAAGGTGCCCTTGGTTCCTGATTTTTGAAGTCTTTTTTTGTGGTCCTTTGTCCTTGATGTAAAAGGGGGAGAAGAGGAGAGGAAGAAAAGAGGAAACGAGGAGAAGAGTTTGTATTGATAAGTTATGTTTGTTTCTATACATATGTTAGAAGGCGTTGAGCACAATTTTTGTTTTGAAGCAAGTCTCATTTCTTTTGGAACATGTTGCCATCAATGACAAAGGGGGAGATTTTTGGAAGAATGAAGAAGGGTTTGTTGTCATTGATGCAAAAATTGGTTGTAGTAAGCCTTGATGGGGTGAATCTAGGTGGTAGAAAATAGGCGACCAAACAAAATGGTACAAATAACACTAAAAACAACCTGCACCTCGAGATTAGCCTAGTTGATTCAACACAATATAAAAACAACAAATGGGACCTTTTACGGTGAATCGGTGATCCTTTGGTTGGCCCTTCGATCTTTGGTGTTGTATGCTCCTTGGATGGCAAGATGCAAGCTAGATGATGATATGATAATAGATACGAAGTGGATGCAAGCATGAAAATGGCTAGAAGTATGAATTCTAGGAAAATTTGCAAGAGTTTGGCTACAATACGGTCTCTCAAAATGAGAGAGAAAGAGGGGTATTATAGAGATTTTGGAAATCTTAGGAAGTGATGGTCAAAGATTGAGCCACCAAGATCAAGATGTAGGAATGGGTGAGTTGAGAACTCACAAGCCCTCACATCTTTACATGTGGCATGTGATATGGCTTAAAAAGGGCGATGTGTACATGAGGTGGAATGATAATACATGACATGGAGAAGGTACATAGTACCTTGGGATTGAGACAAAGATCTCCTCATAAAGGAGGTACTTGTCCCCATGTGGGTGAGAGGACATGTGGAGAATTAAAAATTTCTCAAATATTCTCATAGGGATGAGGGAAAGAATTTAAAATTCCTTTAAATGCATTGGGGGATTAAATGTGAATTAAAAATTCACATAGGAAATGGAGTGCCTTGTTCAAAAAGATTTTTTTTTTTAATGAAATTGAATAAGGACACATTCCATAAATGATATGGGGATTAGAGATGACCTAATTAGGTGATTAAGGTTGTGCAAGTACTTGATTAGACTAATTAATGACATGTTAGA
>VDFB02271358.1:871829363-871930581 GCA_007258455.2 Sequoia sempervirens | reverse complement strand
AAGAATGCACAACCACTTGTACTTTTCCTGTCATCAACACAACCAACTCAATCTACATCTGTTTATGCACTTAATGTAAAATCAGTATCCTTAGGATACCATAGGCCATAATCTGGAGTGCCTCTTAAGTATATGAATATCCTCTTCACTGTTTCGACATGTGTTTCTTTAGGATCTTCTTGAAATCTGGCTACAAGAAAAATTGGATGCACGATATCCAGTCTAATAGTAGTTAGATATAAGAGTCCACCAATCATGGATCTATACTTGCTTTGATCAACCTTAGGTGGCTCATCATCTTTTCTTAGTTTACAACAAGTCACCATAGGATTACATACTAGTTTGGAGTCATCCATTCTAAACTTCTTCAACATCTCTTTGACATACTTAGAATGTGAAATAAAATTCCCTTTATCTGTTTGATTGATTTGTAGCCTAAGAAATAAATTCATCTCCCCAAACAATGACATCTCAAAATATTTCTACATTTCTTTTTCAAACTTCTTGCACATAGCCTCATTTCTACCAAAGATAATATCATCCACATATACTACTACTATTAATATTTTGTCTTCCTTAATTTTAAAGTAAAGATTACTATTTGTGGTGCCCTTATTGAATCCTTGTTGCATCAAGTACCTATCTAATCTTGCATACCAAGCTTTGGGAGCTTTCTTCAGTCCATATAGTTCCTTCTTCAACCTACATACCATATTTGGTTGATCCGACAAATGAAATCCTTCTAGTTGTTCCATGTAAACCTCTTCTTCTAATTCTCCATTTAGAAAAGCAGACTTCACATCCATTTGATAAACCTTAAAATCTTTATGTGTTGCAAATGCCAGAAACATTTTGATAGATTCCATCCTAGCCACAAGAGAAAAAGTATCCTCAAAACCTATACCTTCTACTTGTGAGTGACCCTTACACACAAGTCTTGCCTTATTTCTTACTACTCCATTCTCATTCAGCTTGTTTCTGAATACCCACTTAGTTCCAATTATGTTCTTGTTTGCCAATGTGGGAACCAATTCCCAAGTCTGATTTTTATCTATTTGCATAAGTTCTTCTTCCATTTCCTTCATCAAATTCTCATCCTTAGATGCTTCACTCACATATTTAGGTTCAAATTTAGAAAGTAAACATAAATTTACCTCAACTTCAGTAGCTTTGCTTCTTATCAATACACCTTTCCTCTTATCTCCAATGATTTGATCTTCTGAATGATTCATTTGCACATACTTAGGGGTTTTAAGGGTCTTCTCTAAAGCTTCTTCCTCTTCGTTTTGCACTTCTTGTTCCTTGTCTTTTTCTTCTACTTCTCTGCAATCAGGTTCATTTGACACATATCCATCTACTGCAATAGAATTTTGCAAGTTTTCATCAGCTTTAACATTTGCACTTTCAACTATCTCTCTCAACCTTTTGTTGTAACATCTGTAAGCTTTGCTTCTAATAGAATATCCAGGGAAGATACCTTCATCAAACCTTGCATCAAACTTTTCTAAGTTTTCTTCTTCTCTTTTGATGGAACATTTGCTTCCAAAAACTCTAAAGTACTTCACAGTAGGAATCCTTCCATACCATAGCTCTATTACCAAATTTTCACCTACAACTCAAATTGGTAGAGCTAAAATAGTTTTATTATATTAAAGGTGAAGAGTTCTCTAACATATTTTTTCCATGCTTAACCATTGCATATCAAATTTTAAAAGAAAGAGTTTAGTTTTCATTGTGCAATGTGTTACAATAGAAAGAAATTGCATAAATTACAAACTTGCTTTCATTCATTTTTGTAATGTTTCATTCATTTTGTAATGAAATATACACAAGATTGCATAAGTGTTGCTTTTCTATTCATTGAAAAGAAAGGAGTAATCAAATGTCCCACACAAGTTGTGGGAGTAGTTGAATTAAAACAACATAGGAAATACACTATACATCGGAAGATGAAAGCAATAAAGGGAGCATATAAGAAAAAACATATCCATCATTGCATGCTAAAGTTTGGTGTTGATCTTCGTTGTTGCCTACTCCTTCGCGCTCCTAATCTTCAAATGAACCTACATCATGATAAGAGAGTTGGTTAGAGCTCGGGATATGAATCTCATTATGTGCCCTATCAACAGAAATATAGCATATGCCTATGACGCTTCAAGTCAGTTGATCAAATATCAGATGTATGCAAGAGATCCTAAAAATTAAAACATCACAAGAGCATTGAGCTTCATTGTTTTTTATCTAACATGTTTGTTCACTATGTAGGTATAGGTGAAATCATGTTGCTAATTCATTTATGTTAACATCATAGCATGTGGTGCAAAAATGGGCTCCCACAAGGGTTGCGCCCAACATGCTGCCCCTAGGCCTCAAGAGGGGAACAAAATAAGAAAACACATTTAGAATGCTCGAATCAAAGCATTTTTTAGCTAAAGGAGTAATTCACAAAGTAACTGCAAGAATCACAAACTCATTGCTTATTCATGACTAGAAAATAAAAAAAGAGAAATGAGGAAGCCCTTCATTTTGAAATGGAAATCACAAATGAGTAATGAGCTTATTTCATAATACTTAAGTAACTTGCAAAATTAAGTGGAAGTGCATCATTGGCATCATAGCTTTCCATTATTCATCTGCTATCATAGCACCATTTCTTGTTGTCCATATCATATGTGATACATAGATCTAAAAGTAGATCATCCATTAAGTGATTGAAGGAACAACAAATTTAAATGCATTGGTCATGAAATTCAAAGACATGGTGACCAAGGGTTTAGTCTCAGTGAGTGGGTGTTGCTTATGACAATAGCTGGGTGGACCAAGGTGCATTGATCAAAAGAGAAGCAATGTATGAGAGTGCAAAGAAAAAAACATAAAGAGCATTTATTTATCATTACTAACATGAGAAATGGTAAATGGTGAATGGTGCATTTACCCAAATGAAATCGTCATGTTGTTCATAAGAATAGTGAGTAGGCATTGTCACTATACAAGTTATGAATAAGAGAAATGGGATTCAGGATAGTGTCTTTAATCATTAAACCTAGAAATAATACAATGTTAAATATACAACATGAAAGCAATCCACCATCAGTGGTAAACCATGATCATAAATGGCAGTTACAGGCATGAGAATATATGTGGTTCGATCAGTGATCCTTCAAGGATAGTGATAAGATTAGCATGATGCCACTATGCTATGGGGGCCATAAAAGGGGTACAAAGATTGAGATAATTCCTTGTTTCTGGGAACAATAGTCCCAATATGCTACATTCATCTAAGAGAAGAGTGTGCAATTTTAAAACCCAGAATAAGGGTGGATATTTTGTTTTCATTTTTGCCACAACTTTACATGTTAAGTAAGGATACAAATTAGATGCATGAATGGGAATGAGATGTTTGGCTGGGTTTTGTGATAAAAGCCTCAAATATTTGCATTTAAATGAAACCCAGATACAAGCAATGCTGTTTTCTTTCTACTTCCCCAAAGAAACATGAGAGAAAAATGAAGGTGGAAACAACATAACAAAGGGGCATATTTTATCATTAATGGACGAGTATAATGAAGTATACAGAAAAATACAAGTGTAGACCCTCCAAGTTTTGAAGCCAAATTAAATGGAAGGAAATGAATGGCCACGACAGAGGATTACAAATCATGTTCTTTCTGAGAAACCAAATGGAGAAGCCATGGTCTAAGAGAGAGACCTTCAATTTTAGAAAGTAAAATGAGGAGGTCATGGGTTTTGAATTCGAGCATAGAGATTTCATCAAAGGTCGAGAGCAGGAAGCCACGGTTTTTCTAAACCCTAGATTGACATATAAGTCGCAACAATGGAAGTCAAAAGGCCCTCATAAATGTAAGGTGGTAAGCTAAAATGCAGAAGATAATATTTTTCTTCATTATTTTCTAGTTTTTCAATGTAAACAAGATAGAAAAAGCTCGCGGCCTTAAGAGGGAGAGTGTGGATAAAACTCTACAGAGGCCAAACATGTGAAAGAAGGCAAGAGACAACAAAATTTTCAAATAGTTTTCTGTAGAAAATGAATAAAGGTTTCTTTTTTTCCATATGAGAAGACACAAAGAAGTGCTTAACTACGGCTTGAAGAGGATTCAGGCATTTAGCAACATAAAAACCCACCTTCCAAATGTAGACATAAGCTATAGAAAAAGCCTAATATCAGCCTCAAAGAAAAGGAGTACTAACAGAGTGTAAAGCATAAGAAATACATCAGAAAATAATAGTGGTCGTGGCTGCAAGGCCATGAAATGCTCTAAAATATGTAGAAAATGCGAAGATTTTTGCATCCACTGTGCAAAGAAATCTCACCTAGCAGATTGCCTATGAGGAATTCGACAAGAAAGCTACATAGAGATCTCAAACACTCAAAACCTTAGCTCGATGGCGGCGGTGTGCAAAGTTCTCCAAAAAACCTCAAAACATCAAAGTGAAACTAATGCGAGAAGGGTGGAGCTCGATGGTTTTGCTTTAGGGTTTCCAATTTCCCTTAGATGGGTTGGCCTTTGATTTTTTCCTCATTGATTTAAAATTTGATGTCAAATATTAATGCCATAATGATGCTTTGTTGCATTGTGCATACCTAGGCAATCTTAATGCCTTAGTCATTTTTGTGATTTTTGGGAAAATCATATGGCTAGGTGTCCTAAGTTTTATGATTTTTTGTAGAAAATCAAATGTCAAGGCCTTAGAGAGAATATTTTATTTTTTTGCAAAAGATAAAATCAAGAGCCATATTTACCCTGATTTTGTGCAAAATCAAATCAAGTATAAGTCGAGCCTTTCTATTCTGTAAAATTGAAACTGTAGATATTGTAAAGCAATATTAAGGTAATATTCTATAAATTTCCTTAGAAATTGTTATTTTAAATGTAGTAAAATTTGGACGAGTGAATTGAGTTTTCTTGGAAGCTTTCTCTTTTGAGTTTGAGTCTTTTTGTGCAAAATAGGAAAAACCAAGTGAACTGAGCTTTCTAATCCTGATTTTCAGTCATAATTGAGTGATTTTGAGTCCTTTTTGGGTCGACCCTCTTGGGAGGGAATCTTTCCATCTTTTTCACTCAGTTTAGATCAATTTTATGCCCTATTTTGGAGGATTTTTTCCCTTGCTCGAAAATCACATTGGAGTTGCTATTTTGAGGAGCAGTTCACTTAGATTTTTCCTTCTCACTCTTGGAGACACTTTGGAGGAAAATATTGAAGAAAAAACTTAGTTTTTTCTTAGTTCAAGTTTAGATTTGCTTCTTTCTCTCTTGACCATTTGAAAAAAGCTTTGTAAGCTTGATATTGTACTCATATTTTCATGTGTGATACTCTTTTTAGTTCAATAAAAGTAGCAGAGCATTCCTATCCCATAGTTTTTGTCCCATTTTGTAGTAACAATTTGATGTTCATTGTGATTCCAAATGTTGAATCCTTTTTATGTCTTGTTATTGTAAATTTGTGTGCAAAAATTTCATATAATACAAGTTGCATGTTGTGTTTATTTTCGAACCTTCATGCAAATCAATTTTGTGTTGTATGTTTCATTTGGGGTTGTGAGAGTTAATGTTTTGAGAGTTGATTGTGAGTAAAGTTAATGAATAATCTTATAAGTTCTTGTGTGTCACCCTTTAGATTGTAGGATTTTCATTTTGAAGTTATCCTCCTATCCCTTTTCTTAGAAAATTCATTAGTTTAGGTGATATGCTAGGGGAACTGGCCCTCTCTAGAGATTTGTTCTCATCATATATTACCCACAACTTGAGAACATTTCCATGTTTCAACAAGACAATTAAGTCAAATCTTAGCTAGGGTGCAATCCTGATTGACAACAAGCTCATAAGGATTCTTTGTGCTATTAGCTTTAGCTTGAACTTTTTTAAGTATTTAAACAACAATATAAATAGATTCTCTCCAATAGACTTCCGATATATTTTCCTCTTTCATCATAGTTCTTGCAGCTTCTTGAATAGTTCTATTTTTCCTTTCAACAACTCCATTCTGTTGAGGACTTCTAGGGGTAGACAAGTGCCTCTTTATTCCATGAACTTCACAAAAAAAATTAAACTCATTGGCGGTGAATTCACCACCTCTGTTCTAGACCTTAAACATTTTATTTTCAAGTCCATTTCATTCTCAACCATAGCCTTAAATGCCTTGAATTTATCTAGTGCACCATATTTTTCTCTAAGAAAAGTAACCCCTGTCATTCTAGAATAATCATCAATCAAAAGCATAAAGTACCTATCATCTTGTAGACTTCTCACCCTCGTAGGCCCACAAAGATCTGTATGCACTAATTGTAGTAGTTTGGTAGCAGATTTTTCATTTCCATTAAAGCTACTCATTGTTTTTTTCCAAATTGACAACTCACTAATTCTTTCCAAATTATCAAAATTCATGTGACACATCCTTTGGTTCCATAATCAACTATCTTTAATCCGAGACATAAAGCAATGACCATCGGCACCCTTAAGTTGATAGATTTTTTCATCTATTCTCTTACCAGTAGCAATCATAGTTTTGAACCCTTTATGGATCTCACATGATTCATCCTTAAACACAAGATTATACCCTTTGCTACACATTTTTCGAACACTCAAGAGACTATGTCTTAAGCCCTTAACGTGGTAAACATTTTTAGTATTATGATTTCCATCAAAACTAATTGAACCTATTCCACAAATATTAGCTCCTGAGTCATCTCCAAATTTAACTAATCCTCCATCATATTTTTCAAGTTTAACAAACTTACTTTTTTCTTGTGTCATATGATTAGAGCAGCCACTGTCAACAACCCAGTAATTCTTATCCTCTTTGACATGAAAAGCAGATACCAAAGTACCTTCAACCTTATCCTTTATCTCTGGAATACTTTCCTTCACACAACTTTCAAGGTTAGCAGAACCAGATTCTTTTTTATAGCCAAAAACATACATTCACTATCATCAAAATCTCTATAATTAGATTCATCATCATAAATACTAGCATCTTCTTTCACACAGTAATCTTTCTAAATCACCTTTCCTTTGTTTTCCTTTTTCTTATTGATTAGAGATATTTTTGGACATCTAGAAGCATAATGACCTATCTCACCATAGCTAAAACATTTGAAAGGCAATTTACCTTTGTACTTACCGATGCGCTTTTTCATCTTCCTCACAAAGTTAGCTTCCAAATTATCAAGATATTCTTCACCTGAATCTTCAACCTTCTCTGATTTACTAGCCTTGAAAGTAGTCTCTATCTTTATACATTTCTTCAACTTTTTCATTTCAAATGCAACTAGAGTACCAATCAGCTGATCTCTGGAATAATTGTCAAAATCAATAAATTTTTCAATAGCAGATACCTTTTCACTATAACAATCTGAAAGAGATGTGATAAGTTTCTTCACCACTTTAGATTTTTAAACTATTGTACCAAGGCCTATCATAGCACTCACCAACTCATTAACTCTATGTATGTAGCCTTTAATTGTTTTATCTTTAGACATATGTATCATTTCAAACCATGCCTTCAAGTTCTACAACTTTGCTTGTTTGACCTTCAACTCTCCTTCATAAATGCTTTCTAACTTATCCCAAACTTCTTTAGTAGTCTTCAAACTCATAACTTTAACTAATTCAATATTTGAAAGAGTATTCACAATAATAAATCTTGTCTTAGCATTGATCTTGTGCACATTGATTTTTACACTTGTACTTGGACCATTTGGACGTGGAGTATATGTATTCTGATAAGCCTTCTCAATCTCATATCCCTAAGCAGACAAATATCCTTCCATCTTTTTCTTCATGAATACATAATCTAAGCCACTGAATCTAGAATATCCCAAAGAAATCTTGTTCGCCATCTTGGATCTACCTCAAGCGGTTAAGCTCTTCTTCAAGGAACCTTGCTCTGATACCGATTGTTGAAATGAACAAGACAACTAAGAGGGGGAGTGACTCAGTTGGAGAAAATTAAACCTTCAAAACCCTCAACAGTAATTAGATACACAAGCATTCATTAAACCCTTATTTTGTTAGTTTGATTAAACATCAGATGCAGATAACAAAAATTGAAATTAAAACACCATACACAAGAGAACATTGGATTTGCATGGAAAACCCAATGAGGGAAAAACTATGGTGAGGATTAGCTCACAAGATAATTAATAGCAAAACTGATACAAAAGGGCTCACTACTAGAACATGACACATTTTCCAAAAGGCTCACAGCTAGTGCTCATAGCCAAAAAAAGAATACAAGAAGATAGAATAAGAATTTTACATAGAGAACACTTCTCAATGCAACAAGGAGTCCACCACAATTGCTTGCACAATTTTGCAGTTTTAGATGAAATATTTCAGATGCCTTCAACTCACTGCCTTCACAAACCCTAACATGAAGTTTTCACTACTTTTCTCAAATTTGCATCACACACATCATTCACATCAAACTTGCATCTATCTTACTTCTTACTCCTTCCTCACTCTCTCACATCAACACCATACATATTTATATTAAGCTCTACCTCAAAAACTTTCTCTAGTGTTGGCTACTAGCCGTTATACATACAAATTCAAAATAGGTCGACACCTAAACATTCTCGCGGTGGATAGGAATGAAAGGCGACCTACATAAATCATTAATTAGGACACAAATAGATCCCAACACACTTCCACAAGCCTCACATGTAGTGTTAAACACAAGGTCATCCAACACCCTTAAAAAACACCATAATCATTAAGTACACGCTTCCTTAAACCAATCCAAAAATCCAAAACTTTTAGACAACATAATTCACTTGAACTAAATCTAGAATAATCCACAAACTACTTAATATTCATCAAACACTTATCTAAGCTTGCATCAACAAATGATTCAACTCAGAACAACTGATAATCCTTATTTGCATACTAATAGATGAAAATCACTCTGTACTGCACCAAATCAAGTAAAAACTTGAATACAAAAAAGATAAGAGCATTATAATCAACTTCCCAAATCGACACAACCTGAAGCTAGAAAACAAAGAAATGCGAAAAAAATACATTTCTCCCAAGCCACAAAAAACATCATTGAACAACTAGTTCACACACTAGTGAAAATATCTCATACTGTACAATGATCCTAAAACCTAAATTCTAAATATAGCAACCTTTGACAACCTTGAAAAATCTGTAAGATCTGCACAGGCATAGTATCAACATAAAAATAACACAGAGCACAATACTGATACCTACTATGAACACTTGCACAACATAGTTTACTTTGTTTATCAATTTTCCTAATATCCTCAACATCTTCAACTCATAGTTGACATCAATGACAATACTAGTTAGTAGACTTCCTATTGAAATCAATGAAAACGCCTTCATTCTTTCAACAATCTCCCCCTTTTTCATTGATGGCAATACAAGATGTGAATAGCCACCAAAGACAACACACATACACACCCCTTTTTTATGATTAGATAGCCTACACAACATTTCTAAACTCTCTCCCCCTTACAAGAGTCTCTCTCCCTTTGATAATAATGTTTAGAAAACATACACAACTTTCTCCACTGATACCTTACATGATTTTCTCTCTCCTTTTGAGTAGATAAGATTTTTCACATGATTCTCTCTCCCCCTTTAACATCAATGGAAAAGGAAAAAGGTTTGCATTATTCTCCCCCTTTGACAATGCACCAAGAAAATTTCTCTGAATACTCCCCCTTAGTAGTATACCCAAACAAATCAATAAAACATGACACTACATACTCCCCTTGAGAGGTAGCCACCAACATCAGTCCAAAAAAGAGATAGATCCTAGATCCACTGGACTGATGCATCTCCATATGCATCTAGTTCAAACTAGGAGGGGTGATAATCCCCAACTTCTCTTGAAGATACTCAAAAGTATCCTTAGGAAGAGCCTTAGTAAATATATCAACAATCTAATCTTTTGTAGGAATATACTCAAGCTTTACTTCATTCTCCATAATATTTTCTCTCAAAAAGTGATAGCTAACAGATATATGCTTTGTTCTTGAATGCATCACTCGATTCTTTGAAATTTGAATTACACTTGTGTTATCACAGAAGATAGAAATAGGCTCATCATATATGAATTTGATATCCTTCAAAGTTTGTCTCATCCATAATACCTGTGTACAACATGATGTTGTTGCAATATACTCAGCCTCTGCAGTGGATAAAGAAACAAAATCCTTCTTCTTGCTCAACTATAACACCAATCTACATCCAAGAAAGAATGCACCACCACTTGTACTTTTCTTGTCATCAACACAACTAGCCCAATTTGCATTTTTTTATGCACTTAATGTGAAATCGGTATCCTTAGGATACCACAAGCCATAATCTAGAGTGCCTCTTAAGTATTTGAATATCCTCTTCATTTAGGAAACATTTGTTTCTTTAGGATCTTCTTGAAATATGGCTACAAGACAAACTGCATGCATGATATCTGGTCTAGTAGAAATTAGATATAACAATCCACCAATCATGGATCTATACTTGCTTTGATCAACCTTAGGTGATTCATCATCTTTTCTTAGTTTACAACCAGTCACCATAGGAGTACATACTGGTTTAGAGTCATCCATTCCAAACTTCTTCAACATCTCTTTGACATACTTAGACTATGAAATGAAAATCCTTTTATCTATTTCATTGATTTATAGCCCAAGAAAGAAATTCATCTCCCCAAGCATTGACATCTCAAAATCTTTCTCCATTTCTTCTACAAAATTCTTACACATAGCCTCATTTCCACCAAAGATAATATCATCCAAATATACTGCTACTATTAATATTTTGTCTTCTTCAATGTTAAAGTAAAGATTACTATCTTCAGTGCCCTTATTGAATCCTTTTTGTATCAAGTACCTGTCTAATCTTGCATACCAAGCTCTGGGAGCTTGCTTCAATCCATATAGTTTCTTCTTCAACTTACATACCATATCCTATTGATTTGAAAGCTGAAATCCTTTTGGTTGTTCCATTTAAACCTATTCTTCCAATTCTCCTTTCAGAAAAGTAGACTTCACATCCATTTGATAAAACTTAAAATCTTTTTGTGTTGCAAATTCCAAAAAAAAATTGATAGTTTCCATCCTAGCCACAATAGAAAATGTCTCCTCAAAATGTATACCTTCTACTTGTGAGTAACCCTTACACACAAGTCTTTCCTTATTTCTTACTACTTCTCCATTCTCATTTATCTTGTTTTTGAATACCCACTTAGTTCCAATTATGTTATTGTTTGACAGTCTATGAACCAATTCCCAAGTCTGATTTTTCTCTATCTGCATAAGTTATTCTTACATATATTTTCATCCAATGCTCATCCTTACATGCTTCACTCACTGATTTAGGTTCAACTTTAGAAATTAAACATAAATTTACCTCAACTTTAGCATCTTTGCTTCTTTTCAATACACCTTTTATCTTATCTCCAATGATTTGATCTTTTGAATGATTCTTTTGCACATACTTAGGGGTTTTAGGGGTCTTCTTTGGATCTTCTTCCTCTTCATTATACACTTCTTGTTCATCAACTTTTTCTTTTACTTCTCTACAATTAGGTTCATCTGACACATATCCATCTACTGCAATAGAATTTTGCAAGTTTTCATGAGCTTTAACATTTGCACTTTCAACTATCTTCCTCAACCTTTTGTTGTAACATCTATAAGATTTGCTTCTAATAGAATATCCAAGGAAGATACCTTCATCAGACCTTGCATCAAACTTTCCTAAGTTTTCTTCTTCTCTTTTGATATAACATTTGATTCCAAAAACTCTAAAGTACTTCACAGTAGGAATCCTTCCATACCATAGCTCATAAGGAGTCTTTGTGTTGTTAGATTTAGCTTGAACTCTGTTAAGTATGTAAACAATAGTATGAATAGCTTCTCTCCAGTAGACTTCTAGTATAATTGCCTCTTTCATCATAGTCCTTGCAGATTCTTGAATAGTTCTATTTTTCCTTTCAACAACTTCATTATGTTGAGGAGTTCTAGGGGTAGACAAATGTCTCTTTATTCCATGAACTTCATAAAACCTGTTAAAATCATTGGAGGTGAATTCACCACCTCTTTTAGACCTTGATCATTTTATTTTTAAGTCCATTTCATTCTCAACCATAGCTTTAAATGCCTTGAATTTATCTAATGCATCATATTTTTCTCTAAGAAAAGTAACCCATGTCATTCTAGAATAATCATCAATTAAAAGCATAAAGTACTTTTCACCTTGTAGATTTCTCACCCTTGTAGGACCAAAAAGGTCTATATGCACTAATTCCAATAGTCTAGTAGCAGATTGTTCCTTTCCCTTAAAGCTACTCCTTGTTTGTTTTCCAAATTGACAACTCTCACAAACAACATTGATATATTTTGAGATTCTAGGTAAGTCTCTCACTACATCAATCGAACTAATTATTTCCAAATGATAAAAATTCATGTGACACATCCTCTAGTGCCATAACCAACTACCATTAATATGAGACATAAAGCAATCACCATCAACACCCTTAAGTTGATAGATGTTTTCATCTGCTCTCTTACTAGTAGCAATCACAGTTCCAAGCCCTTTCTCGATCTCACATGCTTCATCCTTAAACACAAGATTATACCATTTTCTACACATTTTTTTGACACTCAAGAGATTATGTATTAATCCCTTAACATAGTAAACATTGTTAGTATTATGCTTGACATCAAAACTAATTGAACATATTCCATAAATATTATCTCCTAAATCATCTCCAAATTTAACTAATCCTCTATCATAATTTTCAAGTTTAACAAAATTACTTTTATCTCAGGTCATATGATTAGAGTAGCCACTGTCAACAACCCAGTAATTTTTATCCTCTTTGACATGAAAATCAGATACCAAAGAACCTTCAACCTTATCCTTTATCTTTGGAATACTTTCCTTCACACAACTTTCAAGATTAGCAAAACCAGATTCTTTTTTATAGCCAAAATTAGAATTCATTATCATCAAAATCTCCATAATCAGATTCATCATCATAAATACCAACATCTTCTTTCACATAGTAAGCTTTTTTAATCATCTTCGTTTATTTTCCTTGTTTTTATTGATTAGAGCTCTTTTCAGACATCTAGAAGCATAATGACCTATCTCACCACAACTAAAATATTTGAAAGGTAATTTTACCTTTGTACTTATCGGTGCCCTTCTTCATCTTGCTCACAAAGTTAGCTTCCAAATCATCAAGATCTTCTTCACTTGAATCTTCAACCTTCTTTGATTTACCAGCCTTAAAAGTAGTCTCTACTTTTGTACCTTTATTCATTTTTCTCATTTTAAATGCAACCAAAGTACTAATCAGCTGATCTCTAGAATAATTGTCAAAATCAATAGTTTTCTCAATAGCAGATACCTTTTCACTATAACAATTTGAAAGAGATATGATAACTTTATTCACCACTTTAGATTCTTTAACTGTTGGACCAAGGCCTCTCATAGCACTTACAAACTCATCAACTCTTTGTATGTAGCCTTTAATTGTTTCATCTTCAAACATATGCATCATTTCAAATTGTGCCTTCAAGTTCTATAACTTTTCTTGTTTGACCTTCAAATCTCCTTCATAAATTCTTTCTAACTTATCCCAAACTTCGTTAGCAGTCTTCAAACTCATAACTTTAACTAATTCAATATTTGAAATACTATTCACAATAAAAAATCTTGCCTTAGCATTGATCTCATGCACCTTGATTTTTGTACTTGTACTTGAACAATTCAAAGGTGGAGTATATATATTCTTATAAGCCTTCTCAATATCATATCCCTAAGTAGACAAATATCCTTCCATCTTTTTCTTCCAGAATGCATAATCTGAGCCATCAAATCTAAGATATTACAAAGCAATCTTGTTCGCCATCTCAGATTTACCTCAAGTGGTTAAGCTCTTCTTCAAGGAACCTTTCTCTGATACCAATTGTTGAAATGAACAAGACAACTGAGAGGGGGGTGAATCAGTTGTAGCAAATTAAACCTCCAAAACCCTCAACAGTAATCAGATCCACATGAATTCATTAAACCCTTATTCTATTAGTTTTATTAAACATGATATGCAGATAATAGAAACTGAAATCACAACACCATACATAAGAGAACACCATATTTACATGGAAAACCCAATGAGGGAAATACCACGGTGAGGATTAGCTCAAAATATAAGTAATAGCAAAACAAGTACAAAAGGGCTCACTGCCAGAATAGGAAACATTTTCCAAAAGGCTTATAGCGAAGGCTCACAACCATAGAAAGAATACAAGAAGATAGAATAAGAATGTTACATAGAGAACACTTGTCAATGCAACAAGGATTCCACCACAATTGCTCGCACACTTTCACAGTCTCACATGAAAGATTTTGGATGCCTTCAACTCACTATGTTCAAGAACCCTAACATGAAGTCTGCACTGCTTTGCTCAAATCTGCATCACACATCATTCACATCAATCTTGCATCTATCTTACTTCTTACTCTTTCCTCACTCTCTCGCATCAACACCATACATATTTATATTAAGTTCTACCTCAAAAACTTTCTCCAATGTTGACCACTAGTTGTTATACATATAAATTCAAAATAGGTCAGAACCTATATATTCCCGCAGTGGATAGGAACAAAAGGTGACCTACATAAATCCTTAATTAGGACCCAAATAGATCCCAACTCACTTCAACACACTTCCAAAAGCCTTGCATGTAGCGTTAAACATAAGGTCAGCCAACACCCATGCAAAACACCATAATCATTAAGTACACACTTCCTTAAACCAATCCAAAAAGATAAAAGTTCCAGATAACATAATTCACTTGAACTCAATCCAAAATAATCCATGAACTACTTAAGATTCATCAAACACTTCATCCAAACTCACATCAACAAATGCTTCAACTTAGAACAACTGGTAACCCTTATTTTCATATTAATAGATTAAACTCACTTTGTACTATACCAAGTCTAGTCAAACTTGAATACAAAAAGATAAAAGCATTATAATCAACTTCCCAAATCTACACAACCTGAAGCTAGACATCGAAGAAACGCTGAGAAAATGCATTTCTCTCGGTCCATAGAAAACATCACTAAACAACCAGTTCACACACTTGTGAAAATATTCGGCACTGTACAATGATCTAGAAACCAAAATTCTAAATATAGCAATCTCTAACAACCTTGAATAATCTGTAAGATCTGCACAGGCATAACATCAACAAAAAAATAATGTGGAGCACAATACCGAGGCCTGCTATGAACACTTACACAAAATAGTTTACTTTGTTTATCAATTTTCTCAATATCCTCGACATCTTCAACCCATAGTTAACATCAATGACAACACCAGTTAGTAGATTTCCTATTGACATCAATGACAACATCTTCATTCTTGCAATAGCATGATTTATATGAATATCCTTAGCCTTATCAAGATCAAAGGAGGGAAAAGGGAGGATGAATGTAAGTAGGATAATGGATGGGAAATGAGGGATAAAGGAGGGTTTGGTAGGTAGGATAGCATGGATGAAACTTTCCCCCAAGTGTAGAGTGCAAGAGGGTAATGGATTACACATGACGCATGTTTATCAGGTTTTCATCATGGTACAAATTATTTCTCTATCCAAGGTGGCACAAGAAGTGGTTTTCACCATTGGATGAATGATTTCTCTTTACTTTTTTATTTTCCATTTTTTCTCTTTTCTCTTTATTTTTTATTTTTTGGGAATAGGATGGATGGAGAAGGATAAGGATATGGATAAGTGGATTTGGAAGATGGTGGATGCATGATAGGGAGATAAGGGAGGACTCAAGAATCTAGTTCCATGGATGGTATCCCTTGAAGATGTACTCCATTAGACCATGGTGTAAGACCCTACTTCGTATGTGATTTGTACAACCCTAATTTTTTTTATGTTTTCCTAAATAGATGGTAAGTTGTATTGTAGAAGATAAATAGCACGTGATTGTATGACAATATTTTGTAAAACCCCACCTCGGATGTACTTAATACAACTCTAATTTGATATGTGTTTTTCTTGAATTGATGATTAAGTATATTGTGGATAATAAATAAGGTGATATTTTGGCAATATTATTGAATATTATTTTGGCATTATGTTTTATTATCACTACCATGAAGGTGGAATGCACTCGTATACCATGGAATGCAAATTGAGATTCTAAATGAATTATTATAAAGTTAAAGCTTAGAATATTCAGCTAACAGATTAATGTGGTACACAGTTGATACTTATGAACATGTTGGTAATGTGCAAGAAGGCAATGGTGTTAGCATGCGAAGGGAGAACCATCAAGACCGAATCAAAATACTTCATCGTGAGGACATAAATTTCACCCCATTTGGGGCCTAAAAATAGGTGGATTTAATGTACTAAAACACTGAGGGTTGTTTTAAAATGGCTAATTTATTTAAGGCATGTGAGGGAATTTAATTGTGAGTCATGTGAGATGTAAGGGAGGATTAGGTCTTGGGAATCCCTAGCTAAGTTTGAAACTCGTCTGCACCTTTGACTGGGCTTTTAAAGAGAGTTGTTGGTCAATTTTTTTGGTAAGGGTGCAAAAATAGACCCCCTAGTGTCTATACCTTTGAGGTAGGGACCAAATGGGCATGCTATAGTGCCCTTAGGACATAATTTGACCCCTAAAAAGTCCTCATAATGGGGTGTGGTGAGTTTTGAGAGAAGGATAGGGTTTGAGCTTAAAACTCCTATATATTTTGTGGAGGAGGAAGGAGTTGTTGTTACCCACTTCTCCTTTTGGAGAAATTTAGAGAAGATGGTAGGAAGAATGAGAAGATGAGAGGAGTATTGTTAGGGAGAGAGTGATCCAAATTGCTTGGTTGGAGAGGAAGGAGGGATAAAAGAGTTAAAGTCTAGCACCTAAAACAAAGAGATAAGTTTTACTATATCCATTTTCCTTGTTTAGTTGCAGCAAGAGAGTGATACATTTGTGTGGATTTTTGTTGAATATGGTGAGTGAAGGGTCTATATGTATGTAATATGAATGTTGTGCTATTTTCATTCCTTTTGTAAAATTTTGAGAGGACCCCATTCAGCATCTTGGGGTTGAAATATTTCTTGCTCTGGGGTATGGCTAGAGCCCACAAGGCTCCATGATGCCATTATAATAGGGTGGAGAGCAAGCCTTAATTAGTTGTGTGCCCTTCTTTGTATTCCCTTAAATTTGTTTGTAATATGGAAATTTGGTGTTTTGATGTAACATGAAAAGAAAAAGCTAATTTCATTGGTATGGTAAAAAATAATAATAATAAAAATGAATCAACCATTCTCAGCATTATTTGTAACAATGCAGGTTGAAAGATTAGAGTTATATGGTTTGATTAAGTGAAAAATGTAATAGAGAAAGTCTGAAGCATTATCATGTTATTCAGGATATTCCAATATGTATATCCTTTATTTATGGAAAGTTTGGCCAAGGGACCAACATCCCGTTGAAAAGAAGAAGAGAGAGGCTCTTGAAGTAGTAATGAAAGTGTTAGAATCAAGAGGTATTCTTATGTACTATATGGAAGAAGTAGTGTTCAATCATTTGTATTTTCCTTGTAAAAAATATATATGCTCATCTTGTAGTTATAATAAAGGGGAGCTTGAATCAAGAATTAGTTGGGAATACACATGTAATCCCCCCATTCACCCTCATTCTTAAACTTCTTTCAACCTAAGACTGAATCTGAAGCGTACAATAAAACAAATAAACATAATGAACAAGTTTGGCTGGCACCTTTCACTAGTTTCAGAGGCTAATGCCGTTGCATTGAAGCATTCATTCCCTCTCTTGTATTCTAAAAATAAAACTTTATAACTATTTTTTTATTTATCTGCTCTCATAGCTCAAATCAGATATTCCTTAATTGGGAGGATACATTCTTAATGATCAAGCTTGCAAACATGGAAATATAACGACTAACCCATTACTCGATTTAGGAACGAGCACAAGGAATTCCTTTTTAGCATATATTGATTTAATACTATATTATTTATAGGTGTTAAAAAGTCTAGGTTGGCCACAACATATAGTTGTAGTTGGACTACAGGAATGGAGAGCATTTGCATACATTATACAATCTATATTCATAAACAAAAAAGGGGAAAGAAGCAGCTCTAGGCCGAACTCCCACCCACAAGTTGTCACCTCCTTTCCTCTTGAATATTCTATCTTGTGCTCAAACAACATCATTCTATATCTATTTTTTACATGAGGCTTCTCAAATACATTCAAAAGGAAACCAACTCCAGAAGGAAACAACTTTTATTGGGGAGGTAGGGGTACACCTAACCAAGCTTAATACACTGCCAAAGTAATTTAAGCCTTTGTCAGTATGCATCACTTGAGTAACCATGGTTTTGGGTAGAAAATCACCTATAGATTTATGCAGTAAAGCGTTGGGGAGACCTTGAACTATAAGCGGAAGCCCCAAGTGTAATGAGTTACCTTTAGTTCTCTACCTGCTTATCTGCATCATTAAGTCTTTCCCTCCATACGCTCATCCATGCAACTTCCTTAACAGATTTTAGATTAATGCAAGTGGCTCGATAATTGGAGTCGATGATAGGTAAGTAGATTATTTTTAAAATATATATATGTATATAAAATATTGATTCTTCTACGTGAGAGGTGATTGAATTGCTGATAAATTCCAGAGGTTGCTTAAATGTCAAGGAAAAATATGCGAGTTTGACATCACATATAAATCAAACACCCAATTGTGTGCAATATGCATTCTCTGGAAACATCCTTTAGCCAATCAATTGGTGAAGACATTAATTAAAAACTCAGCGATGATGTTGGACCTAACCGTAGCCACCTCTTTTTCCTACGATTGTACATAAGAGGTGAATGTAAATCGATGAAATGGTGTCTTAGGGAAATGGAAATTTACACCTATAATTTACAGTGAAAGAGAGATAAATACGTTGTAGCAAAACCATGTGCCATCATTGTCTCCTCCTCTCCCATGGTTGTCGCTCAGCAATCTGGAAGGCAACCAGACATTGCGTTTAGGTTTCTTTTTATTTAAGGTTTATTCACCCTCAACTTAACTCGCAATGTTTCTTTTCTAGCTGGCCAGATTTGTTTCAAAATGGAGTCCAAACATATTTAAATCGAGCATATATCCTTCTCATGGTTTACATTTGGCGTAATATTTGTTTCTAAGTTTAGCACATTATCAAATGGTGATATTAATGACTTATAATTCATCCAATTTTTTATGCCAAGAGGTGAATTACAATGGCATCCACCAAAAATCAATGTGTAAGGAAAAACCTTTCAGCGAGAAATTGGCGTTCAAATGACATGCAAATCCATATCCACTCTTAAATCTTATCTTCTTATCTTTTGAAAAAAAAATGGTCATTATTGTTAACTTTCCTTTGTAAATGATTTTATAATTGTTTTTAAATGCATTTTTAAGTATCATTTTAGAAATAGAAGTGGACCAGTCTGGACCAATTTTTTTTTAAAGCTGTTATTTTTAGTTTTAAAGAGTGTTAGAATTCTTCAGTAAGCTCTCGAGACTTGCCAAAAATCACTCTTTTTTCATCTATGAAACACTGGAAGTCTTGAAATGGCTGATGCAAAATGCAGGATACGATGAAAGTCTGACACAACATACCCTGGATGAGGAATTTAAGTACTACAAGTTCCAATTGTCATCATTTGTTTCTATCATAGTGTGATCCAAAACACTGAAACAAAATTTAACACATTTTTTCTAAAATTCATAGACCAAAAAATATAATAAAAAATAGTATATACTATTGACATGTGATGACATTTGTTTAGATGTACAAAAAAATTAGTTCATTTTATAATAATTATAAATTTATATGTTATTCTATTAATGTACTGAATTTACAAAATTGATTTTGATAATGATTTAAGTAATTGATCATAAACATAATATTTTTATACAAAATTAGGTGCATAAAATTTATATTTTGAAAATGACTTAGCAAGTGTTCTTCATTAACAAGTTTAGCCATACAAAGGTTAAGTAACAATAAAATACTTTAAAAAAATTACTAAAAAGAAATTAGAGTTATGCAATGGAAAAAAGCCACCTACTTTTTTTTGTTTTAGTTTTTTTTTTCTCAAATGCATTTTTTCTTATTATTTTGCTTTTAATGTCTATCAACATATATTTATTTTTTCCTAGAAAAGAAATTGCTTGCATGTACAAAGTTTTCTAAATTTTTCATTAAATTATCTTAGAAGAATATTTTTCAAAATTAAATAGATTTATTTTACATACAAAATTGGCTATATAATTTAACTAATTATTTATTTTAAAATAATTCAACAGTTTCTATTCTATTTGTTTTTTATTTGCACACAAATCATTTCATATTCTAAAATTAAACCAAATTTTAATTTTTTAAATTAAATTAGAAATGAAAAAATGATGAAAATAGAAGGATAAATCTCGACATAATATGTGTATGCTAGTTATAGCATACACTTAAAACGGATGTAAGGGGAAGAGCTAAACCATTTTTGAATACTAGTTATAAAACTTAGATGTTGATTGGTTGTATTTCTCCACGTAAAGTGTTGTAGAGTCAGTCAAATACGACTACTAGTAAATAGAAGCTATAGTAGGTTAAATGCTAGACTCATGCATAACTAAATGCAATGAGTCCCATGTTGATTTTATTCTATAACTTAGATGTTGACTAGTTGTATTTCGTGAATGAGGCATTGCTAAAAGTTGTGGATGGCCTAATTGAAGAAATCGCTGATGAGGTTTTAGCTGAATCTACTCTTGAGCTCAACTCTCCTAATCTTCCAATTTCACAATCAGCCTCAAAAAGAAAATTAGAATTCTTTAAGGATACTCCAGTTTCTACAGCCTCACCTCATGCCACTTCACCTTCCATCCTGTTGGATTCCTTCTCTTCCCCTCCAATTTCCCAATCTGATTCGGATGCTAAAGTTCTCATCACACCTAAGAGTAAACATGTTCACAAATATCTTAAGGAAAAAACAAACCTGGAAATAGTTGCAGCTTGCAATAAAATTTGGAAATTAATCTTCGTTCATCTACAAAGAAGGGGGATGAAAGAGATCCCTCCCTCCAGACCCTTCAAGTTCCCCAGTGTGATTCTATTGTGAGATGCAAAACCTCATAAAGAAATATGAGAATGAGGAGAGACATTATCTCTCCTCAAGCGCAATGAGGATCTTATCATGGAATGTTAGGGGCTTAAATGCCCCTAACAAATGACATTTAATTAAGCATCAACTCTATGGCACTCCCTTAGATATCATACTCCTTCAGGAAACAAAATTATCTCTTCATTCTACTTTAGAAATCTTTGGCTCTTGGAAAAATTGGGATCTTGTTGTCTCTCCGGCTCAAGGAGCCTAGGGAGGTCTAGTGATTTTGTGGAATAAAAATTCTATTAAAATGGACCAACTTGAATCCTTGTCCAACTAGATTAATGCAAAAGCTACTTGTATAAGAACAAATAATTCCTTTTGGATACTTAATGTTTATGGTCCTTGCTCTACTACCGGGGAGAGACAACTTTGAAAACATCTTTCCTCTGTCTCTATGAGATGGAAAAACTATCTTAAAGTTTTAGCTGGGGACTTTAACGCCATCAAAAATATTTTTGAAAAAAATGGTGGCATAACACCCTCGACAACAGTCATTGAGGATTTTAATAATTTTATTGTTACCAATAACCTATATGATTGTCCTTTCAAAAATGGCACTTTCACTTGGACAAATAAGAGGAAATATTTTCTCAAATTGTTGAAAAGCTCGATCATTTTCTTTTATCTAATAATTGGTTAAATGCTTCTTGGGATTTCACTTCGATCATTCATACTCTAGGAGGTTCAGATCATTTCCTGATATCCCTCTCAGTATTTGATGACAGGGGCATGCTTCAATGTCCTTTTAAATTAGAGGCCATGTGGTTTAGAGATGCAAATTTTATCAATCTAATCTAGTTAAGGAGTGGTGGCAAAATTGCCCTTTCATTGAAGGAACAAGAATGTTTCAACTTAATAAGAAACTCCAATATTTGAAAAATAAGTTGAAAGAGTGGAATAAGAACCACTTCAAAAATATTTTTTCTAAGAAATTGAGGGTTGAATCAGAACTATCTGATCTTTATGAGATTGTAATCAAATCAGGCATTGATGATACCCTTTATAATAAAGAAAAGGAGTTAAAAGCTGAACTCGAGGATATTATTGCTCGAGAAGAAAGCTATTGGAGACAAAATTCAAGGGGGGCCTGGTTGAAAGAGGGGGATAAAAATATGAAATTATTTCATGCTTTAGCCAAATTAAGGAGATAATCAAATAAAATTGTTTCTATTCAATCCCATCAGGTGTGCAACTCAGTATGGAAAACGAGATTGGGCTAGAAGCAATCAACTTCTTCATGAAGTTGTTATCTCCTTCCTCAGTCCATAAGCAGTTTGAGCACATTGAGATTTTAAATAATATTCCTTCAATAATTTTTGAGGAAAATAATAAATTCTTGGTGGCTAAATTTTCTTTAGAAGAAATTAAACAAGTGATTTTCTCAATGGAAGCTAAAAAGGCCCTAGGCCCAAATGGCTTCACTACTCTTTTCTTTCAAAAATGTTGAGAATTTGTGGCTCATGACATTCTTTCGTCTTTGGAAGAATCAAGGAGGAACAAAATTATCCTAAGAGAGCTAAATTCAACCTTTCTTGCTCTCATCCCAAAAAAATATGGTCCTTCCTCTTTAACAACATTTGACCAATAGCTTTATGCAATTAAATTTGCAAATTTTTTTACCAAAGCCATGGCATTGAGACTTGCAAAGTTGCTCCCCTTAGTTATCTCAGAGGAACAAGGGACCTTTGTCCCTGGGAAAGATACTTTTGAAGGTGCTATTTTGGCACACGAGGTTCTACATTCAATCATGATTAATAGATCCCCTATTGTGGTACTTAAATTGGATATGTTAAAAGCATATGATAGAGTAAACTTGTATTTTTTGTTGGTCATCCTTAAAAAACTTGGCTTCTTCTCTAGTTGGTGCAAATGGATCTTTTCTTGCATCTCTGGAGCAAGATTCTCAATTTTAGTGAATGGTACCCCTCACGGATTTTTCCCTTCCACACAAGGTTTGAGACAAGGGGACCCTTTGTCTCCATCACTCTTCATTCTTATGGCGGAGGGTTTGAGAAGAGCTATCACTACAACTCAAAATTTGGGTATTTGGAAAGGAATTAATATTCGGTCTTTTCCCTCTCCTGTTTCCCATTCTCTTTTTGTAGATGATACTCTCCTTCTGGGCCAGTCAACTATGGAAGATGCTAAAGTAATGAAAAAGGTTTTATTTTATTATTTCTTGCATTCAAGCCAACATTACAACTCTGAAAATTTCCAAAATCTTCTTTTTAAATGTTAATCCCATTGTTAAGATCTAGATTTTAAAGTTCTGGGGTTTTAATTGTGATTCACTTCCATGTAAATATTTGGGTATTCCCTTCTTCTCTGGAAAATAAAAAGATGACTTTTGGGATAGAATAATCTCATCAATCTCAAATAGAATCACTCTGGAAGTCAAAATGGTTAACCTTTGCTGGGAAATTGATTTTTATCAAGTCTGACCTATTCTCTCTCCCAATATACTTAATGTCAATCTTGAAACTCCCAAAAGGTAAAGGTAGTGCTCTTCAAAACATTTTTAAAGATTTTCTTTGGTTAGAGAATGTCTCTTCAAAAAATAAATTATCTCTTGTGGCTTGGTATTTTCTTTGTATTTCTAAGATTCAAGGTGGAGCTGGCCTACGTGACATTTTTCTTCAAAACAAAGCCTTGGGTACTAAACTAGTCTGGAAAATCTACTAAAAACCTGAAACTAAATGGTGTTGTATTATGCAACATAAATACCTAAATTCACTTGAAAGAGAATGGATTTTCACTCAAAAGAACTTGCCACAAGGTTCCAAGATTTGGAATTTCATTGCCTCCTGTAAATTGGAAGCATATTGAACCTCTTCTTAAATCTTGTTGGGGTAATAAAGTGAGAGAATACTTGGAGATTGATCTAGCTAATCCTAGTCTTGTAAAATGGAAGGACTTTGAATTCTTACAAGCTCCCCACTTGGAAAAGAGATCCTTACAAAGGGAACTTTTGAAAAGACATATTTTTCTTTCCAACAAGCAAGATGAGATTATTTGGATAAAATCCAAATCTGGTTAGTACTATGTAAAAGAAGGTTATAATTCTTTGGTTAATCAAAACATAGGTAATGCTTGGAATTCTAAGCTCTATTGGGGCCCACATGTTCTTCCAAAAGCAGGTGCTTTTTTCTTGGATTTCCATTAAAGACAGAATCCTTACTAGTATGAGATTGGATAGATTGTGAATTACACCTCTTTTTCCTTGTGTTTTCTATGGGAAGGCTTTTGAATCTGTGGACCACCTTCTACTAGGTTGTGACTTTGCTAATAATTGTTGGTCCTGGGTAATGAATAAACCCGGTTGGTCTAGTCCTCTCCCCAACTCAATTCTAAGCCTCTTTAATAGTTGGCCTTCTCTTTATTCTTCCTCATCCTTGGCTTGCATCTGGGAAATTACCCCTTCCATAATCATCTGGAATATTTGGCTTGAAAGAAATAACATAATCTTTAGAAAAAAATCCTCCTCTCTACTTCAAGTCCTTCATAAAATTGAGATCTTAATTTCTGAGGTGACAACATCTTCTCTTCTCAAGTCCATAAATTCAAACAAAACTTATTCTTCCTGCGATGCTTTCATTATGAAAAATTGGAAATTTATTAAACTTCCTAGATCTGGTTTTGATTCTTCTAAGGCCACTATTGTGAATAGAAATTCTATTACTTGGATCCCCCCTTCTAGAAACTTTATCAAATTGAATTTTGATGGGGCCTCGAGGGGTAATCCAGGTAAGTCAGGCATAGCCTCAATCTTAAGGGATTGGAATGAGAATTTTATTGGTGCTGCTTGTGAACTAATACCTGATTGCACCAACAATATTGTAGAATTTAATGCTTTGAGAATTGGTTTGAGTCTAGCAAAAAAGTTTTATATTTCTTGTCTCCATATTGAAGGTGATTCATTGGCTGTAATCTCAGCCCTAAAGAGAATAAGTTTTGATTCATGGCATCTAGATTACATTCTTTCTTTCATCTTGCAACAAATTGATGATTTCCCAAGTATTCAGATTTCTCATTGTTTTAGAGAAGTAAATGTGTATGCTGACACTCTGGAAAATAAGGCAATTGATGAAAGTCTTACTTATAAAGAATTATTGGTAGAAGAATGTGTTTAGTTATTTATCATGAAATAACTTATACTTGGTCTCACCTATGATCCTTAGCATTTCAAATTCTATCTGAGGCAACATTTATTTTTTGTAATGTCTTGATTGTCAGATTGCCCCACTTATGTCTTGGGACTTGCCTTGTTCCACCTGTATCCACCTTGATTATACTCCTTTGGATTCACTCACATTGTGCCTTGTGCTTAGTATGATATTAGTTTATGTTGGGTGTACGATCATATCTAAAGCTTTTGGTATTCTGGGTTGCTTTGCTCATGGCTAACAACTTGGATTTGATGTTTTTTGCCTCGACAACAGCTATTTTTGGCACATGTCTTGCATTCTCATTTTCTCATTGGATGGAACTTTTAATATTCATATGATCTTCTAACATTCCTTGCAGCTGGTTTGACACCTAGCATTTATATATATATACTCATGTGATCTTCCTTACTTGTGTCTATCATAATGAATTTGTTTCTTTATGACAAATATTTGTAAGGAAATCTTGGCAAAATTTATGCATTGGAAATTATGATCTTTTATGGAATTGGTACTAGCCTTATCAATTGGCGGTTGCAGGCATTCTAGGCTAAATTTGGAAAGTTAAACTTTTTTTCTCTTGTGTTTATTTTCGAAAGGCTACTTCCGTAGGTGAACATTAGGGGAATGAGTGATTTTTCAAGAAATGCTTTACCTCTAATGAATTTAGAGGCATCTTTTCATATGTTGAGTGATATGATTGAAATAATAATCTTTGAAATTTGCGAGGCGTTGGCCTTATCAATTGGTGGTTGTAGGCATACTTGGCCAAATTTGGAATGTTTCCTCTTGTGTTTTTCCTTGAAAGGCTACTCTGGTTGGCGAACATTAGGGGAATGATTGAATTTTCAAGAAATATCTTACCTCTGATGAATTTAGAGGCATCTTCTCACATGTCGTGTGATATGACTAAAATGATAATCTTTTCTAATGCTTGTGTTTAATGCTCTGGCACTTGGCATTTTAAAGCATTCCCAGGTACATGTTGTATCAAAACATTAATGGCTCCTTTCCTCCTCATCTCCTTGGGGTATAATTGAAGTGAATTTTTACTTATGCCACTTCATGTGAGGCCTTGTCATATGTGCTTCAAATGCTCCACCATTCTATAAAAATGGTATTTTGGTGGCTTTTCTCTTACATCTTTTACTGACTATGGATAGTTTGTTTTGAGTTTTTGTTCCTCCACGAACTCATGAAGTATGAGATTGCTCGAGGTTCACCCTAGGGAAAATGCAATGTACATTTTCAATCGAATGTAAGCAGGTGCATGATGCAATTAAATTGGTTTTGGGTTATGACTGGCTTGAGTTTCATGTATCAGCCCTCCCATACGAAGTTGCCTCAATGTTTGTTTCTAATTTGATAGATGTCCTCTGGTGTGTGGATATGGTTAAGTTTCTTGCAGGCATATATATTCTTCCACACATATGCCCACTATCTTATTTGCAGCTGGCTTTGGAGAACTATAAAATTCTCCAAGGCACAAATACTGTGGGAGGTATATTTTGTAGGCAACATTTACTCTCTGACAAGTGTTTTACTTTTCTTCTCTCTTCAATGGCTAATGTTCTACTAAGTGATTGTCCAAGAGAGTTTAACTATCAGCTCCTAAGGCTCCAAAATCAATATGGTAACTCTAAATGTGATTCTATCCAGGAGTTGTATGATGCAGTTCATTTTTAATCAGACATGCTCTCTTTGAGCCTCGTGTAGAACAATTTTTTCCACCACCTGCAGACTTGGCTTCCTCATAAGAAAGCTCTACCTAAGAAGATCCTTCTTTTTTTGGCTTCCCAATTTCCCAATTACTCCTCTTTGTTTTTCAGTTTTGGGCCCTTCATACTTGGGACTTTTGTTTTGTCTAACTCGCTCTTTCCCTCTGTTTTTGGCCTTCTCTGTCTATTTTGCAGGCTTGGTATCCTTGGTCTGGTGGTCTCTAAAGGTTTGGAAAGTCTGGAAGCGATTCTCCTCTGGTGGTAGTTTGGAAAAACATATATGTGATCTTTTTTGTTGGTAGTCTGGAAGCGACTCTTCTATGTTTTCTCTTGCTCAAATGGCATATATCTTCTTTCCTATGTAAATGGTTATAATGCCTTCTACTCACTAAGGTTATTTTCAAATTGTTTCCCCATTTTTATTCTTGGCTTTAAGGCCTCTCCTTCCTCCCTTAGTCTGGTCTTCATTGAGCATTTATTCTAGCTTGAAATCAATTTTTGTAACTTCTATTTTATATTAATAAAATATTTTCAGTGGCTCCACCACTTTTATTTAAAAAATAATAATACTCCTTAAAGAAAAATGAGGGGAATATATTCCCACACTCTTAGGAAAATGAACCTAATAGTTTTAAATAAGAATATATGTAAAGAAAGAGGTCCATGTAATATTAGGGAGTTTCTTTTTATTGGAAAATATTAATAGGTAATATGTAGAAGAATTTAATGTATATTTATTTGAATAATCTATCTCTCATTCTTATAATTATTAAATTTACTTTTAGAGTATGTATATATATAATTATTTAATTATATTTAGTTAAGGGTAAGTAAATAATTAAATAAATAAATATTAAAATTTTATAATTAGAATAAATTATAAATATTTATGTATTTGAAATTCAAATTTGATGTTAATGTAAATTCTATAAACTTTGTATTTGTCAATTTTGTATTGGTGTGTGATGGTCTTCACCCTCACCCACTCATTTAAATATCCACTCCCTACCATCGGGCTTTGTGTTGATGATGTCATTGCTTGGGTACCATCATTCAGTGCATGTAGCTAATTAACAAGCACAACACATTATAGCATATAACGAGTGGTTAATATCTTCTTTTCAAAAAAATTGTTAGACGTGTTTTTTCCCTAGTGTAAGTTATGGGCACGACATAGTCCATTATTTATAATAATGATATAGTTAATATGTGAGTTAATAATATTAATGAGGCTAGATCAAGGTTAATAATTATATTATTTATTTAGTTAATGCAAGCAATATTAATGATGACAAATTGAGGGTAAAATAAACAAGTATCATTATGTGCATCCAAGTTCCACATAAACTAAATATTGACTTGTTCTTAATCTAGGGTTCTTGTCAGCTTGAAATTAAATAATAATATTGACATCAATGCAGATTAGTATTGCTAATAACAAAATGATGAATGTATATAGTTTATGGCGCTCTAATATTAGTATTGTTAGCAACATATATTTTCACAAGTATGGTGTATCTCTTCATTGAGTATTGTGTACATAAATAATCATAACAATAATGATAACACTAATATCATGTTTGTTGTTACACCTCATAGGCATGCCATGTTAATTATTTTAATGATTGTGTAAAAAGAAAAGAAAAAAAATGTTGGTTTTTATAGTGAAATTTTTTGGGCATGACATATTCTTGCATTTCATTTTGATATTTTTTTTTAATGTCACTACCATGAAGGAGTTAGGCACTCGTAAATTGTGGAATATGAATTGAAATTTCAAATGGAATTGTTGTATAGTTAAATCTTCAAATATTCAGCTAGAAAATTAATGTGATATACAATTGTTACTTATGATTGCATTAGTAATGTGCAGGAAAGTAATGGTGTCAATACGAGAAGGGAAAGCCATTGAGGGAAAATTGAAAGACATCTTCTTGAGGATATGATTTTGACCCTTTTATTTTGGGGCTTCGAAAGAAATAGAGTTAATGTGTTGAAAGACTAAGGTTGTGATGGTTGATATTAAAAGGCTAATTTTTTTTTGGTTGTGATGGTAAATATTTGTGTGTCATGTGAGGTGTAAGTAGGGCTAGGGTTTAGGAACCCTTATCCTAGTTTGAAACTCGGATGGATCCTTAAATGGGTCTTTAAAGAGGGTTGTTAGTTAGTTTCCTTGGTTGGGATGCAAAAATAGACCCCCTAGGGTATATACCCTTGAGGTAGGGGTCAAGTGGGCATACAATAGTGCCCCTAGGACATGATTTGAACCCTAAAAAGTCCTCATAATGGACTGTGACAAATTTTGAGGAGAGAATGGGGTGGAAAGATTGAGGGGTTGTTCAAGTGCATGTTTTCCTCTTTAATAAGGAAAATACCTTCATTGATGGAGGTAAGTACACTCCACACCTCCCCTTCAAAGGGTTTCAATTTTTGAAACTTCTATATATTTTGGGGAGGAAGAATGAGTGGGGTGTTACCCACTTCTCCTTTTGGAGAACTCTAGTTGAGATAGAATAAAAGATGAACAAAGGAGAGGAGTCCTCCCTCTTGGGAGATAGTGATCAAAATGGCTTGGCTTGGAGAGGAAAGAAGGATATAAGAGTTCAATCCCCTTAACTAAAAAAAGAAGAAAGATAATTTTTCGCTACTTTCATACCCCTTTGTTTAATTGTTGTAAGATGGTGTCATGTTGGTATGGATCTTTGGTGAACATGGTGAGTAGGGAGCCTAAATGCATGTAACTTGAGATTATGTTATTTTTATCTCTTGGGTAAAATTTGAGAAGACTCCATTCATCATTTTGGGGTTAAAATATTTCTTGCTCGAGGGTATGGCTAGAGCCCATGAGGCTTCATGATACCATTTCAGTTGGGTGGAGAGCAATCCTAAGTTTTTTGGTATGTAAATCATTGTTTTTCTTCAATAATATTGGTAATATTATATGTCTAGAAATATGGGTTTCACACCTACTCAATGAAAGAATGAAAAGAACAAGGTTTATTTCATTGCCATGTGTTTTATGAGTTTTAGAAAAATTTAATTAAGTGTTTCTCTTGTTTCCCACTTGAAGGTTTATTGCATATTGGAAACTTTCTTTGTATAAAGTAAACCAATATTATGTTTATTTAAGTTGTAGAGAAGAAAATTTGAAGCATTGTGTATTAAATATGTACAAAGAAAATCAAATCTTATGTTATAACATGACCAAAGTAATTTATGTAATTTTTTCAAGATGCCAATAATTGTAAACTAATATTTAAGAAATAAAATGCTTGTGTTCATTATTCTTATCTTTCTTTAGTAAATATACTTTCCCCATAGCTCAAGGTGGCGAAGTCGAGCGAAAAAAGTAGGAGACCTGGAAGAGAGGTATAGGGGAAACATTGAGGAGGATAGTCGATTAGGAGAAGATGTAGCAGTCGATGGCAGAGTAGACGGATTCGTGCACAACCCGCAGTGGGTTTTCATGAATGGAAACTAGGTGGATAAATTCCACCCATTTTACCGCAAGATGGAGGATCCCGTGATGCAAAACCTAAACCAAGCAGGAAGGAAATCCTAGGGTGATGGCTGGAGAAAGGAACCTAATCCAGGAGTGAAGCCAATCAGATGGCATAGGAGCAGTGAAGGTAGGAACATGCGAGGCAATTGGCATGGGTGGTTCTGGGAAAAGAGATGCCTTGGAGATGTGTCGGCATCAAATTGGAGAAATGAGAAGACTAGAAATTTGAGGCATACCAACAAAACCTAGAAAGTGAAAGGATCTAAAAACCCTAATTCAGAGAGCAGAGGAAAAAAACAATGGAGTGAAGAAATGCCAGAAGGAATGGAATGGAAGCAAGTTGGTCGAAGGATGAACCCAAGGGATCTAAGTTTGGACAGAAGAAGACTGGGAAGGAGGAAATTCCAGGGAAAATGGAAAGGAAAAGATGTAGAAAATAGCATGAGACCGTGGGGGAGTAAGTTGTATGCAATGCCATTGGAAGTGATAGAAGCAAGGGTAACCAGGTTGAAAGACAACATTATTCACTAAATGGTGTGGACCGGGATGCCTTAAGGAGGAGATCAAGGCTTGGTGGTAGAGCTACAACAAGGAACAGGTAACCATTCACCAATTACAGAACTCCTTTCTTATAGAATGCATAGATCTAAATTTGAAGTAGGAAATTGTGTATGGAAACCCCCTTTTTTGAATGGCTATAGTTTCCATTGCCTAAACTAGGAATCAAATTTTGATCCATGGAATTACACCATTAAAAAAAACCCTACATGGATCAAACTAGTGGACCTCCCATCAGAGTATTGGAATGTGGAGGCTATGGTGAAAATAGGGGATAAATTAGGGGTGTACTTAGGAGTAGACAAAGACTTTGTAAATGGAAAAGAAGGAGCAGAAGCCAACATTCTAGTGGAAATAATAGGAGTGAGAATCTACAAAAACCTAGAGATCCTGACAAAATATGGAAGCTTGCAGCAGAAAATAGAAGTGTGTGAAGGAGACGCATGGGGAAATGTCTCTTTAGAAAGCCAATCCAGGAGGTTTGTTAAAAAAAGGGGATGGAAAAGAGTGAAGGAAATATGGGAAATGGAGAGATAGGAGGAAACACATCTCAGGAGGACCAAACCCAAACCTGGGAGGGATCAAATTAGAAAGAGATGTCAAGATATAAAAAAAGAAAGTTGGAATGGGAAAGCCAGGGTAGAATAGAGGAATTTCAACCAATGCCAGCACATTTGAAGGAGGCAGCTTCATAGGAAAAGAAAGAACTAAACACCCTTATGAAGCAAAAGAACTTCAAAAAGGCATTAACACTCAGATTAGAGATTTTTCAAGAGAAACAAATAATTCAGAAATCAAAATGAAAGAGGAGGGAGGAGAAGAAGTGAAGGGGATGCCAATTGCCAAAAATAATGAAGAAGAGGAGAACCTGGAGAATGAAGGAAGCAACACACAATCTGAGGAGGAAGGGAGTGATTAGGACACAGAATCAGAGGAGGAAGACTAAGAGGAGGTAGAGGAAGGATAATTGATAGAGGAAAGGATGCTTGAGTAGTCCCAATAAAAAAAAAAAAAAACAAACATAAAGAGGAAAGGTAAAAGGGGACCAAGATCGAACAAAGCTAAGCTGGAAATTGCAGCCAACACAATAGGGCAAAGGAAACTCGAGAGTAGGAAGGATGTACTCATTCCCAAGGGCTAATGAAGATCATTACATGGAATGTCAGGGGCATCAATTTCCCTGAAAAATGGCACATGGTCAAGCACCAAATTGACCAATCAAAAGCTAACATAATTCTAATTTAGGAAACCAAATGGAGCAAAGAAGAAGAAAAGAAAAGAATGGACAACTGGAGGAAATGGAAAGGACAATTCAGGGAGGAAGAAGGTGCATCTGGAGTTCTTGGAAGAATATGGAACCCACTATCAATAGAAGGTGAAGTATAAGTAGAAGAAAACAATTGGCAGCTAATAAGATTCAAAGGTTTGATGAGAAATGAGCATTTTTTCATCATCAATGTATATGGACCAATTGCCACTTTGGAAAAAAGACAAGTGTGGAGGAGGATTTCAGGTGAACTGGAAAATCATAGGAATGGGAGAGGTATAGTAGTAGGGGACTTCAATGCAACCCTGAATAATGAAGAAAAGCAAGGGGGTTGGGCATATCACTACCATAGAATGTGATTTCCAAGAGTTTGTAGACAACAATCAGTTAGTGGACTTGCAAGCCATAAATGGGATATTCACTTGGTCAAATAGGAGGAAGGCCTTCACCAACATAGGTGAAAGGTTGGATAGGTTTCTAGTTTGGGGAGATTGGGGGGAATCATCAGGCACACAAGAGGCTGAAATATTACCCTTCACATGATGAGATCATTTCCTAGTAATGTTATGCTTTTTTTAGGAAGACCCCCTGAAGGGAAGCCCATTCAAATTTGAAAATATGTGGCTAAGGGATGAACAACTACTGGAGCTAATAGATGGATGGTGGAATGAAATCAAGTTTGGAGACAAATCGGAGCTCTTTAAAATCAACAAGAAGCTAGGATACATCAAAGTCAAACTCAAAGAATGGAACAAGACTCATTTCAAAAATATCTTCCTGGAGAAGGAAAGAGTGGAATAGGAAATCAAATCTCTGAATGAACACATAATCAAAAATGGGATGGACGCAGATGATTTTGAGAATGAAAAAAGTTTGAAAGAAGAATTAGCAGAGATTCTGAAAAGGGAAGAATGTTTTTGGTGCCAAAAATCAAGAGAAACTTGGTTGAAAGAGGGGGACAGGAACACCAAAAAATTTCACAAATCATCAATTTCCAATCGGAGTAGGAACAGGGTAATAGAAATCAGGAAAGAAAATGGGGAAGTTGCTCAATCTGTAGAGGAAGTGAAAAAAGAGGCTGTTAGATTTTTTGAAGCAGTTTTGAACAAGGAGAATCAAGAAAATAGAGAAACAAGAGAGAGGTTGTTGAGCACAATTCCAACAATCATAATGAAGAGAAAAACAAGCGGTTGTATCAGAAAATCTCTAAGGAAGAGTTCAAGGGAGCAACATTCTAGTTGAATCTAGACAAGGCTCTGGGTCCAGATGGCTTTCTGGCTGGATTCTTCCAAAAACATTGGGACTCAGTAGGTGGTAGAGGAATCAAGAAGAAGGATGGTAATGTTGGGGGCAGTAAATCACACATTCTTGGTCTTAATTCCCAAGAAGAAAGATCCTCAAGTGATGAGCGACTTCAGACCAATTTCATTGTGTAACACAATGTCTAAGGTGGTCACCAAAATCATAGCAAATAGACTCAAGAGTGTACTAAATGAGGTCATATCAGAAGAACAAAGTGGCTTTGCACCAAGAAGGTCAATTGTAGAAAGCATAATCATTTCTCATGAGACCATACACACAGCGAGGAAGAACAAGGAAGCATGTATGATATTGAAACTAAAAATTATTAAAGCATGACATGGTGGATAGGCAATTTCTTTTGGAGGTATTGGGGAAGTTTGGTTTTGATGAAAAGAGGATTAATTGGATAAAGATTTGTATTTCAGCTGCCAAATTCTTTGTGTTAGTGAATGGATCATCACATGGATACTTCCCATCAAGAAGGGGACTAAGGCAAGGAGACCCTCTCTCCCCCTTTCTTTTCATAATCATGGTAGAGGTTCTAAGAAGAGGAATACAAACCCTAAGAAGGGAAGGGAAGATGGTGGGAGTACATGTAGAAAATGGATTAGATCCCACCACTCACCAATAGTTCATAGATGACACCATTTTGTTTGGGGAGGCAAGTAGGAGGGAAGCTAGGGTGATCAAGAACTTCCTAGATGAGTATTGTAAAGCATCGGGGTAGAGCATAAATTGGGGAAAGTTAGAGGTATTCTTACTCAATACACAACCAAGTCTACAAAAGGATTTGGCCAAAATCCTAAACATGAAAGTGGCAACTCTTCCTAGGCATTTTTTGGGTATGCCTCTGTTTGCAGGGATAAATAAAAAATGCTACTAGAAAAACTTGATAAATAGTTGCAAAAGAAAATTGGGAACCTGGAAAGGGAAAGGGCTATCATCAGCAGGAAGATTATTAATGGTAAAATCAGTGTTGTCAGTCATCTGAGTATATTCAATGTCATTTCTAAAACTACCAAAAGCAGTGGAAGAGACTTTGGTCCTATTTTTTCCAAAATTCTTCTAGAGTGGTAAAGGAGAGCAGAACAAATTCCCATTGATAGCTTGGGATAAGGTTTGCACCCCAAAGGAGGATGGGGGAGGAGGTCTAAAATAGTTAACAATAATGAACCAAGCTATGGGTTCCAAACTAGTTTGGGACCTATATGCAAGGAGTGAGTAGAAATGGGTCAGAATTCTAAGAAGAAAATACCTAGACTCAGATGACCCAACTTGTATCCTCACCACAATCACTCCTCCAAAAGGTTCTGCAATTTAGAATTTCATTTTGGACTGTAGGGATATAATATCCAAGCATGTCACTCAAGGGAGATCAGAGATGGTAGAAGTTCTCCCTTTTGGAGTGATTCATGGTGTGGGAAACCTCCCATTGACAACACCCTGGGATTGGTAGAACTCAAAGAAGAAACCTTATGAGTATGGGGGAAAAAGGTGTTCAATTATGGAAAGGTAGTATTCACTAATGGAATCCCCAGATGGAGCTAGAATGATATGCAAGACCTCAACGCTCCACAATCCTAGAAAGGCACATTGATAGAAATACTCAAAAATAGACACTTCAACCCCACTAATGACAAGGATGTAATCAGATGGTGCGGGTTGTCCACATGCACATATAAAGTGAAGTTTGGATACAAAATAAAAGAGCTAGCTATGGCAAGACAAGACTGGCCATGCAAATTGTTGTGGGGGAAAAATTCCTCCCCAAAGCAGGAGTTTTTGCATGGATGGCAATTCAAAAATGAGTTCTCACTAAAGACAAATTAGCAACATTTGGAGTTCAAGGTTCGAGAAGATGTGTAATGTGCAAAAAGAGCGAGACAACAGACCATTTACTTTTGACATGCCCATATGCAAGTGCCTATTGGAATATAGTTTGGAGCAAACTAAACCTGCAATGCCCCATGCTGGCAGACATTGAAACTTGGTTCAAAATGTGGCCTTTAGGAGGCAAAAAATCAATATTTGGTGGAATATGGAAATTAACCCCATCCACAATGATATGAGAAATTTGGAAGGAGAGAAACAAAAGGATTTTCCAAGGCAGGGAGATGAGTGAGGACGAGCTTTGGGAAAAGATTGAAAAGGCCATAGCAAAACTAGTCAATGAGGATGCTCATAGCAAAGCAAGCAAGCAGAAAATATTCACCAATTGGGATGACAAGCTAATGAAATCAATCAATGGTTTGAAACCACCACTACTCAGTGGATGGCGTCATTCACAAAAGGTTAAAAGATCAGAAGTAGTATGGAAAGAGCCGAAAGAAGGTTGGATTAAAATCAACTTTGACAGAGCCTCCCGTGGTAACCCAAGCCTGAGAGGAGTGGGTTGCATTGCTAGGGATGGTCAAGGTAAAATTCTAGTAGAAAAGTCCATTCCCCCGGGAATGTGCATGAATAATGAATAAAAGGCCAAAGTTGGAGATTGCTTAAGAAAAAGCGAGAACAAGCCAATTTAGCACAGAGAGGAAAGGTGGTTAGGCAACGACAAGCTTGAGTTTGTTTCTTGTGCCAGGAATAATGGACACCCCATTGTTTCTGAATACTGAGAAGCAACAACAATCTTTTCTAGGAGAAATAACGAATAAAAGGTTGAGAGGGTTGTTGGATTCCTCCCATCCGCTTGTGCTTTGGGTGACCAAAAAGGTGTTGGTATCGGAATTTATGAAGGCATACTAGATATTCAAGTCAAATGTAGATATCCTTGCCATGTTCTTGGCAATGTTGTTACATATGGGTGTATCCAAGGCGAAAGGCAAGAAGTTGACCCAGATGGTCTTTATCCACGCATGGCTGGGTGAAATCGATGAAGCCCTAGACAATATCAATGGATACCTGATGATTCCTATGCCACAAAACTACTATATGATGTGTTGAAACAAAGGGGAGGTGATAGAATTCCTGCTGATAAGAACTCTCGACCCGACAGGGTTTACAAAATTGTGGGATGAGAGAGAGAGGAGTATCTTCTTCCTACTCAGAGCGAAAAAAATTATGGCAAACCCTCCTCATGGCTGGGCAATGAGGTATGTGGAGGATGAAGGGCTAGCAAGCAAGATAGTTGCAGGTGATGACGATGACTGAGACCTTGGCATGGGAGAGGAGTGGATGTTGAATGATGGAAAAGACCCTAAACAGAAGGCAAACGACTCGGCTCACCAGAACTACGGTGCAAATTGTTTAATGGTGGTGGACTATCTAGCCTACAAGAAAAGGGGGGGTATCAGATGACGAGGATGAATGAGCAAGGTGGGCTTGGTAATGGATTTTTTTTTATGGTTCCAATAGTCAATCTTCATGTAAATTCGATGTAATGGAATAGTAGAAAGATAGTTAGTAAGGAATAGGATTCAACCCCAGGTATGGTCAATGCTTGTGTTGGTAATAGGCCATTTTGTAACAGCAACAAAAGTCTGGGTGTTAAGTCTTTTTTGGGTGGTGGCCATTTTGTTCAGAGGCCTGTAGAACAGTATACAGGGATGGTAAAGGCACAACTAGCCTTGGAATCTATGTAAACTCCTATTTTCTAAGCAATACAGGGTGCAGCCCCTTAGCAACGATTTACCTACTAAAAAAAATGCTTGTGTTCATTGTGTTAGTAGATAAATCTGATTTGAAAGAAATAAAATGCTCAGTTTATGCAACTCTATGTTTTGTGTTTGAAAGGGAAAAACTATTTTTGTTTATAAACTGTCATGCATTGTATCTCCTTTTACTTCTTCATATACATGTAAGCATGCTACACAAAACACAAATAATTGTTGCTCTATTTTATTTTTGGGCAGCAGCTCCCTATTTTATAATATCAAACAATACTTTATTCCTTCTTTTAAAATAAGACTAAGTAAAAATAAAATAAAATAAAAATAGCAGCATGATAGACACCTTATGAATTTTGTCCCTCTGTATTATTTCTTTGTCGTTCCTACACTGGATCTCTGGTGATTTACAAATTTACAATGCATTATTACTAAAAATGAATGAGAATGCACAGATAAAATAATTGTTTTATTTTCTTATCTCATTTTTACACAGGCAGGTCAAAGCTTATTACTACTGCCTCACCCATCCTCCCTGCATAGCTAGGGAAAAACAAAAAATGGTAATGACACAAAAGAAAAATAAAATAAAGTAAATAAAAAGAAAAGGAAAGGAAACTGAGGCATAGCTATCTTTTGGCTGCCCCAAAAATTAAGGCTCTTAGTCGTGTCATTGAAGTCATTGTCAACAACCAAAAAAATAATACTAAAATTAGTATTGAATGACTTCGAGTTATGTTCAATTCTATCCAAAGCTTGTTACTGACACTATCTTTGTGTAGAAGGTTGTGAAATAAATGATTTCATAAATGGTTCCAAAAGGTATTGGACACCACGACAAGGCCCACATAGTATGGAACCGAACATGGAGTGGAATTTTAATGATATAACTTTAATATTTGGTTGACCTTACTAATTAGTTGTTAATTAATTCCAATATCAGATAATAAAGTTAAAACTAATAGTAAGGATAATATTCCTATAAGAGGAGGGATATTAATGTTGTATAGTTATAATAAAATAATATAGAAATCAATATCGTAGAAAATTTTGTTATGATATTAATATTGAGAGTAAGTGGGTTTTACAATAGTAATTTATGTTATGATATTAATATTGAGAGTAAGTGTGTTTTACAATAGTAATTCTTAGAAGAATAAAAATAACATCATGCAACTTCACTTATGAGTAGAGAGAGATCATAGTAAATTTCAATTATAATTTAAATGTAATATTGATATTAATATGTTGGATAAAATTAATATAGATATTTTAAGAGTTTTTTGATATTATGTAATAGTAAGAATTAAAGTAAAGGGCGACATTAATATAAAAATAATTATTAACATAGAAGGAAATATCAATTTAAACCATTGAAAACAAGGAGATTTAAAATTATGTCCAATGTTAATACTTGTATTAAGAAACATTTTTATGTGAGTAAAATAATAGTAGTGATAAAATTAGTGAATTATTAATTTACTGAAGGGGTAGTATAATATTGGGATAAAATTAACGATAACATTATTACTATTGTGATTAAATAGTAATAACATTAATATTGTAAATTGGAGTAAATATTATTGCTAATATTTTAGTTAAATGGACATAATGCTTTTAATGTTAAATTTGATATTTTAAAATAATATAACATCTAATCTAATAATCTTGCTCTGCCTTCCCACTTTGCCTTCCCGCTCTGCTAGTTTGAATTCCCTGTGCGCATGGTGGATGCCTCCTTGGGGGTACCACACGATCCCCCTCCCATGTCCCTATCTGACTGCATTCCTTCAACACATGCTCCATCGACTTCCTCGAGGGACCCTCCTGTTTCGTTTGTTGAAGATGTGCTTGTGATTCTTGTCATTTTGTCTGTTGAAGAAGTGCCCGTGATTCCTATCATTCAGGAACCTAAGGGTTGGAAGAATGTGTTACTTAACTCCTCCCAAAGTCCTACAATGGTTAAGTCTCTCTCTCGGCCGGAAGTGGTCAACTCCATATTTAGCATTGAAATCTTGATTTTGGAATCCACCTATGACAAGATCGTTTCTTCAATGGAAAACTCAATTGTGGGAAAAAAATTCACCTTTTGCCCTCCTATGGATATGGTTAGAAGATGGTCAACAGCTAAATGGTGCTTGAAGGGTAGTGTCGACGTTTGTGCAATGGTTGGAGGACTATTCATGTTCAAATTTACGACTTCTAAGGATATTATTTGTGTTGTATCCTCGAGCCCCTGGTTTTATGGAAAACATGGCCTTTCCCTCTGTTGTTGGAAGCTTGGCTTTGATTCGACTATGGACCTCAATAAATATGCTCTAGTCTGGGTCCATTTTCCATAACTACCTTTGGAATAATGGGATGAGTTAATATTCCAATGTATAGGAGACTTGATGGGCCACTTCATTACTTCAAATACCATTACCAAATTGAAATCTAGGTTAGTCTTTACTAGGTTTTGTGTCAATATTGATATTAACAAGTCACTACCCAATTCTGTGAATTTGAGATATAAGTATGGGTCTTGGAACTAGCAAATATATTATGAAAATATTGTGGTTTACTGTCAAAAGTTCTCTAAACTTGGGCACCTCATTTCAGACTCCAAGTCCATTGTAACAAAAAAACCCACCCCAAGTGACCCCTCGGTGGATGAAATCACAAATAACTACCCTTTCAAAAATGAGATCCTAAAGATCTTTGATTCCTTGACCAAATTTGGTCCTTCTACAAACCCCAACTCAAGCTTGGTTGTGACTTCACCAAGCAAATTGGCTCCCTCTGGCACTAACCTAGCTATGACAACGCCCAATAAACCCACCCCTTTGAAGGTTGAGATTCCTTCAAAGAGTATCTTATGTGAAACCATCGGTACTGAGGATTTGAAGGTGGATGTTTTGGGAGATCAATCCCACCCAACTAATCTAGGATTGATTAAGGATGTGGAAGAGGGAGAAATATTTGGAGATGTTCTAGATGGGGAGGGCTCTAGTGCTAGAGAGACTATTATAGTTAATCTATCACATAACCAAACCAATGAAGAAGATGGTTGGACAACCCCAATGAAGAGAGGAAGACCAAGAAAGGTAGATGTGGGTGTGGATACCAAACCAGGAAGGCCTATCTAGTGACAAACTAGAAACAAAGAGACAGCTAAAGAGATTGCTATTGGGAAACATAGGACATTGAAAGTGTCCTACAAAAATATGTCTAAATTTTCAAGTCCTATCCTAGAATGTGAGAACTTTTGACAGTAAAGAATTATGGAATGTCAAAATATTTTGGTTTATTGTCAAAAGTTCTCCAAACATAGGACATTGGAAAAGCTTGATGTTCTACTATTACAAGAAGTCAAATGAAGAAAATAAATTTTGAACCCATAGCTAAAAACATTTGGTTGAATGCTCACTTCTCCTTTAGTGATGTGGATGGGGCTTCAGGGGGTTGACTATTATGTGGAACCCTAATAGACTTGAGGGTCTTGAAATTTTTCAAAACGGGAATAGCTTGGGTATCCATTTCACCCACTTTGGGTCTTCTTAGATGTTGATAAATATTTATGCCCCCAACTTAAGGAATGTTAGGAAATCTCTTTGGCAAGAAGTCACCGGTTGGATCCAGAACAATTGGGGCTCCTTGGTTAGTGGCTAGAGATTTCAACTCCCCTTTATATCCCTTTGAAAAGTGTGGAGGTCCAGTGGATTATATTGATAATATGGATGACCTAGCTGATCTTTTAAGTGATATAGCGATGGTGGACATTGACCTACAGGGCCAAAAATTTACTTGGACTAATAGGAGAATGGGTGATAACCTTATCTAGGTCAAACTGGATAGATTTTTTTTCCCTAACTAGACAAATCTTTTTAATTCCAATCTACTAGTGCTTCCTTGAACGGTCTTTGACCATAACCCCTTGTTGTTTACTTTGAATGAACACTTTGTTGTTGGTCCCTTTCGTTTCCAGTTTGAGATAATGTGGAACTCCCACCCAAATTTTAGGAATAAAATTGCTAATTGGTGGAATGTCCCTATCCATGGCTCCCAAATGTTTAGGGTCTTCCACAAACTTAAGTATATAAAAACTTGGTTAAAGGTTGGAATAAATTGGTGTTTGTGGATGTTTTCCACCAAAAAAAGGTGATCGCTGAAAAACTTAAAGTGACCCAAAAAAGGATGGAGGAGGGGGATGTCAGCATGCAGACCTGTCAATGGGAGAAGAATGAAGGTACTAAATGGGATAAAGTTTTGAAAAAAGAGGAATTATTTTGGAAGCAAAAATCTAGAATCCAATGGCTGAAACAAGGTGACCGCAATACTTCCCTCTTCCATGTCTCATCCCTCAAACATAGAAAAAGAAACTAGATAAAAAATCTGAAAGATTATTTGGGAATAGAAGCTACTACTCTGGCTCATATTGGTTCTATGGCCTCTGGATATTTCCAACTTTCCTTATCCAAGCCTTTGGAGACTCCTAACCTTATTGTTGATGACCTACTACTAGACCCATACCTGATTCGATAACTAATGCGGATAATGAGGCTATCCTTATTTTTGTCACTCTTGAGGAAGTTAGAGTGGTTTTCTTCAGTATGGGGTCTTTCAAGGCCCCAAGACTGGATGGTTATCCCCCAACTTTTTTCCAGGAGTTTTGGGACATTGTGGGTGAGGAAATTTTTCTTGTTGCCAAGGACTTTTTCAAGTCAAGTCAACTCTTAAACCGGTTGAACCATACCTTCCTTTCTCTCATCCCTAAAAATGGAGACCCCCATACCATGGGTAACTTTGACCAATCATCCTATGTAATACCATCTACAAGATCTTCTCCAAAATTCAAGTTGATCGTCTGAAACCTTTTTGTAAAAAAATGATTAGCCCATGTTAAAAGGGGTTTGTCCTAAGCTACCACATTATTGATGCTACTATTGGCACACATGAAATCATACACTCCATGGACAGAAGTAATTGTGTTGGTATGGCCTTTAAGCTTGACAATTCAAAAGATTATAATAAAGTCCTTTGGAGTTTTATGCTCAAAGTCTTATCCAAGTTTGGGTTTAATCAAAAGGTGGTGAATCTCATTACGGAATGCACTACTACATTGAAGTGCTTTTTCCTTGTCAATAGGATTCCTCAGGGGTTTTTAATGTTGGTAAAGGTTTAAGGAAGGGAGAACCCCTCTTGCCTTACCTATTCATAATGGCCGTTGATGTCTTAAGCAGGAATGTCTCCAACATGTTGACCAATGACTCTATTAAAGGGATCAAACTTGCCACCACCCTTGATTTGGCTGCTATACAACAACTTGTGGATGATAACATCCTTTTCAAAAAAGCATCAGTGATAGAAGCAAGGCAATGGATTAATTTCTTAAATATTTATGTTGCCAGTTCAAGCTAGTGCATAAATTACAACAAGAGCATGATTTTTTTTTTTAACAACACTCAATTTCTATAGGATAGAGTGACAACCATTTTGGGTTGTAAGAGTGCTTCCCTCCCTTCAGTGTACTTTGGCCTCCCTCTCACTATTAAAGAAGTCACTCCTAATTTTTGGAATTCTATTCTTGAAATAATTCAAAGAAAACTGGTTGGGTGGAAAGGTTCAATTCTCAGTCATGTTGGTAAGATGCAACTCCTCACTATTGTTCTTCAAGGGATCCCGATTTACTTCCTTTCCATTTTCAAAATGCCTAGATTTATAGCTAAATTTTTTGAAAGAATCCAAAGGAACTTCCTTTGAATCAGTACTAAGGAAAAAAATAAAATGGCTTTGACAAGCTGGGATAACATCTGTCTCCCCAAAGCTTGTGGGGGATTAGGCATAAGGAAGATCCAACCTACCAATAAGGCTCTGCTTCTTAAGGTTATATGGGATCAGCTAAGGAATGAGAAAGATTGGTGTAGAATCCTAAATTCGAAGTATCTAAACAATTTCCCCTTGATTAAGTGTTTCTTTGATGAACACCCCAGTGGTTCCTTGATTTGGAATAATATTTGCAAGATGAAAAAGCTACTTCAATCTAGATTGAAATGGAAATTGGGAAATGTCTACAACATTAGGTTTCAATTGGATCCCTGGTTGATGTAAATTCCTCTCTCAATCAAACTTCAAGAACCTAATGGCCCCCGCTAAGCTTTTATTTGGCAGGAATGTTAGAGACTACTTGTGCGGTCTTCATGGTTCTTTGAAATGGAAAGTGTTGGAGTCATGTTGCCCTCTATCCCCTTGGCTGAGACACCTTGCAAGAACCCTGCAGGACATCCTCTCTCTAACAAGAATTCCCCTCTCAAACCTTGAGGATGATTTTTATTGGATTAAGGAGAGCAAGGGTAACCTCTCTATCAAGACTACCTATGATTTGTTGTCAGTGCAAGGGAATCATGATAGATTATGGCAACATGTTTGGAATCGACAACTAACTCCAAAAATTAATTTATTTTGGTGGACAACTTGTCACAATAGGATTCTCACCCAAGAAAACTTAAGGAAAATGGGATTTCAAATCCTGAATAGATGCATTGTAAGAATGATGAAGATTTAGTCCCTCATCTGTTACTCCACTACTTGTTTCCTACCGAAGTCTAGGATTTAGCTTTTAAAAGATTAGGGATTCATTGGACCATGAATGTTGACCTAGAGAGTTTCAATGAGAATTGGGTCAGCCCTTGTCATCACCCTCTTCCCAAAGAAATTTGGAGAAAGATCCCCCCTATTTTATGTTGGTGTTTGTGGAAAGAAAGAAATAATCGGATTTTTAGAAGTGTGGAAAAAATCCCTAAGGAGGTTTTCAATAGTGGTCTCGGACTCATCTCTGAGAATGTCTCCTTATTTGTTTAGAAACCCCTGAAAAGGGCTCCTACTGAGTGGGAGATCAACATGGCTAATTCTTGAAACAAGAAATTAGAGATTAATTCCTTTGACAATTCTAAAGCTTTGGCTAGGCTTGCTATGGTCGGGAAATCTTCTGATACTGGATGGCACAAACTTAACTTCGATGGTGCAGTAAAAGGGAACCCTGGGTTGGCAAGCATAGGTGGCATTACTAGAGACCCACAAGGTAACTTGGTGGTAGGGTATGTTGGTGGCATCGAAACACAGACTTCCATGATAGCTGAGGCCAGAGCGCTGCTCAAGGGTGTTAACATTGTTTTCAGTCTTGGCATAAAAAAATTGCACATTGAAGGAGAATCTAAGGCAATGATTGATTCCATCAATCTTAATCATTGCCATGGCTGGAATATTAGAGACATTTTGTTGGACATTATCTTTTTTCTCACCAAAATTGATAGAAATAAGTTGACTCACATTTTTTGTGAGGGCATAAACCAGGTGGTTGATTCTTTAGCCAACCTAGGCTCTTCATGGATGCTAACTAAATGTTGGAGAAGATTGGGGGTCCTCCCTATGAACATACAAGGAATTGTCCTTGTAGAAAAATAAAAAATCACTAATGTGAATGATGAAATCTAATAATTCTTTTATTGTGGGTTACTTTTGGTACTACTCCCTTGAGCTCATGATTATGGGACCGGTACATGACGAGTTGGAGGGGTGTAGGTGGAAGTTTGATTTGGAGTCAAGAATTTGTCACTACCCATTTAGGCTCATGGTGATGTGGCATTGGCATGATGAGGTGGAGGACTGGGAGGGGATGTTTGGAGGGGGTTCTGGAAATATTGCAAGGAGTAGATGGTCTTTTCAAAGAATTCATGGGTTGTCTTGTCAAATGTCCCAATTTCAGAATCACATTTATGTAAACATGTGTAAGGTTGAAACTATCTTCAAATTTTTACCTATTAATGATCCAATTAATATCATGATGGCTTTTGGTTTATCTTTGTGGTACTTAAGCAAGATTTTTTGGACATTACAGCCCTAATCCTTTAGGAATGACTACTGGTACGTGCAAAAATCTGATTGCCTTAATTAGGAAATATTTTCTATTATGGTATAAAGTGTTGATAATTGGGGTGTGTGTTCTTCCCATTGGAATTTTGAATTACCTCTAGCTCTGCTATTATGTCTGAAAATTATGAGTTGGGAGAGAAAATGGGTGGTGGCAGAGTTCGAACAGAGTTGGGTTCTTGCGATGAGTTTCGCAGAGACCCCCTTGCTTGGCACATTTGTGTTCAGGGAGGCATTGTGCCTCTAATGGAATGCCTTCTGGGGCATGATGAGAGACTCTCTGCATAGTTTGCAAGCTTGTGGAATGAGAGGAGAGTCATTTTTGGGGGCATATCCTTTGAAATTAATGAGGATGCCATAGCTAAGGCCATGAGACTGTCATGCACAAGATAAAAGATGAAAAAACACACTAAAGTGTAGGATCTGGATAGCCTCCACACTTTCTACTGGGGGAATGAAAAACCAACAAAGTTGCACATGGGGTTCAAAAGAGAGTCTCTACTAAAGCCTTGGAATAAAGTATTTCTAGCCATTATGAAGTACATTATGTTGGAGGGGAGATTCAAAGTGTTTTATTTTTACCATGTACCCTTGTTGAACCATCTTCGTCACAAAATCCTTATAAGCTCCCCCTTTTTCCTACTTTCATCTCTAGAAATTTGTGTGAAGGAAACCTTTGAATCGGCCACCAAGAACTTCAAAAAACTGCCACCTCTTCCCCTACACCAAGGCCTAATATTTCATCTGTATCACTTTCATCTGGCCCCTTTTCCCCCCTAAGCCTATTTCATCTATCAGAATTGTGGAACAGGATGCCCCTGACCATCCCCATGATAAACCATCCCTGGTGGCTTCGGTTGGTCCCAAAAGGAAGAATCCCCCTATGCCTTGTGAAATCCCTGATGAACCTAAACCTAAACCCCTGGCTACGAAGAAAAAATGGAGAGTGGGTCTAGCCTAGTCAAATGTGGCTGCTAGACTTTGTGAATTGAAGAACACTCCCACTAAAAAAGAGTGTAATCCAAGCAAAAAGAAAAAACCTAAACCTAAAAAGAGAAACAAGGGAACCTCATTCCATGTGGTGGAGCTAGACACAAACACTAATGAGGGGGACTCTTCTGATAGAGATTCCTAGGGGGACACTATTGTTGTTGCCAGTGTGGACATAGAGGCGAAGATGACTAGTGTCAGACGGTATAACAGATTGGCCAAAAACAAAAGGATGATGTTGATGAGATATCTAGTGATTCTGAGCAGGAGGGTAAGGAGAACAACAAACACTATACCATGAAGAAACTGAAGATTATGTTGAAGGATCAAGCCATTTTTTGGAGCTAAAAAAAATGTTTCATGAAGATTCCACTTCGAAATATTTTGAACACTAGGTTGGGAACGAGGAAGAGGAAAAGGTAGAAACTGAGAAGGAGGAGCTCAACAATCTATGATCCCATGTGGAAAAGCTGGAAAGGAAATTCACTAGGCTCACATGCTTCACAATTCATATCATCCACAGGTCCACTGTTACTCTGTCAGACGTGTTGTGCTAGGAGGTGGAAAAAAAGAATGTTGATGAAGGACCTAGCAACAAATGGGTGGGCAATGAGATTCTAGATCTCCTTATCTAGGAATGGGAGGGCTTAGCAACGTAATGGGTCGGGTGTATGGGTGGGTTTTATTTTTGTTGGTTTGTTTGTTGTTACTCTAATTTTTTGGTGTTTTTCTGTTGTTTTTGCTATCAGACTGTTTAATGATGGTTTTTGACTTTTGATCCTTTTTGGCCCTCTAGGCTCCTAGTGTAAAGGGTACTGCACCCTGTAAATGCAACTTACTTTATCAAAAACATCTAATTAAATAAATAAATAGAAAACAATAAATGTTGTTAATATTGCGGTGAAGTAGGTGAGAACATTTCTAATACAAAGGTGGGATGGTTGATTATTTTATTAAATAATAATATTGTTATAAATAGGGCTTGAAGTGCAAAGTAAGGTTAACAATATTAAATTTTGATCCTTCTTGTTGAAGTTTATTTGATTGGTTAAAATGACAATAATATTTTTTTACACAAGAATGTATGTAACAATAATATTATTTTTGGGTTGTTTGAGCAATAATTATGTTATTATTAAAGTTTATTGTCAACTAACTAATGATAATGTTATTTGTGAATTAATTTTCAGCAATGAGGTCAATAATGATTAAATTTGTAGCTAAATAATAATTTCATTTTCAAGTTATTGAATAGTATTGATAGATATCAACATCAATGTTTTGATTTAATAATAATACTCAACATTTAAGAAGAATAATATTACTAATTAATTATGATAATATCTTATCATTATTTTAAAGGATCATCATTTACATAATTGATCATTGCTTAAAGATGTTATTTCATAGATTATGGTCGTAAAAGAATAAATCATTAAATAATTTTAAAACCTATCATTCTCCAACATAAATGTGCATGTTCCCATGCTTGAGCAAGCTAAATTAACTTTGGTAAACCATTCCTAGAAGGAGAGATTGAGGGTATTTAGTTATAAAGATATATCAAGAAGTGACCAGACTAGGGTGTGCAGTGTGTACCATAGATATATCCTACACAATAAACACTTAGAGTGTTAATTAGCTTTATTAATGGGTTCAAAAAAAATATAGTTGGGGTTTTTCTAGTGAATTTTTTTGGGCATGACACATGGAAAATTGGAGGTATGCTCATAGACATTAGTAGAATGATGATAAGGGGAATGAAATGGATGTGAAGATGGTGAGGGATATGGATTTATGCAAAGGATTGGGTAAGAGGGATGTAAGGATGAAAGATGGATGTTGGATAATGGATGAGTTGATGGAAGACTTGTAGATGAGCGGATGGAAATGTTGGCAAGATCAACATTGGAACACACCTTGAAGGGTGGTGGAGTTGTGAAAGAGAAGTTGTTTTTGAATTTAGAGATTTAGATGCAGGAGTGGATGTGGATTTTAGGATATAAGGACCCAAAATGGATGGAGGTGATAAAGGATTATTAGATGGGGTGGAGGACGTAGAATTGGATGGAGCTTTTGGATAAGGAAGTTTGGATGCCAATTCTGATTTTTCTTTGGGATGCATTGATTCTATGAGTATTTTTGGAATCCACATGGTTTTTGAATTTTATTTTTTCTTCATGGGCCTTTGGGATTTAAATTTTTTATTTTGAATCATATTTTTCTTTGTTTTTGCATGTATTTTTGCTGGGACATGTTGATCCTTTAAATTTTGTGGATTTTTGGCTTTTTGCATTTGAAATTTGGCATCCAAATTGCTTCCAAGAGCAATGGGATTGGTAGATGGATATGAATGATTTGAATGTATTATGGATGGGTTGGTGTAGGTATGCTAGAAAAATTTCAAGGGTGTGTACCTTTGTTGATCTTGATTAGGGATATGAGGTGATGAATAAAAAGGATGATGGGATTTTAGAATAGGAATGCTAGGTGATGGAATGTAAGGACCCAAGATGGATGGAAAGGATGAAGGACTTGGTTTTGGTACATATGGACCTAAGATGGATGGAAGGGATGAAGGACTTGGTTTTGAGATATAAGGACCCAAGATGGATGGAAGGGATGAAGGATTGGGATTTGGAATATAAGGACCCAAACTAGATTTGGACAATGGAGAACATGAATGTTTGGATTTAGATGGTAGGATTTTGGATTTTGGGTGAATGGAAGGAATACCAACGTCTAGAGACTTGTAGCCAAGGCCATGATAATTGGGATTTTCTTAGATTTGGATGGGTTATAATATTCCATGCTCATGTAGGCCTAACCCTTTGCCTTGATAATGCATTTTTTGACAAATACTTTTCTCCAAGGGGATACTTGTTTTGAAAACAAGATGTGAGTCCATTTTGAGGAAGATATGGCATGGAAGGGATGATAGGTTCTTGGAGTAAACTGACAAGTCCAGATAATAGTTTATTTTTTGTTGTTTTTTATACATATTTTTAGATACTTTCAGATACACTTTCCAGACAATGCTTCTACATTATACTACCCTTTCATATCCATTATGCAGACTTGAACCTATAATAAAATGATGGAATTATGGTTATAATATATTAGTATTATATGGTTTATATGAAGATATGTATGGAATGTTGATGGAATGCTATGGTTTAATTATGATAGTTATCCTTGTGTACATGTTTTGTGAAATTAACTTATTTGCAGCTAAAGAGGAACCGTGGCATGTAGCAGTTGTGGAATGAACCTATAGAAAAAGGAAGGAGTGGACACTAAAATAGGGAAGCTCCAAGTTAATTTGAATGTGATGATTGTTGATTAAAGGCAATTGATGAAGGTTCAACATGGCGTTATAATAACTAGTTAATAAATGTTGAAGAAGAGGTCTCCTTCACTTATGGGATTTTGACAAATGGTTGTATGTTTACATGCAATTTTGTTTTGACATATTTTTAGTCCTATTAGGATTCCTTTTTCCTTTTCAGTTATAAGTTGAATAAGTCAATCTTAACTCTATGCTCTAAATATCTGGGAGCAGAGTTAATGATTTTGGTTAAGTAGTTACTTTGGATAAGATTCCATCAAGCTTGTATATAGTTGTTGGTTGAATCTGTAGGATAGTTAGTTGGTTTTTTAGTTTTATGTTATCAGTTACCTTTCAGTTTCAAGACATGAAATATTCAGAATGATTGAATACAATCTGTGAAAGATCTTATGTAATCTTCATGAATATGCAATGAATGGAGTTAATTTTATGGGATGCGTAGAATCTGATTAATTAGATTTGGGTTCAATTTGAGTGAGAATAGTTACTTGAGTAGGCCACTCAAGGTTTTTTTTAAGACTATAGGAATCAGTCGGGTATCCGTCCCCCTATAAATTGCAGTGTGCCTAGTAAACTTTTTTCACGTGACCGGCGACGCTGGCACGACACACCCTCTGGTACCACAGGTTTGGGGGGAGAATAGACCTCGTGACCTCTTTCCTACAATAGGATGCTTTAGCCAATTGAGCTAGGCCCCCCCACCCCACCACTCAAGGTATTATTCCTCACTTTATTTTCTAGTTATTTATTTATGTTTAATAGCTATTATTAGTTTATTACTACTTCATGAATCACATGCAAGTTACTTAGAATTTCACATATTGTTTATCATTAATGAATGCTTATGAATATGCATGTAATGGTTAACCAATGGTACTTCGGAGGATAGTTTGGTTGAGTCATTAGTTTTTATTAATTTTGAGTTATTACAACATCATTTCATTAGGAATAGTTAAGTTACAGTCTGAGTTGTAGGCACCTGTAGACACTAGTTATGGTTATGTCTTTTATTGTTTTGCAATTCTGTGAGCTTTCCAACAAGTAGAATAACCTAAATAGGGTAGCTTAAGTATTTTTGAGTCCTTGAAGGCATATACAATGTTGCACCATCATAAGCTTACAAGCCTTGGGTCAAAAATTTAATGTAGTCTTGAGCAATGTTGAGTGGATTGTTCAATTAGTTAAACCTATGAATTGTGTAGGTTCTACCAAGTTTACAATACATTAGCCTTGACTCTACCCAACTTGGATGAAAGTGGAGGAACCCAATTGATAAGTATGAGGTTCATGGGTAGCTTGGATAGGGGTGATGGGATCTTGTGGAGGATTAGGATCATGAAATGGATATGAAGGGATACTTGGATTATGAGATGGAGATGGAGGAAAAAATTGATCTTGACTTGGGGTAGGATCATTGGATGGAGTAGAAGGTATATATTTCTCTTGATATGGAAGGGGATCATGAGGTGAAAGGGGGTCATGTGATGGAGTGGATGATACATCTTGATCTTGATTAGGATGGATATCATCAGATGGGGTGAAAGGTGTACTTTGATCTTTATTTAGAGAGGGATCATGAGATGGTATGGAAGGGATACTTTTCTCTTGGAATGGAAGGGGATCATGCGAGTGTGTGGAAGGGATAATTTTCTCTTGATTTGGAGAGGGATTATGAAATGGTATGGAAGGGATGATTTTCTCTTGATTTGGAGAGGGGTCATGATATGGTATAGAAGGGATAATTTGATCTTGATATGAAAGGGGATCATGTGAGGGTATGGAAGGGATGATTTGATCTTGATATGTAGTGGAATTGGTAGGCAATGGATGACATGATGGTGGAGCATGGTCGGATGGTGTAGGATTAGCAATGTGATTGGATTTCCTAGCTTTTTTTTCATGTTGGAGTTGAGTATTATTTTTTATGTATCGTATGAGATCATCAGCAAATGTGCTTTTCTTGGGTGGATTTGTGGATTGGGATGGAGTGGATTGGAATGGATTAGTGGATGATGGATTAGAATAGGACGTGGTGGATTGGAATGGATTATTGGATGATGGATTAGAATAGGATGTGGACGCTTGGAATGGATTAAGGGATGATTGATTAGGATAGGATGTGGAGGCTTGGAATGGATTGGGGGATAATGGATTAGCATAGAATGTGGAGGCTCGGAATGTATTAAAGGATGATGGATTAAGATAGGATGTGGAGGCTTGGAATAGATTAGTGGATTATGGATTAGGTTAGGATGTGGCGAATTGGTATGGAGGACTGATCAATGGGTTATTGAGGCTCATGTTTGTTGGTAATGATGTTTGAGGATTGATTGGTATTCAACTTGACTACAAAGGATATCAAGGTAAATTGAAGACATGGTCATGAGTTGGGATTACAATGGGTTGGTTAAGGTTTTAATGGTGTTAGGTTGATGATGTGATTAGATTAAAATGATTATGAAGGATGATGATAATGAAGGATTTGGATTAAGGATGATAATAGATTAGGAAAGAAGAATTTTTCTATGGATTATGGAGGGTGATTATGATAATGATTAGGACCTCTATTAGACAAATTAATTAAGATTAATGTCTTAAATGATGGATTAAGAATGGATGTAGATGATTGAGACACTTGGGATGATGTGGATTAGATGATTGGGTATGATTAGGATAAGATGGATGATTAGAAAGATTAGGGAGATAATTAGGATAATTATGAATGATTAGGATGGGGTGATAAGGATGATTATGAATGATTAGGATGGGGTGATTAGGATTAGAATGGTTATGTATGATAAGGAAAAGGTGATTAAGATGAAAATGATTATGATGGATAAGGATAATTAGGATGAAATTAGAGATGGTTAGGATGGAAAGGAATTATTTAGATTAGAAGAGATGATTAGAATGAAGGGGGATTAGGATGAAATGATTAGGATGAAGGGGGGATGATTAGGATGAAAATGGATTATTAGAATGATTAGGAGGATAATTAGGATGAGGAATGATGATAATGATGGAATGCGGTGATTAGGATGGAATGATTGAAAGGAGATAACTATGATGATTAGGGATGCAATGATTGAGATGGAAATAAATGATTAAGATAAGATGAAGGATGAATGTAATTAGAAGGGATAATTAGGATGATTGTGTAAGTGATTAAAATGATTAATAGAGATTAAGATGAGAAGGGATGATTATGATAGAATGAGATGGTTAGGATGAGGTGATTAAGATAATTAGGATGAGACGAGGGATGGTTATGATAACTAGGATGGGATGATTAGGATTAGGAATGATGGTTAGGATAGGAAGAAGTGGTTAAGATGAGGTGATTAAGATGATCAAGATGAGATGATGGATGGTTATGATGAATTGGATGGGCTGATTGATTTGACTTGGATGACTAGGATAGGATGATTAGCAAGAGGAATGGGGATGGAGATTTTTATTGGGAGATTATGTGGATAGCTTGACTTGGGGGACAACTGGATTTTTTTGTTTTTGAAATGTTTCTAATGTTTTGGGTTTTTTGATTTTTTTGTTTTTTGAGTTTTTTTTTTTTTAGATTTTATAATTAAGAATGCAAATACAAATGCAAAATAAGAAAGTCCTAAGGCTCAATTTGGATAAGGTTCCCCTTTAGGTTTCAAGTGGGGAAGGTGATCTAAACATTCAAGCACATAAGACACATAATTAACAAGCCTAACTCAAGTGGGATATGGCCAAAAGTCTCAACTAGGCTTTACAAGCTCAACTAGGGGTATCCTCTATATACCACAAGGGTACATGAGGCCCAAATCCATCAATTTGAAAGGATAATAATGTCAAACAACTGAGAGGAGAGGGTAACCCACACTCTACCTTCACTTCCTAAAGGTATTATTACCTATTTTTTTCTTATAGCTCAATCAGGTAGAGTTGGAGTAAGTATTTGCAGCTAGAAGGGAAAAGTTACATACAATTTTCTGCTAAAGTTTTGTCATTGCACAATGATGCTTTAAAATGAAGTTCAATTTTATTATGAAAATGTTCTTTACAATAGAAAATTACACAAATTTGCATAGTATTATTGTCCTTATTTATTTTACAAAGAAATATGCTCAAATGTCCCACACAAGCCATGGGAATGACTGATCTAATACAACATAAATGAAAGATATACATTTGAAGATAAATAAATGGAAAAAAACATAGGAAAAGAGGTTGGATCCATCATTGCCTGAATGACAGATCCTTGTGTTGATTTTCTCTATCTTCAACTCCTCATGTTGCTGATCTTCAAATGTACCTATAGATAATGGAAATGATGTGGTTAGAGCTCAAGATACAAACTCTCATCATATGTTTCATCAACATAAATATAACCTACATCTATGATGAATTAAATAAATTCAACATTTATCACATGTATACAAGAGAGCCAAAAATTCAAATCACATGAGCACTAAGCTTCATTGTTTTATCTAACTTGTTTGTTCACTGTGCAGGTACAAGTTTTTTATTCATTACATGTCCCATCTCATTTGACATCACAACATGTGGTGGAAAAATGGGCTCCCACAAGGGTTGAGCTCAACATGCTACCCTCTTGATGTTTGAGAGGGATATGAAGTGTATTTTTCATCAATGAAAGTGACTTCAGGTCACAATAGTCATTACAAGCATAGCCACAAAGACAGTTAGCAATGGATGCTTAAATAAGGGTAGTCATATAGAGGATGACAGTGGACACTCAATGCAATTCTTGATAGACAAGGTACCATTAAATTAGTTGCAGAGTACAATGGTAAATAGGAGGAGTATAATTTTAAATAAGGGATAGCTAATGGCCTATCTACTATGCAATGATTAAAAGGGATGAAACAATAAGCAAACAAGCTGCAGTATTATATGGCATTCATCATACATGTGTTATAAAGCTATCGGGCAGTGACCATGTAAACTCCAAGGAGACAATTTAAATCTAAAGTACAAGAGAGGCATGTCTGAGATATCAAACCAACAACACTATGTTGTCCCAATTTTATGAAAATATGTCAATAAGCTATGCAAACTCATGATAGTGAGAAAAAGTGGCTTGTGTAAGATGGTTTATTGGGAAGTTTACTGTCATACATAGGACACAAAAATAGATTGCAAGTACAGTTCATAAAAACATGCACAAAGGTATTCAAATGTAACATCAACCATTGAGGGAACAGTCAAAAAACAATTACAAGAATGAAGGATGATAAAGAAATCAATGATATGCTTGCATCCAATGAGCTCCATTAAAAGCTAAGTTGCATCAAAGACAGGAATAGCCATTGAGGGAACAGTCAATAACCATTATCAAGCAAATTTTACAAATCAAAGAAGGCAGTAGCTAAAGATCATCAATACAAGTGTATCAAAAAACACCTTATGAGTCATAGTGCAGTAAAGTACATAAAGACAGTCATATTCATACATTTTATAGTTTTTGTATCTTTAAGGATATAATACATTGTATAAAAATTTTGTAAGGTGTTAATTTTTGTATAGAGCATGTAACGCCCCGTCGTGCAAACCCCAAAGGAACAAATATAAACGCAACAATTTTTTTTTAAAAGAACATAATACATGTACTCAAATATTACAACATAAGAATGTTCTAAGTTGCACAACTAAATCCCTTGGGGTACACGAGGACATTACTACACTAACCCATAACCAAGATAATAGATTAACAATAATTAAACAGTTACATAAATCCATTCATTCTCATATCATCATTTAAAATATACATTAACAATAACCATATTAATACCATATGTACATATGAAAATAAATGAAATTATTAAGATATAAAGTGTTACATATTTCGACAGATACAACACAACATAACCAACTATTACAAGTGATGGTTCTCGAATAAATACATGGCCTGAATATACATTACATCTGTAAGATAGTACAACTCGCTGAACATATAAACAAATTACATCAAGGTCCTCCCATCACAAGTGGGAGATACATCAATGAGTAAATTACATTTGAAGTATAAACATTCATCTGGTACATAAGAACACTGGATCAACAGCATCTGCCAAAACCTTGCAATAAAAGATACATCTACATCCAAAGGGAAACCAACGGGGTGCGAAGCACATTCCACCCAACCACCCCCATGCTGGGAGTAGACAAGGAAGGATTCCCGACCAAGCACATCAATAGTAACACAAAACTAACTCCATACAAAATAACATAATAACACTAGACAACACTGAAGACTAAACAACAACAAATCACCAAATGACATAACAATGGACCACTTTCAAACCTTAACATTAAATCACTTTACAAATGATACAATAGTAACTCACGATAAACACATCATCAATAAATCTCAAGACATAATATCAAAGGACTACTTCCAGAGGACTTCAGTAAAAATGGCATAAATGGAATGTTAGAGGAGAGTGTCATCGCATGGTTTCACATGGATTATCCAGACAACCTATCACAAGGTGTCGCCTCCATCTCTATATGGATTATCCTGACAACCTAGTTCAAGTGCCACCTCCATCTATGGTTCTCCTGACATCCTATCTCAAGGTGCCACTCCACAGGGTTACTCATGCGGAATCACTAGCCTTTCGTGAAGACAAGGCAACGATCTTGCCAACCACGGCCTTCTCGATCCCCTTTAGTCTGTGATAGCACTAACAGGCGGACAAGGCATCACAATTATCTTATTAATGTTTAATCCCCACCCATGATTTATTACTTAGGTTATCACTGATTATTATAACTCTATGTGGGTTACCCTGACAGCCCCTTTGTGCGCCGGCCGGCCCCCACTTAGAGCCACTCTCTCTAAACACTCAACACAAAAATATCCAACACAACAGGATTGTACCAACAAGAATTACTGAACCAACAACTGGATCATCCGCGAGGCATAACCATCTCACCAAAACACCTAAAACACATCCACAAAACGGTACAATCCAAGTGCAAACTAAATCACAACCATGGTCAAAACATAGGCTAAACATCAAAACACGAGATCACAATTATACACTAGTAATCCCACCTCTGGAAGTCCTAAACCACAACTTAGGCTCCTACGAAAGGTAAAATAATTCTAGGGTTTCCCACATGACATAAACCCAAATAAAAGAAATCCACAATTGAATTAAACGAATAGTCTCAAGAGAACACAATTTGCCTAAAACAACAATATACAACTCATTTGAAAACACAATAAATTTTGCCAATAGTTAATCAATTGCTCAAGAAAATTCAATTTAATTTTTAAGCACATAATTTTATCTCTAACTTTCTCAACTACACTTTAACATTGCACTCTTATTAAAATTATCATATTAAATCCATGATCACAATATATAAAATCTTTTATATATATAAATATATATATATACGCTTTTATGCGTAATATATATATATATATAACCAATGTATTAAAATCATTTATATAATAAAATCATATATTCAAATTCTAAAATAGAAATTACCTATATATATATATATATATATATACACAAAATATGTATATTTTAAATTAATAAATTTATATAAATATATATATTTTAAATTAATAAATTTATATAAATACATATATATATATATAATTATATTATAAACCAAATTCGAATTAAATAAAAACCGAATTAAAGCTAATAATAAACAAAAGAAAAAAAATAATTTAAAGAACACTTTTTTTTTTACAAGGGCCTATGCAGTGAAGGTATTGCGCACCTCCCAAAGGAGGCCGCGGCCCCCACTAGGCTACGTACAGTAGCCTTCGGCTACTATGCACAGCCTAGTGGCTGCTACATAGTACCCGGGGTTGGGGGGTGGTACGGCGTTGCCGACCACTCCCCTTCCCCCATAATTTTTAATATATAAAAAAAAAATCTTTTATAAATTTTATTTTTGATTTATAATTTTTTCTTTTATTTATTTAATTTTATAAATTAAAAAAAACTTTCAAAAAGAAGATTTCGAATTTCGAAAACAAGATGAATATAAATGTTTTTATACATATTATTTTTATTTCAAAAATACCTCCTAATCACAAATAACGAAATAAATGTATATATATATATATATTTACAATAAAATATGCAGAGTACACAGGTCTACAACTATGTAGATTATAAAATAAGACAAACTATATAGAAATAAAGCATATATTTATTTATTTATTCTGTATAAACATATATATATATATATACGTAGATATATATATATATATATACGTAGATATATATATATATACGTAGATATATATATATATATATATATATATATATATATATATATATATATATACGTAGATATATATATATATACGTAGATATATATATACATATATTTATGCAAAATTTATAACATAAGCAATAAGAACAATCAGATTTTCATACCAGATATAAAATAAATCGGACAAATAATTCAATCCATAATAAGCATGATTTTTTTATTTCAAAACAATAAATTTCACAATTATATTGAAGAACTTTTGAAGATTTTACTATAGTTTTCCACAAAAGATTCAAGGTTTTCATACGAACAAATTTCAAATCACAGAGCTTCTTTCAACGAATTTTTCAAACACAACAACCAGATTTTGTTTATAGAACAATAAAATATTAATAACTTAAAAGAAGAAAACCTAGAGTCCTTCATCCGATGTAAAATCCTTTCTGTAGCCTCTTCTCAAATTCCTGCCTTTAGCTCCTCTCTGAACCAATCCTTTCTTCAAAATAATTCTTTTACCCAGAAGCACAAACAAAACTATTTTTTTTCTTTTCCTTTTCTTTTACAGACCAAAACAACAGAAAAATCTCCTGTGTGTGAAAAACTCTCTCATAAAAATAATAAATCAAAATCAATAAAGCTCTTTCGCTTTTTCCTCAAAAGTCCTCCTTTTTCATTGGTCATTTTTCTAGCTTTTAAAAGCACACACTTATCTACAATTTTTAATTAAAAATAATTTATTTTCTCAAGACATTATCCACACAAGATTTTATAATTTAATATTAATAAAAAGATAATATTTAATCATCATCAATATTAATTTAAAATAATTATTTACACTTTTAATTAATTAAATAACTTTTTAATTTACAATATATTTAAATTTAACATTTTACTAACTCACAATTAAATCAAGAAATAAGACAACATTAATTAATCTTATAAAATAAGATTAATTAAATAAACACTAACCATAATAAAATAAATACTCAACAATCAAACTACACAACAACAAGGACAAAACTTTAGTCATGACACAACAAAACTCGAAACAGGATGACGGACTTGGGATGGGGACACTTCCAAATCAACTCCCTTTTTCAACATTTTACCCGTTGGGTTAGTTTAATGCTCGCCCTGTCCTACCGAAGTAGGTGGAATCAAGACTTATTCCTACAAATCATGCATACCAATAAATGTCAAGTAACACATGTATATATATAATCGAAAATATCATACCCTGAGAAGGAATTGCAGCGTAGCAGGGCACTCATAAACGAGTGGTGCTACACTGTCCTCTCACCACATCTATTCTAACAATTACAATATCAATGATGAAATAACATTCTAAACAAACTGATCATATGATAACATGATTACTTATCTACTACATCATAATATAATACTTAATCCAATTAACATTATAGAATCACAACATCGACATATAAAACATTAAGGAGAAACCATTGCATAATCAAATAATCTAAACACCACACAAAGTATCATAAATCATAATAATAATGTCAAATGTAGCAATCAACTAAACTATGCATCCACACACACCAGGTCAGTGAATTAATCACCATCACAAAACAATATCACACTAACACACAAGAGTAACCAATAGAAGCAAATAGTATCAGAAACATGGGGGTATTACAGAGCACATGGCTTGATCAAGTCATGTAAAGCTACAGGGAAGTAAAGACAGTAATATCATGACACTATGAGGGGGCAGCCTTTAGGGTATATGCATTAAGAGGGAAACCAAGGTAAGGAATAAGACTGTATTGTTTCTTTTTTGATCTATTAATAATAATCATATAGGGAAAACATTAAATGAACAAAGACAGTTAATGCTTGAAGAGAGCATGAAATGACAAGAGCAGCACAACATACAAGTGAAGCAACAAAGGTTTCTCAAGGGTCGAGAGTAGAAATTGAGTATGGGCTCAAGCTATAGTTTCAATAAATGAAACCCTCGAATATGCAAAGTGTGAATAGAATATTTTTCATTTCAAATGGAGTTTTCTTCATGAAGTTTCCAGAGAATGCACAAGGTGAAGCCACGGCCTGTGGCATTTGTTTTTAAATCTTCAATATTTCTACATGAGTGAAAGCATGGAAATAAAGGCTCAGAATGGAAAATATACACAGAAGAATCAAAAAAATTCTATCATTTCTGCTTAAATGGAGGCTCAAAGTCAAGCATGTACACATATAGGAAAAAATCAAAAGTTTTCATTGCTTTTTGTTATTCACAAGTGCATAATTTATTTCTCTTTCACAAAAAACAAAGAATGAAGCCCTTACCACGCGGTCCAGTTAGAAAATCCAGCATGGAGATATCATAGTCAAAGTTCCAGAAAGCTTGAGCAAACCTTAGCATGGTGGCAGCAAAAGCAGTCTTGAAGTGAAAGTTGAAAGTTACAAATGAAATGAAGTGAAGAAAGGCTACGAGTTTTGTTTTAGAGTTGCTTTTTTTCCCTAAGTTTGGCCGACCCCTTTATGGGGATTTTTTTTACTTTCATTTTAACTTTTTCCTTTGATTAATACCTTGGCTTATGTTAAGTGCCTTTGTATACTTTTGCATGGTTTTCAAACATAAAGTCACCCCCCCTTCATTTTTTGCATGATAGTGAAACTCAAACGAAAATGTAAACAAATATTGGTGATAATGTTTTTTATAAATTACATCAATATCTGTCATGGAGGCGGTCACACAACACATATTAAAGTAACCCTTACTTTATTATTTGTTTAAATTGTTCACCCCAATCTCAAAATCATGAAAAATTTGAAGAGGTGGAGTTGAACTGGAGCATTTAGGCATGATTTTCAGTTGACTAGATGAGTTTGAAGTCAACTTTGGTCAGACTAGTTGTGAGGGTGAGTTTGGAGTTGTTTGAGCTCGGTTACTTCATTTTTGACCCCTCTTTTTGGGGGTTTTCATTTTTGCTCGTGGATCATCTTGGAGGAGATATTTTTAGATGCAGTTAACTGCAAGTGCCACCTCTTAGCTCTTTGAGACTCTTTTTGTATATAGGAGAAAAGACTTAGGTTTTTTCTCAATTCTTGATTTCTTGCCTTCTCTTACACATTCAGAGAGGCTGAAAGTTTTGTAGCTTAGACTTGTTTTTTTTTATAGTTATGATATAGTAGCAAGTTATTTTCATCTTATTTTTGGGAGAAATTCCTTCCATCCTTCAATACAATTAAGTGTTACCTTCTAAATTTTAGGTGTTTTGTCATATTTTGAATGATTTGATGCAAACTTAATGTGTTTTATCAAAATACCTTTAAATTTATATCGTGTTCATCATTACATATACACAAAAGCAGTTGAACATCACAGGTTATAAATTGTGCTTTTGTTTTATCTTGCATTTTGAGTTGTGAAAACATTATTTTCCTTAAAGGACATAGATCTTGTAAGCCATTTTATGAATTACTTATCTGATTAAATTTCCCAAACTGAGTTGTGTGAACAGATTCGTTAAAGGATAGTTGTGAGCCATTTCTACATGTTAGTTACATTATCAGTGCATCACCTCCTAGATTTAATTTTCCATTTCAAACAAGTTATCCTTCTTCCTTTTTCCCATCAAAGTCAATAGTTTCTAGGAGATCAAAAGGGGAACTAGCCCATAATCTGGAGATTCACCTTCATTATGAGCAACCCATAGGCTCGAAAGTGTTTCCATGTTACATGGGATTGTTGAGCCTTCCAGCTCTGCATTTCGGTGGAATCCTACATGTTAATAGTTTTTGGCACGCTCGGTGGGACAGATTGGACTATTACAGTCCAAATTCTTTCTCACAATCATTGATATTTGGTGTGTATGTTAGTGATCTTAGCCTTTGGAGGCAAGAAACAACACATCTAGCGACTCCAAGAAGCATTTTTTTGGTTTTAGTAAGATCAAGCGCAGGTATATTTTTAAAGATTCTAATTTTTACTTATTTTTTAGCTTTTGAATGACCACACATGTCTATGTTTCACAATAATATGTCATACCATCCATCATATCATGAAAATCCTACTCATATATCCTCTTTCTAGTCTTATCAAACCAATCATTATGTTGGTTTCACCCCTAATTCCTTTTATTTACAAAGAAACCAACAGGCATAGTATGATTACCACCCGCCCACCCCTACTCAATCCTATTGGTAACCTACCCATTCTTTCAATCAGCCTCAAAAAAAAATCTCTGATGTCAAATTAGTTCAAACACTCTCCTGATCACCTCCAATATTTGGAAATTAGGGATATGAAGAATAGCATGAATGATATCAAGGACACATTGCTAGACTTCACAAAGTAGATAGAAGAGATCAAGATGCAATAAGAGTATGATCAGCAACAGGAAGAGATGGCTTATCAAGCATATCTCTATGAGCAAGACTTGTTGATGCAGAGGAGACAACATGAAGAAGATCTTGCAAGGGAGGTTGTTGCTAAGGAAGAGAAAATGAGAATATTGGTTTCCCATGCAAAAAGAATGGAAGCCCAATCAAATTCTTGCATTTTAGATCAGCTTCAAGAGGAAGTACTTCCAAGGTATCAAATTCCAAGTTTCAAGCAAGGTAAAGCTCATAACTCTTCAAATCAACCTCTTAAGCTTGAAATTCAAAGTTTCACAAACCTTCATCCTTTGCAAGTTAAGGAAAGTAATCAGGTACAACCTAGTGTAGTTGCAAAGTAGCCCATTGATCAGGATAGCTCACTCATCATGGAGAATATTAGAAATATAAATCCACTACATTTAGCTGCAAAGTATTACGAATTAGAGCAGCAAAAGATTGAATAGGAGAAGACCTTTAAAGAGGAGTCTTTCAATATTTTAGCTAATGATCTTCCTAGTTTTTTTGAAAATGATCAAGTTGTTTCAATAAGTCAGCCAGGGTAGCAAGGTGAAGAAGTAAATGAGGTTGATCAAGAAGATCATCCTACAACTTGGATTGATGAGTTACCTTCTTTTGTTGAAAATGATGAAGAAGGTGTGATTCTGATTTCACCAACAACAGTTTCAAAACAGCAAGAGGATGCTCAACAATATGAGGAGTTGTTGATTGTAGCTAATCAATCTCACAATGGGGTCTTGGATCAGGAAGAGGAGTGCAAAAGTGAGCCTTTTGTGGAACCTAGAAAGCTTGTCGAGAGTTGTTATGAGGTAAAAAACAATCCTCTTTCATCAAAATTTCATGAAGATAGTGATGAAGATCCGTTTTGGGATGACCTTGAGGTTTTTGTTACAAACTTAGATTGCGTAAAAAGGGTCCTAGCTGTTGTGTTTGAAGAGCTTACTACCTTTGTAAATGAAAGTGAAAATTGCATGTTTATGCCAAGTTTTGACCATCAGAGTGATGAGGAACATTCAAACAAGGTGTTGAGTTATGAAAAACTAAATGAAAGCAGCCTTGATTTAAATAATCAAGAGGTTGAGACACATGCAAGTTTTTTGCACATAGAATAGGAGGAAAATAGGTCACTATGATACACATGTTACTGTTGCACCCATAGAGGAGGTTGCAGCCTTAGAACAGTAGAATCAAATCACTTATTCACCCCATAATAGCAGTATCTATGATCAGGTTTAGATGGTGAGTGAATTTGTTTTTGTTCTTCAAATAGTTATGCAACATTCTTTAGGGTATGTTCTTATGGATCATATCTTATCAGTAATAAATCACCTTGCAAAACATCCTATATTGATTAGAAGGGGAAGTTATTTCCCAATACCAGTTAATGGTTATGTTTGAGCACTACCATTGTTGGGTAGTGTAGGGTAGGGTAGTTTACAAGTAATAAGTGTTGATTGCACATCCATTTCAGTTCAGTTTTGTTTTCCAATAAGTGTTGTTGCACTGTTTGTTGGTTTTGTCCTAAACAGAGCCATGGTAGTTGTTTTCGGTTTTCGGTTTTGTTGTATAGTTTCTGACAGTTGAGATACAAATAGTTTTCTGAGTTACAAAAAGAAAGAATGGACTCCTATTCCCAATAGATATGCAAGGCTACTGATCCTATTTGTTTAGCAGGAAAAAACCCCTAAGATGTCACCAAAATATTACCTAATTTTTGCATACAACTCAATCAGGTAGAGCTGGAGCAATTATTTGCAGCTAGAATGGAAAAGGTACATACAATTTTCTGCTAAAGTTTTGTCATTGCACAAAGGATTCTTTCAAATGAAGTTCAGTTTTATTATGCAAATGTTCTTTACAACAAAAAATTACAAAAATTTGCATAGTATTGTTGTCTTTATTTATTTTACAAAGAAATATGCTCAAATGTCCCACACAAGCCGTGGGAATGACTGATCTAATACAATATAAAAGAAATTTATACATCTGAAGATAAATAAATGGAAAAAAAATAGGAAAAGAGGTTGGATCCGTCATTGCCTAAATGACAGATCCTTGTGTTGATTTTCTCTATCTCTAGCTCCTCTTGTTGTCAATCTTCAAATGTACATGCAGATGATGGCAAGGATGTGATTAGAACTCAGGATACAAACTCTCATCATATGTTTCATCAATATAAATATAACCTATATCTATGATGCATTAAATTAGTTGAGCATTTATCGCATGTATACAAGAGAACCAGAAATTCAAGTCATCACATGAGCACTAAGCTTCATTGTTTTATCTAACTTGTTTGTTCATTATGTAGGTATAGGTTCTTTTTACATTACATGTCTCATCTCATTTGACATCACAACATGTGGTGGAAAAATGGGCTCCCACAAGGGTTGAGCCTAGCATGTTTCCTTGCCAATGTTTGAGAGGGATATGAAGTGTATTTTTTATCAATGAATGTGACTTGAACATGTCACAACAGTCGTTACAAGCATAGCCACAAATACAGTCAACAATGGATGCTTAAATAAGGGCAGACATATAGCAGATGATAGTGGACACTCAATGCAATGCTTGACATACAAGGTACCATTAAATTAGTTGCAGAGTACAATGGTAATTAGGAGGAGTATGAATTTGAATAAGGGACAACTAATGGCATGTCTATTGTGCAATAATTAAAAGGGATGAAACAATAAGCAAAAAAGTTGCAGTATTATATGGCATTCTTCATACATGTGTTATAAAGTTACATGGCAGTGACCATGTAAACTCCAAGGAGAAAATTTAAATCTAAAGTACAAGAGAGGCAGGTCTGAGATATCAAAGTAACAACACTATGATGTCCCAATCCTATGAAAATATTCCAATAAGCTATGCAAACTCATGATAGTGAGAACAAGTGGCTTGTGTAAGATGGTTTATTGGGTAGTTTACTATCATGCATAGGACACAAAAACATATTGCAAGTACATTTCATAAGGACATGCACAAAGGTACTCAAATGTACCATCAACCATTGAGGGAATAGTCAAAAAACAATGACAAGAATGAAGGATGATAAAGAGATCAATGCTATGCTTGCATCTAATGAGCTCCAGTAGAATCTAAGTTGCATCAAAGACAAGAAAAACCATTGAGGGAATAGTCAATAACCATTTTCAAGAAAAATTTTACAAATCAAAGAAGGCAGTAGCTGAAGATCATCAATAGAAGTGTATCAAACAACACCTTAGGAGTCATAGCACAATAAAGTACATAAAGACGGTCATATTCATACATTTCAGAGTTTTTTGCATCTCCAAGGATATAATACATTGTAGCAAAATTTTGTAAGGTGCTAATTTTTCTGTAGAGCACATGGCTTGATCAAGCCATGTAAAGCTACAGAGAAGTAGAGACAGTAATATCATGACACTGTGAGGGGGCAGCTTTTAGGGTCTATGCATTAAGAGGGAAACCAAGGTAAGAAATAAGACTGTATTTTTTCTTTTCTGATCTATTAATAATGATCATAAAGGGACAACATTAAATGAACAAAGATAGTTAATGCTTGAAGAGAGCATGAAATGACATGAGAAACACAACATACAAGTGAAGCAACAAAGGTTTCTCAAGGGTCAAGAGCAAAAATTGAGTATGGGCTCAAGCTAGAGTTTCAATAAATGAAAACCCTCAAATATGCAAAGTGTGAATAGAATAATTTTCATTTTCAAATGGAGTTTTCTTCATGAAGTTTCAAGAGAATGCACAAGATGAAGCCACGGCCTGTAGTGTTTTTTTTAAATCTTCAAGATTTCTACATGAGTGAAAGCATGGAAATAAAGGCTCGGAATGAAAAATATACATAGAAGAATCAAAAAATTTCTATCATTTCTGCTTAAATGGAGGCTCAAAGCCGAGCATGTACACATACAAGAAAAAATCAAAAGTTTTCATTGCTTTCAGTTATTCACAAGTGCATAATTTATTTCTTTTTCACAAAAAATAAAGAATGAAGCCCTTACCATGCGGTCCAGTTAGAAAATATAGCATGGAGATCTCATAGTCAAAGTTCTAGAAAGCTCGAGCAAACCCTAGCATGGTGGCAGCAAAAGTAGTCTTGAAGTGAAAGTTGAAAGTTACAAATGAAATGAAGTGAAGAAAGGCTACGAGTTTTGTTTTAGGGTTGCTTTTTTTCCCTAAGTTTGGCCGACCCCTTTATGGGGATTTTTTTTACTTTCATTTTAACTTTTTCCTTTGATTAATACCTTGGCTTATGTTAAGTGCCTTTGTATAATTTTGCATGGTTTTCAAACATAAAGTCACCCCCCCTTCATTTTTTGCATGATAGTGAAACTCAAACGAAAATGTAAACACATATTGGTGATAATGTTTTTATAAATTACATCAATATCTGTCATGGAGGCGGTCACACAACACATATTAAAGTAACCCTTACTTTATTATTTGTTTAAATTGTTCACCCCAGTCCCAAAATCATGCAAAATTTACAGTGGTGGAGTTGAACTAGAGCATTTAGGCCTGATTTTCAGTTGACTGGATCAGTTTGAAGTCAACTTTGGTCAAACTAGTTGTGAGGGTGGGTTTGGAGTTGTTTGAGCTCAATTACTTCAGTTTTGACCCCTCTTTTTGGGGGTTTTCATTTTTGCTCATGGATCATCTTGGAGGAGATATTTTTAGATGCAGTCAACTACAAGTGCCACCTCTTAGCACTATGAGACTCTTTTTGTATATAGGAGAAAAGACAGGTTTCTTCTCAGTTCTTGCTTGCTTTCCTTCTCTTACACATTTAGAGAGGCTGAAGTTTTGTAGCTCAGACCTTTTTTTTTATAGTTATGATACAATAGTAGGTTATTTTCATCTTATTTTTTGCGGAAATCCCTTCCATCCTTCAATACAATCAAGTGTTACCTTCTAAATTTTAGGTGTTTTGTCATATTTTGAATGATTTGATGCAAACTTAATGTGTTTTATCAAAAAACCTTTAAATTTTTGTCTCATTCATCATTACATATACACAAAAGTAGTTAAACATCACAGGTTATAAATTGTGCCTTTGTTTTATCTTGCATTATGAGTTGTGAAAACATTGTTTTCCTTTAAAGGACATAGATCTTGCAAGCCATTTTATGAATTACTTATGTGATTATATTGCCCAAACTGGATTGTGTGAATAGATTCGTTAAATGATAGTTGTGATCCATTTCTGCATGTTAGTTACATTATCGATGCATCACCTCCTAGATTTAATTTTCCATTTCAAACAAGTTATCCTTCTTCCTTTTTCACATCAAAGTCAATAGTTTCTAAGAGATCAAAAGGGGAACCAACCCACAATCTAGAGATTCATCTTCATTATGAGCAACCCACAGGCTCGAAAGTGTTTCCATGTTACATGGGATTGTTGAGCCTTCCAACTCTACATTCGGGTGCAATCCTACATGTTAACAATTATAAAATTTTTGGTGCTTAGCCTAGATTGACAAGATTCGGTTCCAAGAGGTGTGTCTTTCGATTCACCCCCTGCTATTTATATTTATTCGAAATGCTAGAGTTGAGATTTCCCCTAGAGTGATCACTTCTCTAAGTAGACCCCCTAAGAAGGTTACACAAAAGTGATGCAAATAATTCTTTTGATCTCAAAGATCATATCATAATACGATGAGAGATCATATGCATATATTTGATCACACAAGTAATGTTCATTAACCTTAGAAATTGAAATATGTGATGTGAAAATGAGAGTTTTAAAGAGTTCTTTTGATTCCTAAGATCATATGAAAATGCGAGGGAAGATCATATGCATCTCCAACCACAAACAAGATCACCAAGCAATGCAAACACTTGTTCTTTTTAAGCCCAAATTGAAAGTGCGATTTTGAGAAGATGTTCTTTTTAGATCCAAATTGAAATATGATGTTGTAAACAATATTAAGATAAACATATGAGTTGAAAAGTGTGCACCTGGATTCTCTCTAGCTCCAAATTTGTGTCCACTTGATCCAATTTTCCCTTTGAAGAGTTTATTTTTTTGTACATTAGCAAAACCAACAACAAAGCAAAACCTTAACAAAATAATTGATCACTAATATTAGAGGGTTAGATTAAAACAAAACAAAAAAGAACTCAGATCTAATAATGACAATAAAACTCTTGCAAAGATTAGAAAATAATTTATGATGCAACAAAATAGATGTATGTGAAAAATATGCTCATCACTAGATTGTAATTCCAAAAAAGAATCACCTAGTCAAAATAAATTTGATTTTTAGAAATGTCTTTAGCGCCAAAAATAAAAACACAAAGAACAAACCCCTACTGAAATTTCAAGATCTTCCCAAAAATACAAAAAAAAAGAAAAATTCGTTGATTTGTACCCAAAAACGTAGAATTGTGGAAAAACCCTAATTAACAAAGATTTGATTTGTTTATCACTATTTTCAGCCCAAAAATAAATCTATAAAGAATAGACCCTCACTAAAATTTTCAGAGCTTTCCAAAAATACAAAAAGTTATGAAAAATTCACTAATTTGCATCCAAAAATGCATATTTATGAAAAATCATAAAATCATCATAAATCACCCAAAAATAATGATATGGCCTTAATTTTTCTTTTGTAGCTTCCTTAGATGATCCATAAACTTCAGCTAAAATCCCATAAAAAAATTGTAGCTATTTGAAAGAAGTGTTGAAATATTTGAAAATCAGGGTTTGTCCAAAAATTATGCAAAACCTACAACAAAAAGCTAACAAAACCTACAAAAAAGAAAACTAGATAAAGTGAAGTGGGTCGAACTCCAAAATTTCTCAAAATATTGAGCCAAAATTCAGTAAGGGGGTTCACGTCAGGTTCACCAAAATGTATGCATGTAAAATGATATATAATAGAAATATGCATAAATCTAGCCTATTCAAACCAAATACATGCAAACCTCAAAAGGTTGAATGTATTATGTTGAGTTGTTGAAGATTTGGATGTGGTTGCTCATGAATCAATAGAAATTACAGCAGCATGACATTAGCATAAAAGATCTTTTTTCAAATGGGATGGGAGGCCTCTCCTTTATAGAAATTCTATAAGAGGAATCAAGGGCCAAGATTGAATGGTTGATTAAGGGTTGAGATTTAATTTGAAGACAGGATTTGGATTGAATTTTTAGTCATGTGATAAGTGTCACATGAGGGATAAGGGCTAGGTTTAGGGCAACATCCTTATATGGATGGCTAGGATTAAGAGGTAGGATAATAAATGAAGGGTTGCGATGAAAAGTTAGTTTGACCTATGGGATAAAGGTTAGACATGTGAAGGGAACACTTGTCATTTGGTGACAAGTTCAGATTGTGATCCATGTGAATGGAATCAATTGATAGGATTAAATGGATAAGGATAGGGGACAATGTGGAATTAAATAATGGAGGAAAAGGGTAATGGGCATTAATTAGCCTAAATTAATCAATTAATTAAGTTGGAGGATTTTGGGATAAGGCTATACTTAATTAAATAAATATAATATTTATTTAATTAAAGGTAGGGGATAAGGGTAATGGATAAATTAATTAAATAAATAATAAATATTTATTTAATTAATTGGATAGGATAAAGTGGGATAAAGGTGATGGGTAAATTAATTAATTAAATACATATTATTTAATTAATTAATGGGATAGGATAGGCTAAAATAAGGTGTGGTTGGGTTAGGACATTTTTAGGCGTCTACAAATATTTTTGTATTTCTTTGGTCAACAATTTTTTATATTTTTTTTCTCTTCTAATCTATGTATGGCCATTTTTAATATTTGAATCTTTACTTGCTCATCATTAAGTCTTAAATACATATATGTCTTTCTTAAAATAAAAGGCTCATATTTGATTAGAAATAGGAACTTAGAAGGATGTCACTATCCATATCATTAAACTCTAAAAAAATAGTAATGAAAATATTTCATTGATTCTAATGTGGACATCTTGTGCATACCTTCTCATTTTGGGTCTTTCTCCTATAATAGAGTGACTAGAATCTTCTTCAATTAAACAAACCTTTTCAAACATAATGCCAATTTTTAAGCTTTTTCTATAAAAAAATTATTTGATTGTCTAACTATTTTTGGCATGCAAGCTTTAATTCCTTTCTCTAAATATAACTATGAAATGCTAGTTTTTGGAAATTTAAACTACCATTATCATCAATAAGAACTTCATTATCTTTTCAAAATTCATTAATAGAAAAATTGTCTTTTGTGCTTGCATCCATAGCATGTCTAATTGTCATTGTAATTAAATATAGAGAGATTTAGATCCTTACTTGAGATGTAGGCTTTCGTTCACAAGTAAAAATTAGTGTCTTACTATTTCCCTTCAACGTCCACCTGGCTTTCTACTAGTCTTACTATTATGGGGTATTTGGTTACTTGCAAAGCTTACACTCAATCCTTTAGAATACTTGGATATCTAATAATACTAATTAACAGAAGGACAATATGACAATAATAAACACACACACTCCAAGCTCTGATACCATTTTATAAAGAAACCATAACACATAAAAGCTCTGACACCATAATGAAAGTGAAGACATAATCAACACAACAAAATGGAAGCTCTAATAGCAGATATAGAAGATAATGAAAATGTGATCATATTGATTCTCATAGACAATCACAGTATTTCCATATTTATATTACAAATAGATTTATGATTAGTTATATTTCTTGAGGTGCAAGCTAAGAGTGTACATCTATTTTCTTTTACAAAATTTTGGAATTGCAAGATCCTTGTGAACTACACTCTCTAAGACTTTATGGATAAACTTGGAATGAATTGTCAATGTTTCAAATGAGCTTACATAGTCTCATTTATAGGAATTAGAGGCCAAGTGGCAGTTGGGAGTATGTGGTAATTGGGAGCAGTCGATGGTAGTGGTAGATGCACATGTTGTTAAGTGGGAGTAGTAGGTTAGTCAATGGTAGTAGTAAGAGTGGTAGATGGAAATGCTTAGGTATGTGGAAGTTGAAGGTTAGTGGATGGTAGATAGTGGAGGATTATGTGGTAGTACTTTGGTAGGTTGCATTTGGAAGGTAGTAAGCTCATTTATTATATTGTTTTAATGGTGTAAAATTGTACCTCTATACAATTTCCCACAATATCACCCTTTACTTTAGCTTAATAAGTTGATAATGCAAAAAATTGTCCTCTTTGCCTTCATTCCCATCCATTCCTTATTGATTTCTATTGATGGGAGACTTTTTGTCTAGGACGCTTTTGCACCGCGCAGACGTTCATGTGCCATGTGAACATCCTGACAAGATTCTTGATTCCTAGGCCATTGGGACATTACATTGTCACCTTCCTGCAAAGTGTAATGCATCTGCAGTCACAGGCGCACCCGAGAACAACTCTTTGGCATGCAATTTGACTATTTATTTCCCTCTTTTCCTCATTCAACTTCATTCTTTTTATTTGATCTCACACTCTCTCATTAGATAACACTTCACTCTTCCATTTTCTCCATTCTATCTCTCCTTCTTGCTATCCTACACAATTTCTCTTACAAGTTCTCAAGCTCTCTATGATGCTCTTGCATATTTATCTCATATCTTTGGAGTTCCACTCACCCTCTCAGCTTCACCAAGCTTGTAGTAGGGAGGGTAATCTATATTTCGTTGCATTATCAGTCTTATTGTTAGCATATTGTTGTCTTTGCATTCTCTACGTCTTGTTTTACTAATTTCGTTATCACTATTTCTATATCATGGTCTATTTTGCTATCCATGGAGGTGGAAACACTAAAACAAGGTTTTGACTAAGGTAAACCCCGAAAATCAACCCCAACATTTTCTCGTCTTTGTGCACATGCAAGTTTTGTTCGTGAGGATCCTATAGGAGGTTGGACCTACTGTGAGTTTAATATGTTTCCTGGAGTACTCATTATTTTTCTTATAGTTAGTTTATTTATCATTTCAAGTATTCTTCTTGTTGTACTTCTTTATATTTTATGCATTTCCTATATTCTTTTCATTTATGTTAAAACCAATATTTAGTATTCAGGTTGTTAGCAGGTCCTTAGTGTTTTTGGTTACAAACTTTTCTCTTTGTCTGTATGAAATACCAGCATGCCACAGAGATACCAGTGTACCACATTATCATCCTTGGTTTGTGCTTTTATCCTCTATCCAAGATATTGTTAGTTTGTTCTCGAGACCTTTGAGGAATGTTCACCTAACTCCTAAAGTTCTATATCATAAAATAACTAGAAAACCCAAAAACATAGTTTAGTCTTTCCTTTATTTTTCACTCCATCACTTGAGATTTTTTCATTGAGGTAACCTAGAGCTATCCATCCCCTGTAGACTCTTCCATGTCCTAAAGACTTGAGAGTTATGGATCCTCTCCATTACATTTTGGTGAACTTGATGTGAACCTTCCTCTTCTCTTTGTCTTTGTTTCAAAAAAATTCTTCTCTCGTGTTAGGACTTGTAGAAGATAATGTGGTGGCATTATTTATGAGCTTGACGACACAATAAAATACCTCTCACCATGTAGTAAGAAGAATTTATCAGAAATTGGATATGGGATCTAGAAGATTTGGTCCCACCTGTCTAAATGGACTTTTGAAGAGTTCTCTATAGGACTCTTTATCGTATATACCCCACCTGTTGATGAAGTTGCAACCCATGTTCCTACTCCTCCTACCTTTCCCTCGAGCTCTATCTCTTCCTTGGAATATGAAGCTTCTTTCAAGGTTCCTATAGAGCAAATTTACTCCTTGGAATTGAGACTCAAAGAGCTCATAGGGTTCTTGGTGAGAGATGATATCTATGCTCAAGTGGCTCTTGTTGTTAAAAATCTAAGGACTTTGTTAATTAAGGATCAAAGAGGCTTAGAGCTTCTTCATAACATAGAAAACATTATAGAGACCCATTTCCTATCCTACACCTTCATCTTGGGTACTACTCAAGATTTTGGATCGAAGATCGTGGGATGACAACTAGATATCTCGATGCCCAAGGTGTCTATGTGCATGGATGAGATGAGTCCCTCTACTAATACCAACATCACACCTAAGAAGAGTCATATAATTAAGGTAGATAAGGTTCCTCTTGGTTTAAGTTACTCTACACCTAAGACTCAAAGTGCCCCTATTTTTTGTGAAGATGTTGGTGCCTCTATCGATCCTGGTGCTGGTGGTTTTATTGGTCCAAGTGTTGGTGGTTTTGTTGGCCATACTTTTCCTGTTGATCTTGTTCTTAATTCTCTTCTCAAAACATGGGACGTATGCAAAATCAGCTGGAAAATTTGGCTAGGTCATTCGCCCAGCTTCTGTTCCAACCTTTCTATCATCACAGTCCCTTGTCTATCACTATTTTAAACACTCCCATTCTTCAAGGGGTGGAAATTCCAAAGTTCAAAAAGTACAGTGGTCATGGGGATTCACAAACACATGTCTCATCCTTTAATACCATGTGTACAGATTTATTCCACCATGATACACTCTTGGAAAAACTATCCTCGCATTCTCTTAAGGATGACACTTTGGAATGGTACTTCTCTCTACTTGATAATTTTATTTTCTCTTTCGATCAGCTTGTAAACTAGCTCCTTCCTCAATTCTAGGCCAACATCAGGCCAAATACTGTATTTGTTGATCTCGTCTGATGTAAGTAGGGACCTCATGAGAAGGTAACTAATTTTATAGATCGGTATCAAGCCCTGTTCTCTCGAGTTTCTTATCCTTTGCCTGATTCTGATGTGCAGAAAGTGTTCATCAAAAACTTGTAGCCAATGTTGCAAGATAAATTTCTTTAATGAAATAACTATCCTTTATGCATCTATGTGCCACCATGCGAGAGTACTAGAAAATAGTTGCCAAATACGGTGATTCATCCTCGCACTTTCGTCAGAATGGTCGAATAGCTATATCAATCTCTGGAAAATCTAGAAATAACAAGGTTGTGGCGAACATGGTTTCTATTCCCATAGATAAAAATGCTACAGGACAAAACATAATATTTACTAAATTGTCATAATCTTATAATAGCATCTTGCAAAAAATTTAGAAAGATAAAATAATAACTTTTCCAGAGGTTAGACCACTATCGGAGTCGTATCCTCAATGGTACGATGCATAGAAGTTTTTCCAATACCACCGAGTCTCTGAACATGACACCGAGAGATGTCTTTTCTTGTGTCATGTGATTTAGGACCGCATTGATGAAGTGACTATCTGACTTGATGGTAGGAAACATATTTCAAACAAATATGTAGTGAATCTGAATAGCCAACTATAGATCTACACAGATCCATTCCCGTCGCATTCTGCTAATTTTGTCACTCAATAATATTCTAATTTCACCCCATTTGAGTATATAAATGTAGTCTCATTTACTTGTATTCCTCCTTCGGATCATGTGACTGCTATTCCTGATATTACATTCACTTCATATGATCTGCCTCTGAAAAAGGAACTCTCCCCGTAATACATTCTCACTCAGATCAACGATAACATTGAAATAGGAATCATGGTTGACCCTTTGATCCACATGAATTTCATTACAAAGGAGACCTTTCTTATAAAAAATTTACATAAGGAGAAGTACGATGAGTCGCAAGCTACCCTTCACATGCACAATCATTTTTTTATTGCACCTATTGGTTCAATTTATTTGTCAGTCCTAGTAGGACCTAAGAGCTTGGAAGTCCCATTTGTGGTGATTCCCAAGTTTGACTTGTTCAAAGTGAGGCTAAGCATTCCATGGATATTATCCATGAATGTAATTTCCTCAGTAGTGTACAAATGTCTAAAGTTTCCCCATGCTTGTATTGTGCATACTTTTCATGATACTAGATATAAACCACTGGTAGCGCATGGGAGCTTCTATCTCGACCATCTTTAGCCCGCCCTGGTTGGACCCCTGCCTTCTAGAGGGGATCTCTTATATAGAGCATATTTCAGGTATAATACTAGGGGCTCAATGTCAAAAGGTGGTTTTACTTCATCTAGTCAAGCTATCTCTCTGAAGGCCTCCTTGCGTGCACAGCAGCACACTTCGTCTTTTGCCCCTCCAAAGTGGAAGGACAAGCTTTCTCTTTTCCTGAGGCCTTCTCCTTCCTCATCTTCTTTTGTTTCTATTTCTTTTGCACCTTTTTCTTCCTCTTCCTAGCCTTTGGTGGCATATTTTGTTCCTTCTACTGTGCATGGCATAGGAAAAGGAAAAGTACCCATGTTCTGGAAATCGAGGACTCAAGTTTTTCAACTTCTGATTTTACCCACGGTGGCCTAACCCACCCTATATGGCAATGGGAATCATTCTCATGGGTTTTTTCCTATTCCTCGGCCTCTGTGACCTTCGCCTATTCCTCCACCTGCCTCTAGGGTAGGGAAAGGAAATAGGCTCATCACTAAGATGCCTATCTTTGTTTCTACTTGTGTGCCTCCTCCCCCTACTCCTCCACCCTTCCACCAATGATGGTTGTGGAGGATGTTCTTGTGGTAGAGTAGGAGCCCCCGACCTCTTCTCAAGTTGTGTCTTCTAGTGCACACAACTGACTTAACCAGCTTGCACATGAGCATAAGCACCGACAAAAGGCTCTAGCTAAGGAGCACATTGCCTTGCAGAAAACTGAGGAGCCTATTGTTTTTTCTTTTTCTCCTTCTATTTCAGTCACCCATGCTTTTGTCTCTTCTTTTGTTTCAATTTGGGCATCACCTATATTCTTCTTTCGGATTTGTTGGTGGACCCCAATGAACCTCCCCCTAAAATGGTGTAGGTGTTCATCGCTCCCTCTATGGAGTTACCCCTTCTTACCTCTCTTCCTAATATTCCTCCTTTTTCACAACCCGCAAAAATGTCTTTCACAAAGGTGGTGTCCTATGTGGCTTCATCTCCTTCTCCCTCTTCCACTTTAGCTGTGAGGATCCCATATCCTCCATTGAAGCGCAAGTTAGAGAGTGACCTCGCTTCGAGCAATGGTTGAAAAAAATTGTCTTCGTCTCTTGAGTCTTGTTCTGCTTTTGCTTGCACAGTCCTTGTGACGGAGGCGGCCCCACATCCTCAGAGTTTGTCACTGCCCTTTTCCCAAGGTCAATAGTGTCTCTTGAGTGTATTATCCTCCTCCCACTCATTTGACACATTTCGCTCCTTAAAATTGCATGTTCAATTCGTTGGAGGACATTCCAACTATGTCCTTGATCTTTGCAAGATCAATGACTTTAGTCTTACAAGGGATCAATGATGAAGGCCTCGAGGGGCATTCTTCCTTATCCCTTGTTGCAGGCAAGTTGGAGGGTACTACTTTAGCTATCCCTCATCTCCAGGCTCATCCTCCCTTCCCTTGCAATGATCTAGATTGGGAGCAGGATGACCTACTGGTGGATTTGAATTAAAGCGGCACCCTCTTCTATATCTTTAGATTAGTTTTGTGTGCTTGTTTGTGTTCCTTGATACTTGTCTATGTATGTTTGTGCTCTCACCTAGAGGACCCTTGCTACCATTGCAGGTTCTTGGATACAAGAGGGAAATTGTATCGTAAACTTCTATTTGTATCATCATTCTTATATGTATTGTCAATCTTGACTTTCACATTGGGGATGATGAAAAGCATGGGAGCATTTAGGCCTCTTCCATGTTGACCCATTTTTTTATTTTTCTTTGTCTTCATGTGATCTTCTTCTCATTTTGATACATTTGGGGTGTGATGACAGCTCATATGTATCTATTATATTATACTTATCTATCTATATCTATGAGTAGTTCTGACCCCGAATAATTAGATCCCCATGTCCTCTTGATTTCTTTGTCTCTTCTTTTTTGCTTCATGATGTTGTGGTTTCTATGTGTTGTCCCTCATATGAAAAAATTCCATGGATACATATCACTATGTATCTCGTGCCACAACATCTCTTTTCCTTCTCTTCTCCTTAGAATGGCATGTGCTCCTTTGTGTAGCACACATCATTCTAAGGCGAGCTATCATATATGCTTAATTTTCAAAAAGTTTCAAAAGGATTCCTTGATGTCTTATGTCTCATTTTCTAGCTTGGGGGCAACCTAACTAGACCTATCTTGGCTCTTCTATGACTATCCTACAACACATTTTATAGTAGCCACAGGCCTATGTGCTTTTCATATGGACTCTAGCCATGCTAGCCATACCTATCAGCGTCGTCTTTATCTAATAAGATTGTCTTGTTTTTTCTATGAAAATTTTTATCATGTCTATTATTTTTCACTTTTTTTCCTAACATGTTTGTGGTGAGATTGCAACTGGCTTTGCAAGATTGAAGACATGTTTCCTCTTCACATTCTGATGGAGCCCCTTCCACGTCAAGGTATACCGAATCAAAGGTTTAGTTCCTCTTCATCTTTGGTATATTCTCTCCAATATCTTTCTACTTTAGCTCACACATTCTTAGATACATATGCTCACTAAAGTGGGGGGGAAATGTTATGGCATAAAATTTCACCCTTATGCAATTTCCCACAGTACCAACCTTTACTTTAGCTTAATAAGTTGATAATGCAAAAACTCACCCTGTTAGCCTTCATTCTCATCTATGCCTTGTCATTTTTTGTCGATGGGGGAATTTTTGTCTAGGACGCTTCTGCACCACGTGGATGTCTGTGTGTTGCGTGAACATCTTGACAAGATTCCTAATTCCTAGGCTATTGGGATGTTACACTATTGCCTACTTGCAAAGTGTAATGCCTTTGCAGTCGCAGGTACACCCACGAATGGCTCTTTGGCATGCAATTTGACCATTTATTTCCCTCTTTTCCTCATTCAACTTCATTCTTGTTATTCGATCTCACACTCTCATTCTAACACTTCACTCTTTCATTCTCTCCATTCTAGCTCTCCTTCTTGCTATCCTACACCATTTCTCTTGCAAGTTCTCAAGCTTTCTACATCACTCTTACACATTCATCTCACGTCTTCAAAGTGCCACCCTTCCTCTCAGCTTCACCAAGCTTGTAGTAGGGAGGGTAATCTTTATTTCGTTGCATTATCAATCTTATTGTTAGCATATTGTTATCTTTTCATTCTCTACATCTCGTTTTACTATTTTCTTAATCACTATTTCTATATCATGATCTATCTAGCTATCTATGGAGGTGGAAAAACCAAAGTGAGGGTTTGACTAAGGAAAACCCAAAAAATCATCCCCAACATTTTCTCATCTGTGTGTGTGTGGTTTTTGTTCATGAGGAGCCTGTAGGAGACTGGACCTACCATGAGTTTAAATCTTTACCTCCTACTCATCATTTTGCTTATAGCTATTTTATTTATCATTTCAAGTATTATTCTTGTTGTACTTCTTTATATTTTGCGCATTTCCTGCATTCTATGCATTTTTGTTAAAACCATTATACTTTAGTATTCGAGTTGTCAATAGGTCCTAAGTGTTTTTGGTTATAGACTCTGCTCTATGTCTGTATGAGATGCCAGTGTGCCACAAAAACGCTAGCATGCCGCAATGTCATCGTTGGTTTGTGCTCTCATCCTCATCCTCTAGAAAAAATTCTATCAATTTGTTCTCGAGACATCTAAGGTCTATTCATCTGACTCTTGAAGTTCTATATCATAAAATAACTAGAAAACCCAAAAACATAGTTTAGTCTTTCCTTTATTTGTCACCATGTCACTTAAGATTTTGTCATTGAGATAACCTAGAGATATTTGTCCCCTGTAAACTCTTACATGTCCTAGAGACATGGGAGTGGTGGATCCTCTTCGTTACAATTGTTAATAATGAAATATTTGTACCAACTTATAATATTAATTTTTATGGACATATTTGTCCACTAGTATTAGTATTAATAAATATGATATACTAATATTTTACCACTTATCACTTTTTATGAAGTCCAAAATTTGAGAACAGTCCACTTAACACATGTAAGTGGCTATGGATATTTTTCTTTTTTGACAAGGTTGCTTCATGTTGCCAAATTTTAATGTGAATGATATCATGGCATAGACAAGCGCATGTGCTCACTTAAAATATGTCATCCAAGGCATAGATTTTGAGGGATCTGATTACACCAAATATTTTATTTATTAAGGAGGAATATCATACCAAATGGTAGACAATGTAAATCCTTTGATTTATTTTACATAATTATATACAAATTTATTATTTACAAGATTAGAACTTTCATGTATTGTTAACCATTATCCAATTCATAGAGGATATGCCATCTTTTGAGATCAAGTACAAGATGGATGCTAGGTATATTGTAAGTGTTTTTAACATTGAACAAGTAATGGTATGAGTAAAAATTCTTTATCTTTTGAGTTGTTAATTGGAATGTACTAGGAAGATATCATTCTCCAAGAAGCCTTGTATCATTATGCCTTATGATCCTTTCAAGCTAACTATTAGGGAAATGGACTACAACATTTAATATAAATAAGTACTTTCTTTGATGTTGGCCTTGAGAGGTGTTAATTGGCATATCAAAGTTTTGCATGATGGACCAAATATGGTAATAAGATCTTCTATACTATGAGTCACATAAAGAAAATGACTAGTGATATCTCTACAGGAAAAAAAATATGGGCTTCTTTATATTGTTTAACTAGATGCTTAAAGGAAATTGTTTGTCCTTTTTGTCAACCTTGGAGATAAAATATGAATCTTCTTGGTGCTTGGAACTATCTAAATATCTTTCCATCCATCATTTTGAAATAGAGAAGCTAGATTATAGAAGAAGTAATCTTTTAGAATATTTCTCTAGCATGCTTTAGGAAGATATTTTATTCTTTGTATGGTAGAAGATTGAGGATCTCCTGGAAGATGTCCATTTCTGCCAAATCTTCCAATAACATGAACAAATATATATTTTGAGGAATATGAAGGAATTTTATCTCTTTGTGAATCTATGATATCCTAAGATTACCTCAGTATGAAGAAAAGAAAAAGACTCAAAGTGACTCAAAATATCCCAACCCTAAAGGATATCAATTTATATACTATCATATTTCCAAAAGCTACAAAGAGAACTTAAATCTCTTATATTTGCAATAATGACATTGGCCTTTTTCTTCATATTTTTAATAACTCCAAATCCTCTTAATGTGATTTTTTTAGGACTCCAATATATAGAAGAAAAAACATAACTCTTGGCTATGCTAATTGGGGAACCTATATCTAGAAGAGAAAAACAACTTTCACTAAATCCTTCTAATTTGACACCAATTATTCGTTTATAAAAGACTTTAGAACACAAAATGGACTAATGACTATACTGACTATTAGAAAAATGAGTAGTAATTAGACTATGTACAAGATTATAGTGTTCAACAATAGTTGTACTCTTTTGGGAAGAAGATTCATCTACAACAGACTATTCAAGAACTTCATAGCAATCTCCAATCATAACTTGATCTTTAGGATTTGTATCATATCTACATTCAAACTCGTCATAATTCTTAAAACATAAAAAAAATGTTCTTGAATTTCTTTAAAGTTCTACTCCTTTTCTTCACGTAGTTCTTTAATCAAACTCGTCATAATTCTTAAAACATAAAAAGAATGTTCTTGAAATTCTTTAAAGTTCTACTTCTTTTCTTCGCATAGTTCTTTAATCAAAATCGTCATAATTCTTAAAACATAAAAAGAATGTTCTTGAAATTATTTAAAGTCCTACTCCTTTTCTTCGTGTAGTTTTTTAATCATGGTTGTTGCTTCTTCATCTGAATTTGATTCTAAATAAAATGAATATTTTGCGTTTCCATTGAAAATTATATCTCAAATCTCCCTGATTGATTGATTTAACTATCTCAATTGTTGTTTATTTTATTTGATCATTATAATTGTGTCATTTCTATTAATACCTTCTTCTTTTTTGCATATATGGTATTAGATTTTTTGAATTAGTCTCTTTTCGTATTTTTTTAGATGATGATTTTTCTTTTACTTTCCTTCTATAACAAAATTTTTTTTCCCATATGCTTTTAATTCTTTTTGGATCTATTGTTTTCAATAGTGAGTTTTTTTTTAATTTTTTAAGATGTTTCTTACCTTGGATGTGTCTTTCTTCTCTTATCTCTATATCTTTGTAGGGATTTGTATTTTGTTCCTTTTTTAGCTTCTTCTATATATCCTTTATATTTTTATTTAGCAATGTTTCAATGAAGTCTTCTTCCTCAGATTCTTCAAATGATGTGTTCTTCCTTTTGTGTCTTTCCTAGATCATACAATATGTATCCACGACACTGGTAACTCATAATATTGCACATCTAAATCTTCATATGTTTTATCTAATTTTAGAATTTCCCTTTCTTTGAAGGCTTCATTATGTTTGGAAAACTACATATTCTTTAGATTCCTTATTTTTCCCTGAACAATCAGTAGCATAATGTGAAACTTGGCAAATGAAACATCTCACATGCTTGGGATATTTTGTATTAACATATATTTTATTTAATACATATGAAGGTGGCTTATACCCTTTTGTATTAAATTATCTTTTTTTGGCTTGGAGGTATCCTATACTTATGAATAGAATTTTTGGGATACCTATGTTGCATGGTTCCTAAATATCCAAGATCTTCAGCAAAAGGTCTTTGGATATTTTTCTTCTTGCAAGAGCAATTCCTTTTTACCCTTAATTTTGCAAATTTATTGAACTTACTCTGAGGAGGTTGATTGCAAAATTCATTAAGATTGTATGTAGCATTATACTCATCAACATTGTTGTCAATGACCCTAAGAAAGCACTATTTTTGTAAAAAAAAATTATTAAAGCTTTTAATTCAACAAAAGTGCAATCTTCTATAGTGACTCTTTTCTTCTCAAGCAAATAATTTTCAGCCCAAAATTCTAATGTACAAGGTAAAGAGCTGAGATAAATTTTCTTAGCTGCTTGATCTTTATAAAGTCTTGATAAAAAAAATTTAAAAAAAAATTAAAAGTAGATTGCATTGATGAAGTAATGCTAATTTCTTAGCTTTAGACTATAAAGGATTATGGTTGCATTTCTAACAACATTATTCTTTGGGCCACAAAATTGATCTACTAGATAAAATTTTAATTGAGCAAATCTAGAATCTTCAGTACATTCTCTTTCCATATCAACATCTTTGACAATTTATGTTTGTTCATCAATCCTTGTAATAGTTCCAATTTCCACCTATCCTTCCCACCAATCTCTTAATTTTCTAAAAAATAATCTTGTTGCATAATGATTTTTTTCAAAATCTGACTAAAAAGATTTAGTATCAAAGAAATTTCTCATGGAATCATACAAGTACAAATTGCATCATATGGATCTATGAGTTTATCTATATTCAAAAAATAGCCACTTGTAACATTTGATCTCATTTGCTCAATATGGGTATTTTTTTATCAATGGTTCATGCATTACCTCCTCATATCCATATACATCTATCTTAGCAAATTCCTCCCATTCTTTACGTTTTTCTTTTGAGATTAACCCTTTCTCTTTTTTCAGACATTGATTCTTCTAATTCAATTTCATGTGTTGAATCAAATTATTCTTCTATTGAATATTTTTTTGCAAAGATTGGTTCAAGCACTTTCCCTTTAATACCTATTCCTTTTAACCAATCTTTCTTTTCTACAACTGCACTAGTAGATTCTTTTTTATTGCTAGGATTTTCTTTTTCTAGGTTTGTGCATTCTTCCTTGAAGCTTTCATTCTTAGAGCTTTATCTTTCATAATTCCTTTTAGTTATATGATGTTTGGAATTAGAGACATCTTTCTTTTTCCTTATTTTTGTGCATCCATGAATCATGCCATCTCTATGGCATCTTCCTTGGAAACCCCATATATTCCTCTCTATCATCTTTCCTCAATGCTCTTAAACTATCCACTTAGCTTCCTCATAAGGATCATAGAGGCATCTAGACTAGAGCAATGCCTCTCTATATTCAAGCACTTGACCATTAAACTCTATGGTTTGGATAGATTGTCTAAAAATAAATTTGGGATTTTCTAGAGCCATCTTTGGAATAATCACACTAGGAGGAAGTATCCTTCAAGCATTTGTAACTCCTTTTCAAGTTTATATTTTTAAAATAGGTTATATATGGTATCATTGTTCTAGCATGTGTACCCTTTTTCTTGTCTTGTAGTTAGGGTCTACAAGTCCAATCATTATGTATCCTCTTTGGCTTCTTCCGATCCCTTTGTTAGTTTGGCCTTCACCTATGGTGATTATCCAAGTGGTCATATCCATGTCTTTTTAGGTTTTTATAACTCATAAAATTCACTTCTATATTGATCATCCTAATTATCCTCTTTCTTTGGTTTGTGGCACTATTCCTAGCATGATATATAAATAATCTCATTGTCGGCACCGAAACAATATGAAATATCCACTTGGATTTGCACTTCCTCCTCTTATTGTATCTCTACTCTAGTGCTTCAAGAACAACATAAATTCTCCTATCCTAAGGATCTCCTTTGACTAGTTCAATCTTTCTCTTTGTTTAGGACTAACTCTTAGCCCCAAATAATATTCTTTACAAGTTCTTGCTGAGAATATTATGGAAATTACCCCTTCATCCTAGGCCCTCTCCAAGTTCAAGTTGATTTCATTGACTTTCTAATTTGATTACCTATTATCAAAAGCAATTGTGATAGAGAGAAAAATTAGATAATACAACAATAAATCTAAAAGAAAAAGATACATGTCCTATCAAAATGGTCTAGGTTTGTAGGGTTGTAATATTTGCACCCAATAAAATGAATGTATCAACATTTTCAAGCTTGATGCTTACTTGTACATATTTACAATATTGATGGATTGCACCATCATGGTTGCATAAAGTACACCAAGTTGTGTATGTTGCATATTTTACAATCTATGCAATAAGGGGAGTGGATTGCAATAGGTATTATCTTAAAAATTTGTTGAGCTAGATCAATTTACTCTTGCTTAATTACAAGTATTCTTAAAGGTTATGTTAAAATATCCTTCAAAATATTGATGTCGCCTTAGTTACAACATCCTACAATTATTGTCCTTTGATGGTTATGGTAGATTTGTAAGCAAATTATAGTTTAAAAATAAAATGAACTTAGGTTTTGCATGATAGAAATTAATATTGCTATCTTTCTCAGTTGATGACTCTATGGAAAAATCCCCAAAAAACATATTCAACATTTATTATAGCTACATTAGGTTGGCCTCAACCTTTTGGGCAACCTAGAGATCTTTCTCATGACTTCTTAGTAATCTAAGGTGTCATTGGATCATTCGATGCTAGTGTCGTTTTAAGAGATCCTACTAGTGATTATGTCATCAAAGAAAACCCACAAATTGTATCAAAAGTATTTCACAAGGATCCTTAAATTGAGATTCTCCCTAATTGTTTAGATCTATATGAATATGCTAAATTTTGCTCTTGACTAGAATCATATATTCTCATAGCTTACTTTGTTGGAAATTCCCTTTAGATTCTATGCTTAAGGGTTTTTGTAGCATGCTTGAGAGCCACCTGACATTAAACTCACATGTGTTCAATATGTTTATAAGGTTTTTCTCTTATTTTGGTTTAGCAACCATGTTGTCCCCCTCACTTAGAGATTTTATGTAATTTGAGGCTCAAAGTATAAATTGAGGGTTGAACTTATGGCCTTACTTTGTACTTTAGACCTTCATGCAACAACTTGACAAACCCATGTGGTGAGTTATTTGTTTTGAACTAAACTATTTCCTCAAATATTCATCTATGCTAAGGTTAATCTTTCTAAGGACTTACAAAGTTCATAAGCATGCAAGAGGGCAATCAATATTTTTCAAAGACTAGTATACAATAATATACCTAATTTGCAAATTAGATGTCAAGCCCAAGACCATAAGATTTAAGGTTTTTCTTTAATCGAAAAAACTGAGGTGGAGATTTTCTCAAAAGTGGTGGTGAATATGCCCAATGAAGCTAGTTGGATCATTTTGTCTAACAAATATAATACCCATAAAATCATCAAGAAGGTAAAAGTTCCAAGGTCCCTATAGGAAACCTACCTCATATGTTTGTGTCAAAACCAATAACACAACTAGCATCAATGACTTCAAAGCATTTGTATGACATTCATTGCAAGTGGAAAGTTTTATCTTTCCTTCTTTGTAGGTTTAAAGCACCCTTACATTGTAGGAAAAGAACACAACCTCTTCACTTTGCCTCTCAATCTCACTTGGCAATGGCACCAATAGTGGTTGTCCCTAATTACTCTCAAAATCTGCATTTGGAGGTCATTAGTCTAAGGAAGAAAGTGGATATTAGAAAATTAATTGCTCTCACAATTATGCACATTTTTGGAGGCAATGAATCTAAGGAAAAAATTAAATATTCAAATACACTAAGATCATTAAATTTGGAAGACTTTATGAAAAACAATCATCAAGATTTTCATGTAGAAACAACTTAAAGGTGTTCGAAGATTTGCATATGAGTAATGGAATGAACTTTGATAATGGATGTAGTCTTGTGGAATTTTTTTGGAGTTACAAATCTTGGATGAAAATATACTATTAGGTTCATTTGGCATGAGTTTCATGATTTTGAAGTTATTCTGAATGAAGTGAAGATTTTTTAAATTCCTCCACATTTTGTAGGTGTTGAGTCTAATGATGAAAGTGGATATTAAAAATTTATTTTCTCATAGTCCTCCACAATAGGGGGTGATGATTCTAAGTAACAAGTGAATGTTTGAATAAACCAAGACTATTAAATTTGAAAGATTTTATGTAAAACAATAAACATTTTTTTTTATGTAGGAACAACTTTGAGGCATTTAAAGATATAGGCAAGAGCAAGGGAATGAAAATTGATACACATTTTCAATGAATGTGTCATGAAATGTTTGTGTTGTGATAAATCCTAGATGAAAATATACAACTAGTCAACTTGACATAAGTTTGGTGCTTTGGATGTTGTCCATTTGTAGTCAGTGAAGTTTTTTGACTCTATGTTACAAACAATTTTTATTTGTCCTAAGTGTCTAATGTTTTCCATGTCTAATATCGTTGGTCACAATGGGGTGGTCACACTCCTCTCTTGATGTTCTTCCTTTGGTGGTTGTGAAGTAGAGAATTGATTCCACTAATAAAGTTGTTTCAATTCGTCTCAAATTGACATTTCTTTAGGTTTGACCAACCTTTTATGATTCTAATTGTTGAAAATGGAGGTAATTATGTAGCTTAATACTTTGTAAAACTATTATACTGTAGATCTAAATAAGTGTTCTTTGTTACAATTTCTTTGTTGATAATTATCTGTTTAGATTCATTTTACCATTTGTAGAAGTAGACAGAAGATTGTAGAAGAATAAGACTAGAAGATAGAAGTGGCATAGCATATACCGTAGAGAAACCCTTTCAGGAAAAAACTCCACTAAGAATCAATAGTGCTTGTATTATTTAACCTTAGAACAAGATTACAATAATTCTTTATCAAGCCTTCCTTGAGATGCTTCTTTTGCCTTCAACAATTCTTCTTCACAACCTGCAATCAAATCTGATAAAACTCTCTTCAACTTGCTGCAATTTATAGACAATAATGAGCCTTGAAAACTCCAAAGAGTTGTCAATTACAAAGCACAAAGCTTGCACTCAAAAACCTACGCCTATTCTTTGCAAGTAGAGTTCAACCGTGAAGAACAATGTCAAACCAAGTCCATCAATTTGGGCGTCCCAAACTGAAGTCCTAACTCAACGTTGATTATGAAGATATCTTGTAAGCTTCTCCTCAAAGTTGGCACCCAAGAATGGGCCCACTTAACTTGGCCTTGTAAATATCTTCTCATGCAAAAGGTGTTAACTCCAAGATGCCAACTTGGGCACCCAAGGTGGGTCCAAGTCAATCTTTGTTAACTGAAACATATCTCTCCATCAATTCATGCAAACATGATGCATGATTGATCATCCCCACTTAACTGAATGTATCACCTATTATCTATCATGCAACTCAATTCATTAGTCATGTATTCCAAGTCAACTGGAGTCAACTAGCATTCAACTGAAACTAACTGCATGCAACTGAAGATAACTGAACTAAACTAAACTAAACTGATACTGAACTAAACTAAACTAAACTCCATGCATGTAAACATCAATTCCTAACTTCTAGGATCTTTGCATGCATTACTGAAGTGTTATCTTTCTCCAAACAGTTAACTTAACTCAAGGTGGGTTCCACCTTCCATGTGGGTGCCCCATGTGCTCCTATTATTTAGGAACTCTTCTTGGACGCCCTCACATGTTCCTATCATTTAAAATTAATTACAAATGTCAATTTACATGTTCATTTTATTTGAATTTAATCTCTTCCTAATCTTAGTGTTTGGGGAACACTTTCTAAGGACTTAGGAGATACATGAAATAATGTTTAGGATTGCAATTAAATGGCATCCTATTCCCAACACTAATGATGTTGAGTGGTTTATGTTTTGGTGGTAATTGGTTGATGGATTCCTTAACTCCAGCTAGGTTATCAATGGAGATATTAGTATGGCTTGTCACCATAAGATAAATATGGCATAATTCCATGAGATGGTGTGTGGCTGAGTGAGAAGCCTAGCATTACTTAAGAAACAAGTTTGGGCTATTTGACCTAATTATATGGGGGGGAAGATTTTCCTCAACCATGTATTACATGTAACAAATTATTGGATGGAAATAATTGGGTTCTCAAACACATAAAGAGAGTTCTTATAGTGTAGATTTCATTCTCTTTTAATAGGCCTGTCCATTTGGTGGTTGACATCATTATCTTTGACCATTTGCTCATTCAATTTCATTTAACTTGGGTAAATGTTATGCCTCAAATGTCACACACCCATTTTTTATCTACATAATGTTGAACACCCAAAATACTAAGAGGGGGGGAAGGGGAGGGCAAGGGGTAAATCAGTATTGTCTTAACCATTCAAACATCAAGCATCCAATAACTAATGCATATTCAACTGCAATAAGGAAAGAAAGCATGAAAATATCCACAGCATCACATAACACATGAACACTAGGATTTTTACATAGAAAACCCAAAATGGGAAAAACCACAGTGAGGGTTAGCTCACAATATATTATAACCAGTTATAGTATATTACATAAATGCTCACTGCAGGTGGACTCGTTGTCCAAGTGGACTCACTGTCTATAGAGAAAAAGATAGAAGAGAGATGGTGGCTCGCAACCTATTTTGAACTGTTACAATTGCATCTACAATATGCAAGAATACAGCTCCAATGAAGCACAATAACAATCTTCGCACCGATTCTGATTCAACATTCTACAATGCTCTTCATTCGCACAACTTAGATCTTCGATAAGACAATTTGCACTACTCTAATCAAATTTGCATCACCTAATATTCATTACTACTTTTGCATCGTCCAAAACATCAAAAACAATCTGTCATATATATCTGCATCAAGTGTAATATCAATTAGGTTAGCCTAATTCAATGTATCATCAAAATGTAACTTATCAGCTCCCAAACTTATGATCCATAACACACACCATAATTCAAATCTCAAAACACCTTAAGATAGGTCGGCATGGACCTAAAATAGATCCCACATAAGATAACAATACTTATTCATCCTTCGCACAACATCAAACGCGTTAGGTCGGCTCCAAATAAGACCTAAAAGCAAAAGCCTTCATCTATGTAACCACATCTTGACACATGGACCTCAAAACTCAATGCCATTTGGAATTCAAGCTCTAATGACATTTGGTGACTTAACTTCAACACTGCAAGACCAAAAACTCATTTGTGGAGAAGTGTGGAATCTCCCACTTACACACACTATATAGAAAGCAATTGTAATATGCCAGGTCGAACTATGTTACTCATATCTCTCAAACTGTTTGCCCAAACAAGATGAAATCTTGGATTTAGGTGCATCTACATCCACCAAATTAATGTTGGAATTGCAAAGTGTTGTCTTCATTTGTGGAGTGGTGTGGCCCCAAAAATCGATGCGTTGTAACATCGAATTGGCAGATTTGACACTTAGTCAAATTTCTACACAACTGAATTTTTCGAACCAACTCAACTTGCCAAAATATCTTCCATTGCAACTCCAAAACCTATTAGGCCTAATCAAAATAGTCCACAACAATGTTGACATCAATGACAACACTGTAATACACTATTATATACAATCCATGCTCATGTTGCCAAACAACATCATCAATGACAAAACTTCAACAATCTCTCCAAACTTCCAGCACATAACTCATCTTCAACACAGGAATTATTAATATCATCCATCACATTTGAAACTTGGCCCCTAGGTTTCATAGTGATTCCAAACAGATCATATGGTGGAAATATCCATTGTATTACCTCTTTTTTCTCAAAATGCATAGCCAAAGACTTTCTTACTTTATAGCATGCATGCTCTTTCTACCCATAAGAAAGAGTTTTTAGGATCTTTGCTAGGATTGAGCTTCATCCTCTCTACCCCCATTTGCAAGCTTGTGGTATTTCCCAACATCATAATCTCAAGTATATGATAACCTTGTGAATTTTACAAATATCTTTGGAGCACTATTGATCCTAACTTACATCTCATTTGCAATTTGCAATGATTCCCAATATCATAAGCTCAAGTGTATGATGACCTTGTGCATTTTATAATGATCACCAAGCAAATTTATCGATAAAAACAATATCAAACTCATCTCTAACTCCAATGATCCAGAGTAAATCACTAATTGGATACTAAATGCTCTTTCTAGTGTCCCTAACAAGATCATTACTAAAACTTAATATTGTGTATTCCTAATCCACTCCCTTTGATTGTTTGCCATAAGCAAGTTATTTTATAGCATCATTGTTGCTTAGACAACAAACATATTAGAATCCCTCTTTCCCTATTGTTTGTTTGATGTTTTTGTACTGATTTTCTTGGTACTAATTTTAGTCTCTTATTAGTTGTTTTATGATTTTGCTCCTCATAACCTTCAAGCTTGCTTTGTAATAGGGTTGAGACCCTAGTTTCCATTTTAATATACCAAAAACAAATGTATTAGGATCCCTCTTCACATCAACTAGCCATCTTCGTCAACATAGAATGCCCTTCATTCTTAAAACATTTTAAGGTCTTGGTTTTGGTCCCTACTTCAAAAAGTTTTGAACAATCTTTTCCTAATGTTTTTCCATCCATTGGTACGAGCCTAGGAATTTTGGAATTTGTATGTCCATTAAGGAAGGTCGCATATTATCGCTCCCTCTATGTGTCTCACTCCCTCTATGTGTCTTAACCACTAGGTTTTTCCATTGTCTCATTTATAAAGCCTCTCATGGGCTCCTTGATTAGTATTTTGTTGATACTCTTTTCTCACTCTTCATGAGGAGTTCTCCATGAACCAAGCATTATGATGTTTGGGCACTTTTTCCAGTGTTTCTTGCTCCAGAATATAATGTAAGAAGGCCCAATGTTCATACCAATATTTATGGATGGTGATTAAATCTGATGAGTTATTCAAATTTCTCACCATCGCCTTTTTCTTTAAAGGCTCTCCTCTGGACATCTGAACTATGTGATTCAAAGTGTTGAGAAAAAGATCAATCATTTTATAAAACTGATGAGTGACCTTGTATTTTTTAAAAAATTTGCATGACTGATGTTGTGGCTACTCCAAATATTTAACAGATTTCAGGCAATGAGGGTCCCATTAGTAAAAAGATAAGGATTACATGAATGCTTCACCTTTTGATCTCTCATTGTAAGGTATAAAATTATCGCTTTTTAGCAGATTTTCTCATGCAGTGTTCTTTACTAATTTCATTCGCATCTTATGCAATCTTAGTTTTCACACAGTTAAATAAACATGATTTTGTGTAAAACTGCCAGGGCTGTTATACGCTTGTGCAAAATACATACAAATTAATAATATGTAATAGAAATTTTGTAGTCACTGAATTGGTTTTCATCGTGCTTGAGTAAACCCATATATTACAGTTGTATTGTCTTTTCAGTTTTCTAAAATGATAATCTCATGAGCGAATCTGCAAAGTAAAACTTTCTGATTTTATTTGTTCAAGCATTTTGACAACTTGTGCCATTGTCAGCCTTTCAACTGGATTTTGATTTAAACATTTATAGGCAATTATAAATGCATCTTTAATCTCTTTCTGTGTTGATAAATCTGTCAACTCAGCATCAAAGGCATACTCCTCACAGCCATCTTCAATGAGTGATTTTACCTGTGCATTAAGCTCAAGAAATCAGATCATATTTCCATGCAAGATCCCACAATTTATATTTTCAATCTAAGGTAATATTAAAATTCTAAACTGAAACGAATAGAAGCTTAAATTTGTGAACTTGTAGAAAATCTGAAATTCCTGGCAAAAAACAAGACAAATTCTGGAAATAAATCAATTAGGATTTATTGTATTCTGATAAGTTAATTTTAGATGGTGCATAAATTAAGAAACTTCCCTTAAAAATTCTTGGACACCAAGTCAGGTCAAAAACCGTAAGGCAGTTTAGGGAATAAAATTGGCCAAGAAAATAAGTCTCCGTTGAAAAATTTTGTGAAACAGAACCTTAAAATGTTTCCAAACTTTGCTAAATGTTTGCTTTATTAGATTATTAATTTATTATCCATCCATAACTAAGCAAGATAGCAATAAATAAGAACACTTGTAAGAATGGTCATAGAGAAACCAAAAATATTAGGAAATATGCTATTTGGAGAAGATACCTATCATGATTTAGAAAAGAGAAAACAATAAGCAAAGAATCCTAACTTTAATAGAATAGAATACCCTCTCAAGAGAAGATGGGGATTTTAACAGAGATACCAACCCTAGATCATGTCCTAGCCATTTGAATACAGCAAAGGTATCAGCTCCTTATTTCATTATATATTCTTGCAATACAAGGCTACAACTGGTGCAAAAACTTCAGGTGTCATTACACATTAGATTTAGCAATAATCTATTAACTTTCGAGTGATACTTTACCATGATAGTTTAATGCAATGTATTCAATATTTTATTGATTTGAAGTACTATTGTAGATACCTAAAATTGTCTAACGCATTACACATTCCTGTAATTCACCATTTTTCATCATCTCACTCATTATTCCCTATTTCATCATTTTTAATTAAATAATTTCTGATTATTTGATTAAACTAACCATTTTCCTCTATTAATTGAATAATTTTAATTATTTGATTATTCATCATTTTTCCTCAATTTCACGCTAATTAAATAATTTTCATTATTTAATTAAAATCAAATTTCCATTTTCTCACTTTAATTTTCCTCCACAATTAAATGAATGCACATTCCCTCCAAAAGAAATATTCCAAAATTCAAATTCAAATTTGAAAATATCTTCCCTCCAAAATATCTCAAAATATCTTCCTAAAATTTAAGGAAGAGCTTTAGTTAACTGAACCTTTCCTCTTCATGCATGACTCATCACCCCTTAATTCACTCTCAACGATTGATCTCATCTTTCAATCTCAACCGTCGATCAAATATCCTGAAATCCATAAAACAAGCCTTAATCCTTCATTATTGATCCCTCCTCAAAGTTTTGAGCTAATTGGCAATTCTCTCCAATTGAGCTTGAAAATCATCAATCCTCCATTGCCATCAATCTTTTGAGCTTTTGCACAATTGGCTTTATGCAAGCATGAGCAATCCAACATATCAAAGCATAATTCAATAATGGAGTAAGGACTTGCATTCTTGAGTGAGGTAAAAAGTAAGGTTTAATTTAGTTAATTCCTTCATTTCTTGATTTTATTTCATTTGATTCTAACTTATCATTTCATTGGTAATGGGTTTAATTCTTTCAATTGGGTCTTAGTTTATGATTTGATCTAACCCTTGTGTTGTTTGCCCTCTTGATTGATCTTTCCATTTATTCCCGTTCACAACTATAAACAGAAAATCACATAGAGAAGTTCAAATAATGTAATTATTAATGTAAAACAATATAGTACTTATCATTTCCTTATAAATACGTTGTCCAGCACATAACATGGCAATAAGTCAGCATATGATGATCACAAAGACAAAAACAATGAACTACATAATTGTGAAGAAACCACGTATATGATCCAAGAAGCCACTTGATTAGAAGCTGCTCAATGCATAACATTGTGATCTAAGTGGAGCTTTATTGGATAAAAGATGATGGAAGCAAACCTAGCGACCCAGTTAGGGTCATTGAGACAATTTGATGCATAAGCTCATATAAAAGGGCATGATATCCTCTACCACGCATCCCTTCATCATTTTCTATCCATACAAGACAATAGATGCTTGGCAGTACAGGTATAGATCTATAAGAGTCTGGGAATCAGCCCCTTAGATCAATAACTAGCATTCTCAGTCTAGCAACTTGATTGGGAAGAACTAAGTTCCTTTGACCTTGCCTGATAAATACTGTATTGACAATTAGAGACATAATATTTCCACTGTATTGACAAGTTTAACATTGATTCTCTTCTAGGTTTTTTATACATTCTCACCTTAATTTGCATTTTATGATGTACATTGTAGCTACTGTGTTATTATTTTATCTCATATTCAGTGATTGTTAAATGATGCCTGAATGAGAAGTGAATGCTCTGAGGATGACATGATAGGAATAACAATAGGCCTAGAGGTCATGTCTCAAAGTGGATATGATACTGAAGTGCATCAAGGTACAAGGAATTATGAATAACATTGACTGTCTAACTCTAAATAATACAGTACCTAAACCTGTACACAACTTATACTAATAGACTAGGATAGCTTTGTGAGACCTGAGGCAAAAAAAATTCAAAATCTCTTTAACAAAATCCATATTCTGTGGTTTGTTAAGAGTTGAACTGTCAATCTTCCCCAAACAAAAGACTCCCAAAATTTTTATGACATAAGAGGAGATTTCTAGAGTTGTATGAATGTTCACTCTGGTTTGAGGTTTGACCATTTTAATATGCTCATATAATACACAGATGATGGTATATGTGATGTTTCCACTGCTTCAGCAAAGAAAACATTTTCTCTGGAGTCATATGATGCTTCCATTTTTCTTGTTGGGTTCTCCATACACATATTTGACCTTGAAGTATTGCATCCTTATTTGGAATAAATTAATATAATATTTTGTGTATACACATGGTACTTTTTTCAAGGAGGTCAAGAGACACTTAGGAAAAAGTAAAGTCTAGTTCAAGACTAGAGAGTAGAATTATTGGTTTCATCTGTACCCTTATTTGGGATTCTGTAAGACAGAAGTAAAATAATCATGTGCCCCTGGTGTGAACATAATGATTATGAATGACATGCTACAAGTTCAAGAATGTAGTGACCTTTGATCTTTCTAATTAACTGTTCATATTAATGGGCTATCAAAATATATCAAAGAGATGCTTTATAGAACCTTTATAAGCAGGCGATTATAAATTTAACAATCAACATGTTGGATGCTCTTGAAAAGTAGCTCACAAAACTAAGTATAAATCTATCACAATAATGCTAACCACCTGCCAAATCTAAAGGCAGCATGCAGTTATTAATATGGCTTAACAGAAACCAGGGTTGCACTTTCTTAGATTGATTTTTTCTACCAAACAATAAAGAAAATATTCAGCTTCATTTAACCCCCATTTATGTTCTCAAGGAGACTGGAACAAGACATTAAACGTAGTGACCTCTGAACTTTCTACTAAACTGTTGAAATTGGTGACATCTGAAAAAATAAACACGAAAGTCATGTAACGACATGCTACAAGTCAAAGAATATGGTATAACATTAGACATTCAAAATAAATTATTCATATTACTGGGATCTTATGAAAATCAAAGAAACATATTAAAAATACCTAAAGGAAAATTAGTAGGCAGTGAAAGATTATTAACATAAAAAGTTCCACATGTTGGATGCCCCTGAGAAGCAGCTCATCCACAAAAAAGATCAAATCTATTCACAGTATTGCTAGTCAACTGCCAAAAGTAGAGGCACCAAGCAAATAGCAATTGTTAATATGGCTCTTAATGGATACCCAGGTTTGTACTTTCTAATAGTTGTGATTTTGATCAAACAAACAAAACAAATGCTTCAGCTTCTGTCACCTCTCAATTGTTTTCATAAGAAGGCTAGAACAAAATAAAGGACACAACTCAAGCATATATTTCTTCCAATCAGACACCAATCCGATGCCAAGTTTCAAAAGTTACTAAATAATTGCTCAAAACTGTTATTCCAATAATGAAAAAAAATATGTAAAACCACAATAGATTATGCTGAGAAATCATCTATTATTATGACAGCATCAACATGGACTGCAGAACATACAGAACAAAGTTCCCATATTTTCCTTTCATTCCTAGCCCTTTGCTGTCCAATGTTACAGGTGAAAAAAGTGTAAGGATCAGACTTACTGATGCCACCATGTTATTCCCTTTCTTAATAAAAGCTTCATCAGTTGGCCTTTTCCCTGTTAAGAGCTCAAGCAAGACAACACCATAGCTGTAGACATCTCCCTTTTCTGTGGCTCTCCCTGTGTCCACATACTCTACAAAGATAATTGACATGATAAGCCATGACAATAATAAATGAACATGTAAATAGTGCCTGATTAGAGAACACAAGAATAGAATAAAGAACTACTAAAAATTGGATAGAATTAAATAAGCAAAGCTTAGAATTATCATTCACCGGGAGCTAGATAGCCAAAGGTCCCTGCTACAAGAGTAGATACATGTGATTGTTGAGGATTTATCAATGTTGCTAAACCAAAATCAGCAATCCTGGCATCCATGTCCTCATCTAGCAAAATATTGCTAGCCTTAATGTCCCTATGAATGATGCCCGGAATGCAATCATGATGAAGATATGCTATCCCACGGGCAGCACCAAGCGCTATTTTGTGCCGTGTGGACCAATCTAAAGGTACTTTGTTTGGAGAACTTTCTGCAACAAAATGTGAATACTGGTGAAAACTCAAAAATGCTTTGGAGAATCTACATATGGCGCTCTATAAGCTCCTCCCGCTCCATCATCTTGATTAGTATAGATCATCATAAAATAAATAGTGGGATTGATGGGGACACGAGGGGTTAGGGCTTACTGTGAAGAATTGCATCCAAACTCCCATTCTTCATGAGATCATAAACTAAAATGTTAACATGAGGCGTACTGTAGTAGCCACGGAGTGTCACTACATTCCTGTGCTTTATGTCACCCATTGCATCAAGCTCTCTTTCAAAACCCCGCTCTTGATCAACGCTACCTCTACTAAGCCTTTTTATGGCAAAGGCTGTATGTTCATCTATGACCAATTTGTAGACTGTAGCAAAGCCACCAGTACCAATGATATCCTTATTGGTCAAATTCAGTATCTTCTTCACCAAGGTTTCACATGTAAAGGAGTCCTTTCCTGATGTCTTGAACAGAACCATTTTACCACCTGATTTTCCAATCAGTTAGAATTTTCAAAGAACTTTAAAATTTGCTGATTTACTCCAATTTTATTCATGAGTTAGTTTTGACGTTCTTGAATGGTTAACTGCTTGCTCATTTATTTAGTATACTGTTTCTAGTCCTCTATTGTTTGACTTGGTCAGATGACAATTCACAAAACTCCCTCTATCTGCAATTGACTGCCTGGAAATTAAATATAGACAATGACAAACCACACAGGAGAGACAGCATTGCAAAGATGTTAGCATTAAATCACCAAGCAGCATCCTTGCTGTGAGCATCTTGGATAGACAAGTGACATTCACAGAAAACACAAGGAAAATAATTGTTATGGAATAAATGAGAAAATTGAAAAGGTCCTGAGAATGCCTACAGAAGCTGTGAGAAGGAATCAGAAAAAGCAATAGAAAAAATAAGTTGTAAACAAAGATAACTATGGCAAACTGGAAGAGTAAAGGATACAAATTTGATACAATTGGAAGAGTAAACATACCAGAAAGCTGTAAAATCCTGTAACAAATTTGATACAATTGGATACAAATTAGGAAAGCAAGGCAGAGTTGTACAATTATAGGGACAATAATATCCGAGAGGGTTGAGCAAGGGCAATCCTAAAGTACTTTAAAAGGAAGTGTGGAACAAAAAAAAAATCCCAAAGACAACAACATAAATTCAGAAGTACTTGTAACAGATGGAACAGATCTATAAATTATAAAACTATGTTACCAAGTTCCTCTAAACCCCACAGCCCATTTAGCCCACCTTGACCCCCGCCCCCGATCACAGCCTTAAGATGCGTTTTGGAGTTCAAGTCCCAGGCTGAGTCCCACTTTGGGTTCACCCAAAGGTCCCTCCGAGAAACACCCAAGAAGAGGACCTTGGAGTGAGGAGAACTTAAGAGCCGAACCTAGAAGCGGAGCAAGAGAATGCCCCAAACAAAAACAAAAAAGTTAGTTTTTAAAACATTTTTATAAACAAAAAAAGTTACCCACTTACCAATTTTGCCCTTAAGAAGTGATAAAATTGTGAAATGGTGTGTCCTCATAAGGTTGTCTGGAGTTTCAAGGAATAGCAATTTAGACTTGAGTAGCAGGGCACGTCCCTCAACCCCACCCGTGCTCGTGATAGGAGCGTGCACCAGGGGTCCTTGCCCCTGGAAGACCCCCTTAGGAGACCTTCCCCCAAGAAGCCTCAGGCTGAGAACATTTGCCCACAGGCCATGGGGCTATCGCCCCTCCGAGCCCCGTTGGAGTCTCCGCTCCCAGGCTCACGGCTGTTGGGATTAATGCAATGGCGATTTTGGTGAGGGGTGTTGAAAGGTAGATCTAACTCTTGAGTGTGTTGACTTAGATGTTATTGTTGCACAACTTGCCAAAAAATACCTTTAGATGAGGCAGCTTGTGCAGTATATGGCTAGTGGAAGTGGCATTGTAATTCTTTGTGGTTCAAGTGAAATTGAACCAAATGTTGACTCTAATGCTTTTGATGAAGAGCAATATGAAGATTATTAAATAGTGATTGTAATTTTCATTGTGTATTGACATTTGACAAATCATTGAGTTATGAATTTATGAGTATTTTCATTTTTGCAAATTATGAGGTATTTAAATTTTTTTTTAATTGACAATTACGATTATCACTGTTTTATATTGTATAATTTTAATTTTTTAATATATATATATATCCAAAGTTCCAAACCCATACCCGTACCCAAAGAAAAGAAAATTTTCTGTACCACCATACCAAATACCCATACCCGCACCTGCACTCATACCAGAACCAGTAACTTAGTTATAAAACCAGCAGTGACTATTGATATCGATGTAATTATAGTTAGGTATTTCTGGATAAATTATGGTATAATACATATGTCAGACATAAGAACCATGCACATTGAAGGTTTACAAGAAGATATCGTAAAAGAGGAACAAGAGAGTTAAGAAATGAAAGGAAAAAAAGAAAATATATAGATTTGTGGGACCTTGTAGCCTGTAGGTGAGGCTGTATATTTTCCTGCTAGCATGGACTGACTAACCTTGCAACTTGGTGTAACGAAGACCAATGGAAATGCAAGAAGATGATAGCAACCCCATTTTTGGAAATGATCTGGGATGATCCAGACAACCAAAATAAGAGATCAGAGTTTGTTGCTAGTTCTCACAAAGTATGGATATGTTAAAATTCTTTCTAAATTGTTGATCATGATAGACTAAAAGTGTGGGAGATATCTAGTAGAATATCTCCAAAAAGAGATAGTGGCAGATGAAGATAATGAGAAGTTAGAATTTTTTTAAAGAAAAAGAATTCTATAAAGGATTGCAATCTGTTGAATAGTTGAATACCTCCAGTTGCATGGCATACATGTTAAATGGAATTTACATATAAGAAACCCTATATAGCAACAGGTTTAGTAGGTAAGCAATATGTTCTATCCTATCTGAAATTATTGACAGGAAAAGGCACAAATAAATAAGCAGTTTTCCCATTAAATAAGCAAACTGTCAAGTAGGCATGGTTAACCTATAACACTAGGGATGAGAGTCTGACTTTTCAAAAAAATGGAAGAACAAACCTAAATGATGATCCCTCAAAAGTGGTTTGTTAAATATTTTAGATGGAAGGCTTGCTTATAGAACAAGTACATGAATGAAACTTTAAAAATCAGATGTATCGATTATGAAAAGTTAACAGTCATATTTCAGTTGTAGGAAGTTATTCAGTTGCTTCCATTGTTTAACTAATAAGCCCAATCTAGTTTTGCTTTTCTCTTCATTACTACCAAAGTAAATACTTCATCAACTAGCACTTTTTAATCTCCATAAACACTAATATGAAAGAAATAAATTATATGGCACTTTGCAAGGATTTGGTGTCTGAAAGAAATCCAGCAATTATTTTAAAGCTGCTTTGGAAGATTGAAATAATGCCTGTGAACTCCATAAAGATGTACATATGTCACTGCAAAATCATCAATTTCATCAAGATATAAACACCAACTAACATTCTCTAACAAATTAATGTATTTCTTACTTGGAATAATGACATACCTGACATACTGTCTTCAGAAACACGTTGGTTTCGAGACCATCTCCAATAAAGCAGAAAAGCAATAATAATTTTTGAAGTGACAAATGCCAGGACACATATGGTGATATATAACCACAAATGACTTTTATTCATGTTTGCTGTGTGAAAATCCAAAATCATGAGCTTCCAATATGATCAGGTGATTGAATCATCAAACCATAGTCCCATGGAAAGAAAGGCTGGAAGATTGCATAATTGTGCAGAACACCTGCTATTTAACTTGGGCATGCCACTATACTTTAGCGGAACAAAAAGAATACTTGCATTCAGGGAGCTTCGAGGTTTGGCATCCTGGCACAAGTTGAAACCAAGTAAATTTCCATGAGAACATTGGCATTAACTTTCTGATAGCAGATCCTACCAACATTAAGAATAATTACAAACAAAGGATTAACTCTGCATCTAGATGAACATATAAACTACTGTGCAATAAGAATAAAGCAAGAATCGACTGATACACCTCTCAGAAATCTCAGAAATGAGATGTATGCCTTTGCAAGAGGCCAGCCATTATGTGCATATATTCAATTTTGGACTACAACTTACTAGAGAATATATCATTTAATCTCAGAATAGCATAAATTCTAAAGGCAGTTCATTTATGGGATGATGTCCCTTCTCAAAGAGGTTGAAATGGATGCCTGTTTAGTCCATCAGATAAATCAGCTCCTTTCAGTTTTATATCTCTACTTACCATCATGAATACTTTTGAAACTACACTTATACATATGAGTACTGGAATTTGTGCAATTCTAAGCAACTACATCTAGATAGCAATTTAGCTAGGAGATGACCCTTCTCAAAGGAGTCAAAATGGATGTCTATTCAGTCCATCCACTAAAATCACAAATCGGCTCCTTTACATCTCTACTTGCCATCATGAATACTTTTGAAACTACATGTATACTTATAAGTATAGAATTTGTGCCAATTCTAAGAAAATACATCTAGATACCAATTTCCTAGAAGATAATCCAACAGGGGTAAAAAGTCCACATCAAAGAATTTCTTTATTAAGCAAATGGGCAGAAATTCTTTAAAGAGATGCTACTTAAACTTGGAGATCAAAGCCCTGCTTTCTTCTCTCTTCTACCTGCACAAACTTGAAAAATGGAATTAAGGAACTGAAAAAGAGCTTTCCCAATCCATCTCGATCATATCAATGGATGCTACCTAGCCTTCCAATCCTTTACACATCCTTGATAGATGTCAAGTTTAAGTTTTTCCGTCTAAGCATGTCAAGGGACCATGTGCCCTGTGGATCTCCAGTGAATCTGTTCTGAAGACAAACAATCACCCATGACAGTTCACCCAGAAAACTTTCAGCCTCCATCATCTAAATCCACTTGCTCATCATGTATTAGTTGGCTATTTTGTTTCAAATTTTAGCTGACCTATTTCAAATTGGTCATGCCTACCATATGCTTCAATCAAGTATGTTAAGCATTTACATTACAAATGTGATTAATAAAGACATTACTAC
>VDFB02271358.1:871772785-871829263 GCA_007258455.2 Sequoia sempervirens | reverse complement strand
GAAAATCTGAAATTCCTGGCAAAAAACAAGACAAATTCTGGAAATAAATCAAATAGGATTTATTGTATTCTGATAAGTTAATTTTAGATGGTGCATAAATTAAGAAACTTCCCTTAAAAATTCTTGGACACCAAGTCAGGTCAAAAACCGTAAGGCAGTTTAGGGAATAAAATTGGCCAAGAAAATAAGTCTCCGTTGAAAAATTTTGTGAAACAGAACCTTAAAATGTTTCCAAACTTTGCTAAATGTTTGCTTTATTAGATTATTAATTTATTATCCATCCATAACTAAGCAAGATAGCAATAAATAAGAACACTTGTAAGAATGGTCATAGAGAAACCAAAAATATTAGGAAATATGCTATTTGGAGAAGATACCTATCATGATTTAGAAAAGAGAAAACAATAAGCAAAGAATCCTAACTTTAATAGAATAGAATACCCTCTCAAGAGAAGATGGGGATTTTAACAGAGATACCAACCCTAGATCATGTCCTAGCCATTTGAATACAGCAAAGGTATCAGCTCCTTATTTCATTATATATTCTTGCAATACAAGGCTACAACTGGTGCAAAAACTTCAGGTGTCATTACACATTAGATTTAGCAATAATCTATTAACTTTCGAGTGATACTTTACCATGATAGTTTAATGCAATGTATTCAATATTTTATTGATTTGAAGTACTATTGTAGATACCTAAAATTGTCTAACGCATTACACATTCCTGTAATTCACCATTTTTCATCATCTCACTCATTATTCCCTATTTCATCATTTTTAATTAAATAATTTCTGATTATTTGATTAAACTAACCATTTTCCTCTATTAATTGAATAATTTTAATTATTTGATTATTCATCATTTTTCCTCAATTTCACGCTAATTAAATAATTTTCATTATTTAATTAAAATCAAATTTCCATTTTCTCACTTTAATTTTCCTCCACAATTAAATGAATGCACATTCCCTCCAAAAGAAATATTCCAAAATTCAAATTCAAATTTGAAAATATCTTCCCTCCAAAATATCTCAAAATATCTTCCTAAAATTTAAGGAAGAGCTTTAGTTAACTGAACCTTTCCTCTTCATGCATGACTCATCACCCCTTAATTCACTCTCAACGATTGATCTCATCTTTCAATCTCAACCGTCGATCAAATATCCTGAAATCCATAAAACAAGCCTTAATCCTTCATTATTGATCCCTCCTCAAAGTTTTGAGCTAATTGGCAATTCTCTCCAATTGAGCTTGAAAATCATCAATCCTCCATTGCCATCAATCTTTTGAGCTTTTGCACAATTGGCTTTATGCAAGCATGAGCAATCCAACATATCAAAGCATAATTCAATAATGGAGTAAGGACTTGCATTCTTGAGTGAGGTAAAAAGTAAGGTTTAATTTAGTTAATTCCTTCATTTCTTGATTTTATTTCATTTGATTCTAACTTATCATTTCATTGGTAATGGGTTTAATTCTTTCAATTGGGTCTTAGTTTATGATTTGATCTAACCCTTGTGTTGTTTGCCCTCTTGATTGATCTTTCCATTTATTCCCGTTCACAACTATAAACAGAAAATCACATAGAGAAGTTCAAATAATGTAATTATTAATGTAAAACAATATAGTACTTATCATTTCCTTATAAATACGTTGTCCAGCACATAACATGGCAATAAGTCAGCATATGATGATCACAAAGACAAAAACAATGAACTACATAATTGTGAAGAAACCACGTATATGATCCAAGAAGCCACTTGATTAGAAGCTGCTCAATGCATAACATTGTGATCTAAGTGGAGCTTTATTGGATAAAAGATGATGGAAGCAAACCTAGCGACCCAGTTAGGGTCATTGAGACAATTTGATGCATAAGCTCATATAAAAGGGCATGATATCCTCTACCACGCATCCCTTCATCATTTTCTATCCATACAAGACAATAGATGCTTGGCAGTACAGGTATAGATCTATAAGAGTCTGGGAATCAGCCCCTTAGATCAATAACTAGCATTCTCAGTCTAGCAACTTGATTGGGAAGAACTAAGTTCCTTTGACCTTGCCTGATAAATACTGTATTGACAATTAGAGACATAATATTTCCACTGTATTGACAAGTTTAACATTGATTCTCTTCTAGGTTTTTTATACATTCTCACCTTAATTTGCATTTTATGATGTACATTGTAGCTACTGTGTTATTATTTTATCTCATATTCAGTGATTGTTAAATGATGCCTGAATGAGAAGTGAATGCTCTGAGGATGACATGATAGGAATAACAATAGGCCTAGAGGTCATGTCTCAAAGTGGATATGATACTGAAGTGCATCAAGGTACAAGGAATTATGAATAACATTGACTGTCTAACTCTAAATAATACAGTACCTAAACCTGTACACAACTTATACTAATAGACTAGGATAGCTTTGTGAGACCTGAGGCAAAAAAAATTCAAAATCTCTTTAACAAAATCCATATTCTGTGGTTTGTTAAGAGTTGAACTGTCAATCTTCCCCAAACAAAAGACTCCCAAAATTTTTATGACATAAGAGGAGATTTCTAGAGTTGTATGAATGTTCACTCTGGTTTGAGGTTTGACCATTTTAATATGCTCATATAATACACAGATGATGGTATATGTGATGTTTCCACTGCTTCAGCAAAGAAAACATTTTCTCTGGAGTCATATGATGCTTCCATTTTTCTTGTTGGGTTCTCCATACACATATTTGACCTTGAAGTATTGCATCCTTATTTGGAATAAATTAATATAATATTTTGTGTATACACATGGTACTTTTTTCAAGGAGGTCAAGAGACACTTAGGAAAAAGTAAAGTCTAGTTCAAGACTAGAGAGTAGAATTATTGGTTTCATCTGTACCCTTATTTGGGATTCTGTAAGACAGAAGTAAAATAATCATGTGCCCCTGGTGTGAACATAATGATTATGAATGACATGCTACAAGTTCAAGAATGTAGTGACCTTTGATCTTTCTAATTAACTGTTCATATTAATGGGCTATCAAAATATATCAAAGAGATGCTTTATAGAACCTTTATAAGCAGGCGATTATAAATTTAACAATCAACATGTTGGATGCTCTTGAAAAGTAGCTCACAAAACTAAGTATAAATCTATCACAATAATGCTAACCACCTGCCAAATCTAAAGGCAGCATGCAGTTATTAATATGGCTTAACAGAAACCAGGGTTGCACTTTCTTAGATTGATTTTTTCTACCAAACAATAAAGAAAATATTCAGCTTCATTTAACCCCCATTTATGTTCTCAAGGAGACTGGAACAAGACATTAAACGTAGTGACCTCTGAACTTTCTACTAAACTGTTGAAATTGGTGACATCTGAAAAAATAAACACGAAAGTCATGTAACGACATGCTACAAGTCAAAGAATATGGTATAACATTAGACATTCAAAATAAATTATTCATATTACTGGGATCTTATGAAAATCAAAGAAACATATTAAAAATACCTAAAGGAAAATTAGTAGGCAGTGAAAGATTATTAACATAAAAAGTTCCACATGTTGGATGCCCCTGAGAAGCAGCTCATCCACAAAAAAGATCAAATCTATTCACAGTATTGCTAGTCAACTGCCAAAAGTAGAGGCACCAAGCAAATAGCAATTGTTAATATGGCTCTTAATGGATACCCAGGTTTGTACTTTCTAATAGTTGTGATTTTGATCAAACAAACAAAACAAATGCTTCAGCTTCTGTCACCTCTCAATTGTTTTCATAAGAAGGCTAGAACAAAATAAAGGACACAACTCAAGCATATATTTCTTCCAATCAGACACCAATCCGATGCCAAGTTTCAAAAGTTACTAAATAATTGCTCAAAACTGTTATTCCAATAATGAAAAAAAATATGTAAAACCACAATAGATTATGCTGAGAAATCATCTATTATTATGACAGCATCAACATGGACTGCAGAACATACAGAACAAAGTTCCCATATTTTCCTTTCATTCCTAGCCCTTTGCTGTCCAATGTTACAGGTGAAAAAAGTGTAAGGATCAGACTTACTGATGCCACCATGTTATTCCCTTTCTTAATAAAAGCTTCATCAGTTGGCCTTTTCCCTGTTAAGAGCTCAAGCAAGACAACACCATAGCTGTAGACATCTCCCTTTTCTGTGGCTCTCCCTGTGTCCACATACTCTACAAAGATAATTGACATGATAAGCCATGACAATAATAAATGAACATGTAAATAGTGCCTGATTAGAGAACACAAGAATAGAATAAAGAACTACTAAAAATTGGATAGAATTAAATAAGCAAAGCTTAGAATTATCATTCACCGGGAGCTAGATAGCCAAAGGTCCCTGCTACAAGAGTAGATACATGTGATTGTTGAGGATTTATCAATGTTGCTAAACCAAAATCAGCAATCCTGGCATCCATGTCCTCATCTAGCAAAATATTGCTAGCCTTAATGTCCCTATGAATGATGCCCGGAATGCAATCATGATGAAGATATGCTATCCCACGGGCAGCACCAAGCGCTATTTTGTGCCGTGTGGACCAATCTAAAGGTACTTTGTTTGGAGAACTTTCTGCAACAAAATGTGAATACTGGTAAAAACTCAAAATGCTTTAGAATCTACATATAAGAAAAAACAAAAACACATGAAACACCATACAAACCACCATCTCATCTTGATTAATTATGAATCATCATAAACAAATAGTGAGGTTGACGAGGACTGAGGTTAGGGCTTACTGTGAAGAATTGCATCCAAACTCCCATTCTTCATGAGATCATAAACTAAAATGTTAACATGAGGCGTACTGTAGTAGCCACGGAGTGTCACTACATTCCTGTGCTTTATGTCACCCATTGCATCAAGCTCTCTTTCAAAACCCCGCTCTTGATCAACGCTACCTCTACTAAGCCTTTTTATGGCAAAGGCTGTATGTTCATCTATGACCAATTTGTAGACTGTAGCAAAGCCACCAGTACCAATGATATCCTTATTGGTCAAATTCAGTATCTTCTTCACCAAGGTTTCACATGTAAAGGAGTCCTTTCCTGATGTCTTGAACAGAACCATTTTACCACCTGTTTTTCCAACCAGTTAGAATTTTCAAAGAACTTTAAGATTTGCTGATTTACTCCAACTTTATTCATGAGTTAGTTTTGACGTTCTTGAATGGTTAACTGCTTGCTCATTTATTTAGTATACTGTTTCTAGTCCTCTATTATTTGACTTGGTCAGATGACAATTCACAAAACTCCCTCTATCTGCAATTGACTGCCTGGAAATTAAATATAGACAATGACAAACCACACAGGAGAGACAGCATGGCAAAGATGTTAGCATTAAATCACCAAGCAGCATCCTTGCTGTGAGCATCTTGGATAGACAAGTGACATCCACAGAAAACACAAGGAAAATAATCGTTATGGAATAAATGAGAAAATTGATAAGGTCCTGAGAATGCCTACAGAAGCTGTGAGAAGGAATCAGAAAAAGCAATAGAAAAAATAAGTTGTAAACAAAGATAACTATGGAAAACTGGAAGAGTGAACATACCAGAAAGCTGTAAAATCCTGTAACAAATTTGATACAATTGGATACAAATTAGGAAAGGAAGGCAGAGTTGTACAATTATAGGGACAATAATATCCGAGAGGGTTGAGCAAGGGCAATCCTAAAGTACTTTAAAAGGAAGTGTGGAACAAAAAAAAAATCCCAAAGACAACAACATAAATTCAGAAGTACTTCTAACAGATGGAACAGATCTATAAATTATAAAACTATGTTACCAAGTTCCTCTAAACCCCACAGCCCCCACATTTCGCCCCACCTTCGGCCCCCCGCCCCCCCGTTCCTGTATGGGTACGTTTTGGGTCCAAGTCCCAGGCTGGTCCCACTTTGGGTTCACCCAAGGTCCCTCCCGAGCACCCCAAGAGGGACCTTAGGTGAACTTAGGCCGAACCTAGGCGAACCCAAGGGGTGCCCCCAAACAAAAAACAAAAAAAGTGCCCACTTACCCAATTTTGCCCTTAAGTGATAAAATTGTGAAAATGGTGTGCATCATAAAGGTTTGTGTGGTTTCAAAGGCCTTAATTTGGGCTTGGTAGCAAGGGCTTTGTCCCTCAACCCCACCCTATATCGTGATAGGAAACGTGCCAGGGGTGCTGCCCCTCAACCCCCTTAGGAGGCCTTCCCCCAAACTCATACAGGGGGCATTGCCCCCAAACCCCCATGAGGGCTATCACCCCTCAACCCCATTGGGGTCTCCACTCCCAAACTCCCACTAGCTATTAGGATCTTTTGTCACATAATAAACTTGATTACAATGAGGGGGTGATGAAGAATTGGATCTAACTCTTGAGTGTGTTGACTTAGATGTTATTGTTGCACAACTTGCCAAAAAATACCTTTAGATGAGGCAGCTTGTGCAGTATATGGCTAGTGGAAGTGGCATTGTAATTCTTTGTGGTTCAAGTGAAATTGAACCAAATGTTGACTCTAATGCTTTTGATGAAGAGCAATATGAAGATTATTAAATAATGATTGTAATTTTCATTGTGTATTGACATTTGACAAATCATTGAGTTATGAATTTATGAGTATTTTCATTTTTGCAAATTATGAGGTATTTAAATTTTTTTTTAATTGACAATTACGATTATCACTGTTTTATATTGTATAATTTTAATTTTTTAATATATATATATATATATATATATCCAAACCCATACCCGTACCCAAAGAAAAGAAAATTTTCCGTACCACCATACCAAATACCCATACCCGCACCTGCACCCATACCAGAACCAGTAACTTGTTATAAAACCAGCAGGGATTATTGATATCGATGTAATTATAGCTAGGTATTTCTGGATAAATTATGGTATAATACATATGTCAGACATAAGAACCATGCACATTGAAGGTTTACAAGAAGATATCGTAAAAGAGGAACAAGAGAGTTAAGAAATGAAAGGAAAAAAAGAAAATATATAGATTTGTGAGACCTTGTGGCCTGTAGGTGAGGCTGTATATTTTCCTGCTAGCATGGACTGACTAACCTCACAACTTGGTGTAAAGAAGACCAATGGAAATGCAAGAAGATGATAGCAACCTCTTTTTTGGAAATGATCTGGGATGATCCAGACAAACAAAATAAGAGATCAGAGTTTGTTGCTAGTTCTCACAAAGTATGGATATGTTAAAATTCTTTCTAAATTGTTGATCATGATAGACTAAAAGTGTTGGGAGATATCTAGTAGAATGTCTCCAAAAAGAGATAGTGGCAGATGAAGATAATGAGAAGTTAGAATTTTTTTAAAGAAAAAGAATTCTATAAAGGATTGCAATCTGTTGAATAGTTGAATACCTCCAGTTGCATGGCATACATGTTAAATGGAATTTACATATAAGAAACCCTATATAGCAACAGGTTTAGTAGGTAAGCAATATGTTCTATCCTATCTGAAATTATTGACAGGAAAAGGCACAAATAAATAAGCAGCTTTCCCATTAAATAAGCAAACTGTCAAGTAGGCATGGTTAACCTATAACACTAGGGATGAGAGTCTGACTTTTCAAAAAAATGGAAGAACAAACCTAAGTGATGATCCCTCAAAAGTGGTTTGTTAAATATTTTAGATGGGAGGCTTGCTTATAGAACAAGTACATGAATGAAACTTTAAAAATCAGATGTATCGATTATGAAAAGTTAACAGTCATATTTCAGTTGTAGGAAGTTATTCAGTTGCTTCCATTGTTTAACTAATAAGCCCAATCTAGTTTTGCTTTTCTCTTCATTACTACCAAAGTAAATACTTCATCAACTAGAACTTTCTAATCTCCATAAACACTAATATGAAAGAAATAAATTATATGGCACTTTGCAAGGATTTGGTGTCTGAAAGAAATCCAGCAATTATTTTAAAGCTGCTTTGCAAGATTGAAATAATGCCTGTGAACTCCATAAAGATGTACATATGTCATTGCAAAATCATCAATTTCATTAAGATATAAACACCAACTAACATTCTCTAACAAATTAATGTATTTCTTACTTGGAATAATGACATACCTGACATACTGTCTTCAGAAACACGTTGGTTTCGAGACCATCTCCAATAAAGCAGAAAAGCAATAATAATTTTTGAAGTGACAAATGCCAGGACACATATGGTGATATATAACCACAAATGACTTTTATTCATGTTTGCTGTGTGAAAATCCAAAATCATGAGCTTCCAATATGATCAGGTGATTGAATCATCAAACCATAGTCCCATGGAAAGAAAGGCTGGAAGATTGCATAATTTTGCAGAACACCTGCTATTTAACATGGGCATGCCACTATACTTTAGTGGAACAAAAAGAATACTTGCATTCAGAGAGCTTCGAGGTTTGGCATCCTGGCACAAGTTGAAACCAAGTAAATTTCCATGAGAACATTGGCATTAACTTTCTGATAGCAGATCCTACCAACATTAAGAATAATTACAAACAAAGGATTAACTCTGCATCTAGATGAACATATAAACTACTGTGCAATAAGAATAAAGCAAGAATCGACTGATACACCTCTCAGAAATCTCAGAAATGAGATGCATGCCTTTGCAAAAGGCCAGCGATTATGTGCATATATTCAATTTTGGACTACAACTTACTAGAGAATATATCATTTAATCTCAGAATAGCATAAATTCTAAAGGCAGTTCATTTATGGGATGGTGTCCCTTCTCAAAAAGGTTGAAATGGATGTCTGTTTAGTCCATCAGATAAATCAGCTCCTTTCAGTTTTATATCTCTACTTACCATCATGAATACTTTTGAAACTACACTTATACTTATGAGTACTGGAATTTTTGCAATTCTAAGCAACTACATCTAGATAGCAATTTAGCTAGGAGATGACCCTTCTCAAAGAAGTCAAAATGGATGTCTATTCAGTCCATCCAATAAAATCACAAATCCGCTCCTTTACATCTCTACTTGCCATCATGAATACTTTTGAAACTACATGTATACTTATAACTATAAGTATAGAATTTGTGCCAATTCTAAGAAAATACACCTAGATACCAATTTCCTAGAAGATAATCCAACAGCGGTAAAAAGTCCACATCAAAGAATTTCTTTATTAAGCAAATGGGCAGAAATTCTTTAAAGAGATGCTACTTAAACTTGGAGATCAAAGCCCTGCTTTCTTCTCTCTTCTACCTGCACAAACTTGAAAAATGGAATTAAGGAACTGAAAAAGAGCTTTCCCAATCCATCTCGATCATATCAATGGATGCTAACTAGCCTTCCAATCCTTTACACATCCTTGATAGATGTCAAGTTCAAGTTTTTCTGTCTAAGCATGTCAAGAGACCATGTGCCCTGTGGATCTCCAGGGAATCTGTTCTGAAGACAAACAATCACCCATGACAGTTCACCCAGAAAACTTTCAACCTCCATCATCTAAATCCACTTGCTCATCATGTATTAGTTGGCTATTTTGTTTCAAATTTTAGCTGACCTATTTCAAATCGGTCATGCCTACCATATGCTTCAATCAAGTATGTTAAGCATTTACATTACAAATGTGATTAATAAAGACATTACTACTCATCCGATTTTGTGCCATGTTCATTTCATTGTGGTTATTCATACCTTCTGCAAAATGATGTGTATGTATGTGTGCCATACATACATTATATATTGTCGTTTTCTGTTCTCATCTTCCAATCTACATTATTAAATTATATTTATGGCACAATTGTCATTTGGAACCTATATTACCCATGTGATGTTAGAAGTCATTTCCAAAAGACCAGTTAATAGATTGTTAGAAAGAAGGTAGCAGGCATAGCTCAGAGCCTAATTAAAAGAGTTAATGGTAATGATGCTTCTATTGACAATGAGAGAGTTCCGGCCAGGTTGTTTCATGCTATGTTATAGGAAAAGGAGGGCATTGCAAGCCAGCGAACAAAAATAAAGGTCAATAGTAATGATAGTAACATGACTCTAGTTTTTTAATTGGTATTGGATGTAACATTTCAATTTGAAATAGGAAAAGAAAAGTCATATATAAGAGAGCAAGTGATAAGAGAAAAAGGAATTCTGTCCTCGAAATAATATCAATAAATACACATATGGAAAAGTGATTATGAGAAAGCAGTAAGATAGAGGAAGAGTTCAACTTGGAAACAATAAAGAATACACATGGATTCAGTTGGTACATGCCAAAAAATGCAAAAGCTTCCTGTCTTGTGCCTTCTTTGTTACCTTGGCCTTATTTTGCCCCATCATTGATATTCAATCAAAGAAATCCTTTAATGGATCCCCTTGGTCATTCTATGCTTGGTGATGTGTTTTGCTTCCCTTCATGTCCTTGTCATGTACCTAGATATCAAAATGTCAAAAAAATGCCTAAATATCAAAATGTCAAAAAAATTCTAAGTGTCAAAGCCTTTGAGTCAATTTTCTGCCTTGGGCAGAGTTTTTGAATTTCCCTTACCTTGGTACCTTTCCCTCATGTTCCTCGTTCCCCAAACCCCCATGTTGTCTTGTTCCCCAAAGTTTCAGGTTTCCTCATGTTGGCATGCCTTCCCTTCAACCGCTAGTTCCCCACAACTCCTTGCTCCTTCCTTTGTGTTTCTTGTGGGTTTTATAGGACCTCCTTATCTGCATTTCCTCCAATTCCCCATGCCTTTGATCTCCAACTCTCACTTTCCATCTATAATTTTGGGTCCAGGCCTTCGAGGATTCAGTTAACTTTGTAACATGTAAGTGGTGGGCCTGATACATATCCCACATCCAATTCCCAAGTCCCAATCTCCACCATACCACAGGGTTGTGGACTTTTCCCTACCATCCTAATTGAAGGAGTTGTATCGTGGAACCTCACACCCCCCTCCTTAGTATTGTGGTATCAAATTTCTCGAAGTTGCAATCCCCAATCTCCTTTGGAATGTCGTTTGCAGACCCTTGGACCTTTTCATCTCTCTCCCATATGGCACAAGGTATTCCAAATCCCTAAATCATGCCATCTCATTGAACTTTGCAAGTCTCTTTGCCTCCATAGCAAATTGGTAATAATTGATTTGAAGCCCCAAATTCCCTCAATGCAAGCTCTAAAGCAAAACTTCAAACTTTCTTCTAATTGGCTCAACAACATCTAGTATCCCATTTTCCCAAACTCTACTTCCCACTCCCTTGTTTCCCTCAAACTCTTGGAATTTTTAATGCCATCATACCTATTAAAAATCATTTGAATGGTATCCCGATCCCTGCCATCCCATTGTTCCTTTCTCTCAGGCTTATGGACATCTGTCTTCCCTTGCACCTTGCATCCCTAACCCTTGCCATCTGAACACCAAGTTCCACCTACTCCCCTACACTTTCCAGGACTACATTAATGCCCAAAATTGACTATAATGGAGTTGTACAACTACTCAAATCCCACAAAAATGCCATTGGTCCCCTCAAAGGCACAGATCCAATTGCAATGCCATGTGAAGATGAAAATGGGCATGGACCTCCTAGATGTGATAAATGAACCCTAGCTACCACAAATCTACAAACAAGTAGGGGGGTATTTCTTTGAGTGCAAGAAGAATGTTTTGCTGTCCTATGATGACAAACAACAAATCCAATGAAGATTTTGCTGCAAAGTAGTGTGTTGGTACATTTAATGCTTTAACTGGCATGCAATCCCCCCAACAAGACAAGTAGAATACATTATAACTGAATGATATAAATACAAGCAAGAAAGATGTAACAAGAATGGATCATTCCACTCCATTCTTGCTGCAAGTGTCTCCGGTTGTTCTAGGGTTTCCATACTTGCTGGTCTACTCTATGAGTGACAAATCACATGTTGCAATCATAGGAAGGGTTTCAAAATAAGTTTTGTATGTAATTGAATATCTCCATGGCAAACTATGATGATTTAGGGAAAGTGAGTTAACTTTTGCCACATTTTTTTATTTTCGTATGAAGTTAATGAGAGTTAGATGAATGTGTGACAACATTTTAGAGCATTGGAAACTTTTGTAATGATTTTCCTTTCATTTCAAGTGGGTTATTGTAGATTTGAGATGGATTATTAAGAATGCTTGGTTGCATAAATCTTTACTGTTGATTTGTGTATGCAAGTCTAGTTCCAAGTGTGAGTTGTAGGTGTGCTTTTTTCCTCCTTACGAGTTATGACTATTGTCCATAGTTGTAGGCACCAGTCCTAAATGGTGAATGATGCAACATATTTTCATCCTAATTTCCTTTGTCCTCATTAATTTATGTTAACATTAGGATCCATTATGCTCATATGTTTCATTGATATAACTAATGTCATATTCCATGCAAGCTAAAATTGATAAACCATTAGAGGAACTTGTGAGTATGTTATCATTATACTACATGTGTACAATGAGGCTTAGGAAAACCCATCCATAGGAACATGCATACTACTATTATATTCGGTTACATGTATAAGAATGTCATTATCAGCTCAAGAGGAGATCTTAAAAGCAACTAATGTGCAATAGGCTTAGTGACAAGTTTTGGGACCCATCACATACTTGGTATAGTTTTTGAATGTTTATGTATTGTTCTATCATCAAGCTTTAATTGTCATATTAAGGATACCTCTAAGAACACCATCCTAGGTCTAGCTGAGACCAAAGTGAAGGAGACATCACTCACTCTCAATGCATTGGTCCATCCATAGCATTAATCATAACTCTTGCTCATTACCTTTGTCGACATTATCTTTGGCCCTTGGTTTTGGAGTCGGTCTTTAGGTTTGTGGGAATAAATGTTTGAGAGCCAACAAATTGACACCATTGCTAGGGAAATAAAGTCTAGGAGTTAATTTATTGTGTGAAGAGTGGCAACTTTGTTGAATCAAACCCAAAAAGACAAAATCATTGTAAAAGATTTGACAATAGAAAGGATACAATCAAGAGATTCTCATGAGCTATAAGATACCTCAATGAACACAAGAAAGCAACAAGCTACGTGAAAAGCTAAAAATATTGGTAAGTCTAATAGGCCCACCTCTCATGAACAAGAAGTTGGTACATCTGGTAGGAATAATGCACTTGTTGATTTGAAAGATCAATACCAATATATATAAGATGATTCCACCGATAACATAACTAGAACTCATAGGAGAATTCATAGGCATGACTCTGATGTTGGAAAAAATGATATGTCTATTGGTAGAAGAAATAGACACATCTCATGACACACATGTTCAAAATTCGGGTTTACTTGTTCCTAATGTAAGAGCCACATGAGTTGGTTCACACCCTAATTCCTCTACCTCTTCACATAGAACTAAGCATGAGCATGATACATCATTTCATGATGCAAATGCAGGTACTCAATGAGAAAATGAGTATAGAGAGAGAAAATCTAAGACTGAGGCAACAAGAACTTCAAGCACAAATAGAATTGCAACAAGCTCAACTTGCTCAACTACAAGCCCAAATTGCCTAGCAACAAAATCAGAATTATGGTCAGAATATTTCTAATCAACCATTGCCAAATTAGCAGCACAATCTGCAATTCAATGATCCTCCTAATTTGCAACCTCCATTAAGGAGACAAGCTCAAAGACTCTCACCAACAAGACAGCTCTTGGGAAGGAAAGACATAGACAACTAGATTTTTATAGGATCCCAGACTACCCTGACCAAATACCAAATGAAATTAGAGGAAAAGTGCCCGAGTTTCAAGGTAACAATATTGTCACTAAAGAAGAACATCTTAGGCATTTCATTAATGTTACAAATAAATACGAAATTGAGGATGAAGCTCTCATGATGAAATTGTTTATGCAGTCTTTGGAGGAGAGTGCAAAAGAATGCTACAAGAACCTTCCAGATTGCAGTGTTGATTCATGGGAGAAATTCATGAGAGTGTTGAAATTACAATATGGAGATAGGAATCATAGGATAGATCCCAAATTTGCAATTCATGAATTGATAGCCATTAAGAATGAGTATACGAGGCAATGGCAGATTTCAACAACAGATTCAACATGACAATGAGGAAGGTGCCTCCCAATTTAACACCTAATGAGTCTATGTGTTTGGTATTGCATTGTGGTGCATCTGATGCCAAGTCGGGGATTATTGTCTCTGAGACAAGAATCCACAAACTTTGTGAGAAGCCTACACCGCCACAATAAACATTTAAAGTAACATGAGAGCATCACGAAAACACATCAAGAGGATAGATGTAAAAATTTCACAGATGGACAAGAAAGCTTCAAGTAAACCTCTCACAACCAATGATTAGCTTGGCAAGCTTATGGGTGCAAATGCAATGAAGGATTTATCTTATAGGGTTGCAAAGAATGGGTCTACCTTCTAATAGTGCAATACATTTCAATGAAGGCCAAAGGTTGCTTAATAGGCTGTACAATACTAATTGGTCTAAGAGACCTGAGCAAAATGATAGGTAATTCCAAAGCAAGGAAATGTTAGGCAGCAAGACAAAGATACTCCCAACCCTTTGTGAAAAGATCACAAAAATCTTCAAGAAGAATCACTTTGTTGCAAAACATGTTACTTACCAAATGATCCTATGAAGTGTGTTGTCCTCATCGTGACAAGAGAAAATTAATTTCCTGATGAAGATGGCGGCCCTAAATTTTATGAAGCCAATGACGTTGATCAATTTAATGCATTTAAATGAAGAGGAATATTGTGCAGCTCACAGTGCTGATGAATTTTTTCAGCATGATTATACTTGTAACCTAAGCCGGTATGAGTTGCCTACCCATGACTTTGAACATCTCAAAGGAATCATGCAACAATGGTACAAAAGAGCAAAGCCATAATGTGAAGACATCAAAACCCTCACTAATGCAGTGGTTATGCAAGTTCAAAATGGATATCAACTTAGAAATAAGTAGGTACCTGCTAGAAATGATGTTGGCAAATTTGTCAAGCCCAATGTACCTACTACACAAGTAGAAAAGGCAAAGCAAAAATTGAGTGCAAAGATCAATGGTAGTGGTGTTGTAAAGAAGACACTCGAGAAGAAGAAAGATCCTGTGCTAGAGCCTATGGTGCAAATGAGGTATGTGCCTAAGACCAACAAGATTATGGTACCATTAGGTCTTGCATGGGTTCCCAAGGCAAGAGGGATGAAGAATTTAGATGCTAGAGCAAACAAAGCTAAGGACATACCACAAAAAGAACAAGGCATAGCCAAAGTGAGAAGCAATGTAATTAGAGGTAAGAATATTAGTACTTACGTTCAAGTTATTCCTTTCATTCCTACCACAAGTGATATAATAGTAATGCAATCCACACCCTTGCCTAATCATATGCCCATAGATGTAGCCCAAGTCATAATTTAGGTCAAAATTTTAGTGCCAATAGGTGAACTCCTTAGAATCCCTAAACATGGAGAAAGAGTTTTGTTCTATACCACTGCTGCAAGTGAATTTGATCAACCTATTGGTACTTCTATTGATACTATTGTTGAAACAAATGCCCACGATATCCCCAAATTCTATTTAGGAACTTCTTTAGTTGATAATCAATTGAATGTTGACCCTTTTAGTACATCCTTGTTGATGAACGAATTACTAGCGCACAATTGCATGTTAGACTCTAGAGCCTCAAGTAATGTTATGCCCCTTCAAATCATGAATGAGTTAGGCCTACAAGCGTCATGATCTTATGGTAAATCCTTTTCTATGGACTCTATGAAGACGAATCTATTTGGAATTGTCAATGGCGTGGAGGTCCTATTGGTTAAAAGAACAATTTTTAATCCAATTGTTAATCATGAAAGCTCCATTCATGCTATGATAGCTATTGGTGAGATACAAGGCTTAGACTACAACAATATGAAAATCTGAAATTGTATGCAAATCTGAAATTAAGTTGCCTTAATATGGATTTACCTTGTAGATATTCAACTTCTTTATGATGCATAAATCGGCCACTTTAACATGCTTCAAAAAACAACCTTAGATAAAATTTAAACAACAAAAAAATAAAGATAATATTGCCATAAGATAACAACAACAAAGAGGCACAAATTAGCAACCATTGGAAGATCATCTCACAACACTAGATTTACGTGGAGAAACCCTTTTGGGAAAAAATCCACCAAGAAGAGAGGCCAAGCATGTATTATCTTCAAATGCAAGACTACAATACATTCACTTCCATCACTCCTATGTCTTTAATCCGACAACACCTGTGTACAAAGTTTTCACTCTAACTCATCATATTCCATTTCTACCACCATAACCCCTATTTATATAGCATTTTCACCTTATAAATGGGGCATCCAAGTTGGTTATCATATCCAAACACCTCCCTTGGATAAATCCAAGAATTAATGTCATAGGATAATGTAGGTTGCAACCACTTTACTCACCAACCTAATTTAGACACCCAATTGTTAGTTTCTAACCAACCTAGCGGTTATTGATTATGAACACAAGTTGTTTTAACTTTGATAATAGTCACACAAAGTAACAAAACAACCTCATAACAACCTAATGGGATGTTGGAATCCCAAAACCACCATATCCTGCAAGATTATTATCTAGCAAATAATAAATCTCTACCAATAAAAAATAGTTATTGACCCCTAGTAAAAAAATTAAATATCCATACCAGTAAAACCTAATTACCAAAATAGTAAAACCCTAATGATAAAAAATAATTATTGTTGATGGTGAATCCCTCATCCCTTATAAATGATTTAGGAACAATATTAAAAGTAACTAAATGACATAGGATTGACAAGGTTTATGGCACCTTAATCTAAACAAGTTCAACTTGCCACATACTCTAGTAAATCATTCATTATGGATATCATCATGAATGCTCTGCAAAATGGAGTATGCTCTAGTCTAGAGAGAGGTTGACATCCATTGGTGATAGCGTATAGATGGACCTATCCTATGTTACAATCATTTTGCATGGAGAAGAAATTAAATTGCATAGAGAAAAGAAGATGTTACATACCATTGTAGACCATGATAAGGCCGCTAATGAAGTGTTATTCTTGGATGCTAGTCCTAACCACTTCACTAGATACTGTGATGAGCAGGACCATTGCATTATTGATTTTGCTCCCTAACTTGACCTTGTTAGTGATAATGATGATCTATGGACCATGTTCTTTGATGGCGCACACTCCAAACGTGGAGCAAGCATAAGCATTGTTTTGGTTTTTCCAAATGGTGAACATTTCAAATCTTCCTTCAAGTTGACTTTCCAATGCACTAACAACATTGCGGAATATGAGGCCCTCATGTTAGGATATTGCTTACAAGCATGGAGTCAAATTCTTGAGGATTCATAGAGATTCAAAATCAATTGTCTCATAGGTGAGATGCATCTATGTGGTTGTAATGGTGTGAATTTGCACCCCTTGCAAATTCTCCATTTACGCACCTCCTACCTTAGACAAATTAAATCCAATGATGCTATTCCACGTCCTTCATTCGCTTCCCATCCACTTGGCAGTTGTTTTTTGTGTTGGCGGAGGATATTCTGTTAGGGACGCTAGTTGGGCGCGCGGACGTCTGCACAACGCGTTGTCATCCTGGTAGGATTCCTACTTCTGGAATCCACAAAGGCGTTACAAATCTCCATTGGCAATGAAGTGTAACGTTTTTGCGCCCTTGACCGACCTCGAATGGCTCCTTTGCCTTCAATTTCATCTTCATTTGCTATCTCATTCATTCTCTTCAACTTCTTGTTCATTCAGACATTGGACAACTCTTTCTTCACTCTCTTCACAGCATTCTCACCTCCGTTGAAGCAGCAAGTTGGTGTTTTGTGGACTCAATCTCTTCGTTGTTGAGGAAACATCAACATTTGCAAGCTTGTGAGCTCACTCCTTCTCCCATTTGCCTTGAGTGCATGTGGTTGAAGGTGATATTGTTCCATCTTCCTTTCACTCAGCATCATTGTGTTGTTTTCATAGCATATTGTCGTTTAGCATAGTGCATAGTACTTCCATTTCAATACCTTTCTTTATCGCATTTCTCCTATCATTGCTATACCAGTTGTCCATGGAGGTGGAAACACCAAAGTAGGGGACTGACTGCAACGGTCCTCTATACACAGCCCCAACATTTTTTCATCTTGTGTGCGTAGGTTGCTCGTGGAGTGAAGACCTTGAAGATATCAACTCGTGGGTAGGAAGGTGCGCTTTCCTCACCCTCTTTTTCGTCAATTCATACATTAGATCAAGTTAAAGTATTCTACTTGTTATTTCAGTTGTTCAGTTGCTTTCTGCTTTTTGTTATCATATCAAACTGCTTTCTACTTTTTGTTATCATATCAAACTATACTTGTTGGGTCGTTAGTAGGTTTCTTCAATTTCTAGATTGTACTTTACCCTCTCTGTCTGTGCGGATGCCAACGCCCCATTGAGATGCCAGCACGTCGCACTGTCGTCCATGCCCCGCGTTGGAGTCCTCTAGCAGTGAGCTGCCTAAGTTGCAGTCTGGACTCTAGGAACCTACTCACCTGACTTCCTGAACCTCTCGAGTTGGCAAAAGGAAAGAGGCAAATTAGTTGTCCTTCCTTTTCACCCCTTTGAACATCGAACCTATCTTAAACAATCCCTTAGCGTGAGGGAGATCAAGGCAGCTGATTGTTCTAGACCCTCCCATGACCTGAGGTTCTGAGCAATCGGTCCCCCTCCTCTACAGTGGTGAAAGACAAAAGAATGAACACATATTGCAATGTAGTTTTGGACACCATTGAACTGTTTGCTGCAATTGGAATTGAATGGATTATGAACAAAGTAAGGAATATTGTGAACAATGCTTTGGCCGTTGAGGCATCAAACTTTTACATGAAGTTGGTTTTCTCTCATCACACCTATAGGATAGAAGTCCTCACTAGTGTTGTGTGGTCTCACAACATGCCCCATTTTGTTTATGGGGACCCATTTCTTAGGCATAGCATTGCTTACGTCATCCTTAGGTAATAAGGGACCCTTGGATTTAAGTTTCTTTTGTAAAACGGTCTTGGTGAAAATTAAGAGAGAAGAATAAATAATGATGGTTGCACTTGTGAAAACTCGAAGTTACAAGGTTGAAATGTTATACTTTTCAAAGAATTTGATTCTTGTGGAACTCGATGTTGCATCTTTGATCTTGTATCTGGTAACGCATCATGTTTCGCACGCGTAGTCCAACCCACAAGGGATTTGGAGAATGTTAGTAGTAGCCAATGAGGTTTGCCTCATTAGGTGTGTTTCCTCATTATCAAGTGGACCCGAGATTGGTTTAAATAACAAAACAATTTATCATTTTCAAAATTTTACAATCTACAGAACAGGGTGAAAGATATCTAGTTCCCGTGCCAATTATTGGTGCCGCAATAGGACTTTTTCCCACAAATCTCAAAAGAAAAGTCAAGTGTTTAGTGATGCTGATTAAGTAAAACTAGAGACATTATCAATTGCTTTATCATACACACAAAGTAGGATTAGCTTGTCGAGCAAATGTCTTATTGTGGAACCAGATACCCGATGTCTCATAAATCCTGTATCAAGGAAAATTCTCAAAATTCCTGTAACAACCAAAAGTTCCAAGGAACTCTGTAAGTGCATTTAAGTAAATCTAAGGGTGGTTTAGGGAAAAATTAATGGGGATTGGTGAATTTAAAGGTAAGAATTGCTTGATTAATGTTGTTTTCACATCTTATGGGAAGAATAAAGTTTCATAACGATTAAATTTGTGTATTCTCATATGTGATTAAATGAGAGGTAACCTTTGAAATGATGAATTGATGTAGGGAGGCTACAAGATATAGATTTCGAAGGCGATGAAAACTTGGCGAAGAAAGATGCAAATCCGGTTGCAAATTCGATAGCAGGCATTTTTCCCGATGCAGGAACACTTACATCAAGTTATGGAAATTTTGAGGCATGCTAGAAGTGGATCAAAATTTTGAGTTTTAAAAGCAAGAAAGATGAAGGATAAAGAACCAAAGGAGTAGAGTTGGCCAAATCCAAGCAGAGAAGCCTAAAGTAAAGACATGCCACGATAGTTTTTCCAACCATGAAGATATATGATTGCTATCTAGAGTTTTGAAGAGTTGAATAATCATTAGCAAGGACCAAGTCAAGACATAAATTTGACCAATTCTTCTGAAACTATCTGCAGACACCCCATGTGCAGAAGATATTTTTAAGCCACGTGTCATGTGATGATTCGCTTGTTTTCTTTCTTTCCATGTGCGAATTTTGTAACAGACCTCTTTCTTACTCTATAAAAGGCAGCAAGTTTTCTAGTTTTAAGGATCATAAATTGTTGAGATGGTAGAGCTTAACTTGGAATATCACCAATTTATTTTCTATTTCATGTTTTTTGTTCATTTCAGTAACAACTAGTACATACTGTAGAGGTTTGTAAGGCTGAAGCAATCAAAGGTCATTCCTGATCATAAATTTTGCATGACTGTAAATCGTTCATTCCAAGTGAAATAATCAATTTGTTGTGCCATCTTTGGGTGCATTTTGAAGCTATCTCATTGGCGAACGGTTTGATTCTCTAAACTCTTGCACTATTTTGTATGTAGCTGTGAAGCATTCTAGTGAAACACAAATAGTTTAAGCTTTAGTTTACTTATCTTTTAATATGTGCATGGGTAATATCTAAAGCAATTTAGATTTCTTAGATCTCTTTTCTCTCTCCCTTAGTCTTTTGCACCTTATTTTGGATAAAGTTAGTGTGAAGTATTGTGGAATGTGATGGATGCATAATTTGTTAGGATTAATAGCATCACTTGCTGGTAACAAGCAAATACTCTAAAGTACCAACAGGCCCCCATGTGAAAACAGCAACTAAACAACGAACCCTGAGCGAACCTAGTGAGTCAAGACCTGACATTCTCGAGCCTTGGGATAGCTAATTCTTAACCAAATCTAGTGACTCTTTCAAGATAGATAGGTTTTGTTGTTTATATAATAAAATCTATCTACATGTTGTTGTGTGTGTAACACCCTCATCAACAACTAGGTCTACTTTACTTCAAATATAGTGGTTGGCCTTTGTCAATTTTCATGGTCCAACATTCAACAAACCAAAGGCAAGGACAAATGGAGCTACATTAGCTCAAATCAACACTAGTGGATGGTGCATGTGGCATGGTAAGGATGCACCAAAGTTGAGGATACTTGCCACTTGCCTCATTTCATAAGTTGTCAATTACTCTATTGCAAAGAAAAATTAGTCCAACATAGCTTCATCTAGTCAATCAAGAGGAATGGGCTTACCTCTTCATGACCAAAGAAGTTGGTGATCATGCACAGTGCTTTCCAACTTCAAGATTGATTGACTCTTAGATATTTTCAGACTCCAAACGCATGTTGGAATTTTGATCCCAAAGATACCACACAAGTTGATGAGGAGGCACAAGAGGGATAGGTTGGGGTTCCATTGGATGAGTCACACACTCGTAGTTGTAGTGACTCAAATTCAAATCCTGATTTTGGTGTAGTGTTAGCAGATGCTAATTAGATGCAGTGGCAGAATTTTTATATTTTCATCATTTTGTAGTTGAGACTTGCAGCTTTTGGGAATTTTGATGTAATTTTTATGTAATATGCATGCACATTGACAATGAAAGCAATCAAATCTTGTTAATTTGTTTGTCTATTCTCATGTGAAATCTCAATTCAATTCCAATGTTATGTACTAAGGTTTTATAATGTATATAATGAACGCCTTATCAATGTTATCATATGAATATTTGAAATTTCCTATATATTTTTCATTTTCCCTATATTTTTAATAGCCATCCCTTGTTGTCTTTGTCCGGAAACTTGGTGTAACATAGGAATATATCCTTTTCCTTTCAATGTAATCTTTTTTTATTATACTCTTTCATTGCCAAGAAAAATAAAACAAAAGAAACTCACTTTTCCTCTGATTTTACCTTTTCTCTCTAGTAGAACAGCCACCAAACAAGCCAATTTCATAAGTTTCTAACTCATTTGCATCATTTGGATACTGCCAATTATTCTGACAAGGTCCTGCCTAAAGAAATCAAATTTCTTATTGATAGATATTTATTTTTTAGAAGCCAAAAAGAGTTCCCTCTTTGAGTTCCATTCAACATTTTAACGAGCTTGGGCCAAGTTCTCAATTGTCTAATCACGCACCTTATTGCACTGCACTAACAAAGAGACTCGGATAAAGCACCAAATCAAGTAGTTGCTCAAAGAGGGGAAGGTACAACTCAATAAATACTTCTTGAATTTTTCCCTCTTTAGTGGTGCCAAAGAAAGAGCATAATGAATCCAATTAGTCACAAATGATAATCTCCTAGACCAGCTTCAAGACCATACAACATCTTTAACATTGTGTTTGTTGGCTCTCAAAGCAGAAGAAGTTGAGTGTGACATTCATTGGTTTTCACTTTGCAGTCAATCTAAACTTTCAAATCAGAAGCTTGGATTAAAGGTTCTTGTTTTTTCTTAGCGATTTAGGAGCAATTTTAGGCTACCACACACTATTATTTCAGATAATGACTCACACTTCCTGAGTCACTCTTGGCGACCAATGTGAAAAAAATTGGTTGTCTGTCACACTTCTCCTGTTCTTTTCATTTTTAGAGTGTTACCCTTACAGAGGTTGTCTATTGCACCTTAGTCCATGCTTTCTGCATTTACCATCAGCAAAATATGCAATAGAACAACTACCTGCATGTTATTCAGCATAGCTACAACTGAGCTACCCATGTTTCTACAAGGCATTCTCATTTTGAAGTCTCATATCAGATTCTGGTTGCTCTTCTAACTTTAGAATACCCCACTAGCAAAAAACATAGGAAAAATATTCTTCCTTCAAGCAGAATTTGTTCAACCTTCATGCAAAATTTTAGTGAATTCTCCAATCAAATTCAAGACACTTCACAATTCTCATTGAATACATCATCTTTTTCCAAGTTGATGAGCATGCTTAGATTAAGTTGGATAAACAAAACAACTTCACTAGATGATATATATCACATATGGGCCTTGCACTATTCTCCAAGAAACCAAGCCCAATGAGTTCTGCTAGATATTCGAGCTCAACTTTGGCATCTTTGATGTTTTCAATGTGAGTCATCTCAAATTGTACAAGGCATCTCACTTGTAGGAGGACGCTTCTATCACTCATCCTAAGGCTATCGTTTCAAATTTTCAACTATTGGCTAAGGATACTTTTCTTGATGTTCAGACTCAGACCAGTGGCAAGAAGCAAACAATTATTCACCTCAGTAGAAGCATAGATGTTCTAGTGACACGAACTAAGAGGTCTTTTAGATCACTTTGGTAAAACAGTTTCCTTATCTAACGTAGAAGTTGGGGAGAAGTTCCTCTTGGTAAGAGTAATTGATGAGATTCAATCTTGTACATAGCACTAAGTTTAGTATTTAGCTTTTTATTTTTTATTCTAAATTTTTCGCTTTTGCTTTGCTTTCTGCCTCTTGCAAATGTTTGGCTTTATCCGGCCAGCACACATCCTTGTTATAGTACATCCATTTATTCCAACTAATGAAGAGTGTAATCCTCAGTTTTAACAGACATCACCTCTGTGTTTGTCTTTTCTGTTTGTGAATTCTTTCTCTTACTTTTCGGTTGTGGGTTTTGTGTTTGGCATTGTGCATAAGCAGTAAAATCTCAGCAATTATGACAAATTGATCTGTCGTGCTTCAATAAATGAATTGGATATTCTGACAACCAATCATGTCTTTGAAAATTCGACCTCTAATCATGTTGAAGACAAGAATTCTTTTCAGTTCTCTGGATTTCAACCTTCTAAGATGCCTCTCTATCGTTTGTCAGTTTTGTTGTCAAGGCTAGGTGATCATTCTTGGTTTTCTACATTGGGTAAAAGGCTTGTTTAACTCATTATCAGAAAATGGACTTGGCTCCTGCAATAATTTGTAGAGGCCAAATTGTAGTAGACATAATATACTGAACACTTTAAGGGACAAGGAGAAATGACTTCATAGAAATATATGTGGTGGCATTTCTACAAACATGTGAAGAAAGTAAAACCCAAAATAAAATCATTTTACTCTCAAAAATAAATCCACAGGGAAAGGATCTTCAATGTGGTAGTACAGTGTTTTTTATTTACTGTAGTCTCTCTCAATAAAGGAATCACCGCTGCAGAACATGAAACCCATACCCAAGCAGACTGTTTATTAGACAAACTTTTAAAAATTGGACACAATGCATACATCCACACCGTCAGCACCTAATGAGATACTCTGTCTCATAACCCAAGGTCTAAACGTGTTTTTTACTTGATACCAACGAGATTTCTTGCAAAACTGCATTTCCAGATATCCTGCATTTGATTTTTAATGACAAGATCTTTCCAATTTCAATCTGATGATAACTTGAGAGAGCAAACACTTTTCTCATTAACTGAAGATGTTTAGTTATTAGAAATCAATCGCAGGTAGTCCCGAAATCACTCATCATAACCAACTGACGATGGGTTGAGAAGAAACAGATGTATTATAGAAAATAAACAACAGTTAATCTCCAATTCTACTCTCCCTAACATTTTAAGGCCTGGAAAAAGTTGAAACAAGAGTTGTTCTTGCATTGAACACGATGAAATGAACAACAGTGGATAACTGAATATATTCGATGTGAACGGTGGACAAGCAGAAAATGCATATCTAAGAGAAGAGAAGAGAAAAAGTTGTAAACTACCTGGAAAAAAGCAAAAATGCTCACAACTGTAGCAGGGGCTAAAGGAAGCCTTCATCCAACAATGCATGCAGCTAACATCAAAATAAAAATGCATTCCCAAGGAACCCCCAAACCAAATCCTTCTAACCCAATTTATGAATTTCAACAGAAAGCTTGTGAATCAATGATTTGACTAGACACAGACGTGGCCAGCGAGAAAGCAAAGCATCATAAATGTCATAAAGTGGTAAGGCGGGTTGCATGCTGCATTCATTATTTGTCCGATTTCATACTACAACAACGACCAACTCATAAAGGATTTGCCAGGCTTGTTATTTCAACCTCAGTATCCTTCCCACATGATTTTGATTTTGATTGTATTTGTGGTTTCACATAAAAAAGTTGTCACCGTGCAAGGATTGTGTCTTTTTGTATAAGGAAACGGTTGCATGCAAGTTTTAGAATGGATTATTCTAAGTTAATTGGAATTTTATTTAGAAAAATATGAAATAAAAGATTTCAATAGTGTTTATATGTTTATTTGTTTTGATTTTTGGATTCGATTGTATAATAATATTTGCAACGATATTTCAGATCGGGATCCATCATTAATGTTTATAAGATTAAGCAGTTTATGAGATTAAGAGATAATTTTAAGATATTTTCAAATTTTATTGATGTTAAAAGTTTTATTGTGAATCTTGATTATAAAGTTTGAAGTTTGTAGTTTGTTAAGTTTTGCTTTTGGAATAATGTTGTTAAGACGTCTATTTTTAAGTTGTATTTATATTTTACACATATGTATTTGTAGATTGAGCACTCCATGAAGTTTTTGTCTTTTTGAGCCATCTTTTTTTTGCAAAATTAGTCATATTTCCATTTTTCAAGTTTATGTCTTTTTGAGCCATCTTTTTTTTGCAAAATTAGTCATATTTCCATTTTTCATTCTTCTTTAGGTATAGTCTATCCACCTGAAATGATATAATCTAGTCTTCAATTAGATGATTTGACACTTTTGTTTTTCCCTTAATTTGTGCTCTTAAGTATGCATTTTCTTCATGTTTTCATATGGATTTAAACTCTTTATGTGTTTAAATTCTTTGACATAGACATTTCCTTTTGACCAATTTACTTTGATCACATGTCAATCTTTATTTTTTAATTTTCATATTTCTAGTGGTTATTTTTAGAGTGGGATTACAAATTTTTTCTTACATAACATCATTAAAATATATATTAGAAAAAATATAATAGTACATGTTACTTTAAAATTCATGGGACCTCCTAATTATCAAAAACTCTTAAAATGTTGAATACGACTTACTAAGAAATTTTAATAACCCTTCTATAAAATCATAACTCAAACATAATTTTTTCTATTAACTAATTTTTATTAATAATTTATTACTATAAAATAAAAAAGAAAATTTATTTCTCTCTTTTTTTTTATAATTAGGGGTGTTTTTGCGATGTGTGCAGACCTTGTGGCCCCATGCATCTAGCAAGTCGTCCAGATCTTGCCTCGGACTTAGATTTGTGTTGAATTGGGTTCCACTCGAAACGAAACTAATTCCCAAAAACTAAAACTGCATTTAAAACAACCCCACCAATTTCATCCGAATGGAAAGAATTTTATTTGTATCTCAAAAAAAGCACAATAACACATTTTTTCCAATTAACAAATTTCTTTAGTAAACCCATCATGAATAAAACTTTATTTCCATCTCCAAAAAATTCAAACATAATATTATAAATATTCAAACTAACATTCTACCACGTGCCAATACACTTCCTGAGTGTTTTAATTACACTGTCGGGCTCGTGTGGTGTTCTTTACGCATTTGAAGTCTATTTCCGAAGATTGCTGAACTTTTGGGTATTGACAAATAAAATTCATCAGCTTTTGTTTTATAGTTTATGATTCTACTTTGTTATATATTGATTAAGCTTAAGAAAAGAGGTCGGTATCAGTACGACTCTTAGAAGTACTGTATGACCTTTCCTCCTTTCATGGTGGGGCCAAGTGATAAAGAAAGGGATCATAATTTCCATGTCGTTCCTTAATTTTCTGTTTGGCCAACCTTGGATATTTTTTTATAAAAATAATTAGTATAGATATTGTGAATATATTGATCTTTTAGATAATCATGTTGTTTGTAGGTAATCTTAGTTTTCTCAATTGTCTATCATCTCTTTTATATAGATGTGGTGTGTGGATTTATTAGTTTGTATTTAGTATTTCTTAAGAGGTTGTAAAGTTCAATGATTAGACTCATTGATAGATTGGGCTAACAAACAAGAGATATTAGATATGTCTAGCACTTTAGGGTATGTAAGACCTAGGAGGGTAGTCTTATAGGTGTTCACTAGATAATAAATCTAGTACAAGTATTTAACATGGTGATAAAAAAATAAATGCTCATGTGTACTAGACACGGTTTTTGAAGTGTTGCATACTCCTACATACCCTATGTACGCTTAATGTTTAGGCATGAATAAGGAGAAAAATAAAATAAAAGGGAAGTCATTCCTTGAAGGTTTTTCTCATTTACGGATTATTTTTGGTCTTCCTTCAACTATCTAACGGGCGCCTAATCTTGCAACAATAGAGTCAAACCTAGACAAATCCCCAATGACCGAGCAAACGCTAGCATTCAAATGAATCTAATTTACCTAGCTATGTCTTATAGAGCTCAGACTCTCAAATGCCTTTCTATTTTAGGCATACACCTCTACTTAATAATCCACCAAAATCTCAAGAATTCCTCAAATCAATCATGAAAGATATTTACCTTGGTACAAACTGCACAAAGAAAAAATAATTTTATTACACCCCTTAGATGCAAACTATCACAAACCCAATACAAAATCCAACAATCGTGTGAACTTAAGGATTCCTTAAATCCCCTGAAATCTCATGGAGACAAGATGCATAACTAACATAGAAAACATCTTATATTGATTCTTGAATGAACCTTACAAAGTCATTGAAATTTTCATATACATAAGAGGTTGAATTACATTCATAAACACTAGTATATCAAATAGTATGTGATGATTGCTTGGAAAATCTCTCTATAATTCAGAGATCAACAAATCTTACAAATTCAAGAAACCCTAAATTTATAGCTCAATATGTCAGCTTGTAACTATGCAGGAAGATCATATTTGGCATTTAATTATATCACAGATCTATTGTAAAATCATATTTCACCATCCCCAATAGAGAATTTTGAGAAATCAATTGAGAATGTGGCTTAGAGATGGTTGTGACAACCAAAACAAGCCCTGCTTCATTGGATTCAATATGGTCCATTGTGTCTTCTACCATTGAAATGTAAATAGAGTTGCACCATAGTGATGGAGAGAAACTCTAAGAGTTGGGAGATTTAATAAGGGTGTTATAGATAAATCTTGGGGCTTCAATGGCAGGGGATAAATTATAGAAGCCCATGGAACCTATGTTAAAGCTTTTACACTTCTTTTAAATGTTGGTTGTCAATGGTGATCAAATGGACATGATCGATGGCTATCATGCACCACATGCCCAAGAAGAAATCACCTTTTAAATAAGCTATATTGTTAAGAAAGTGAAGGGCATCAAATTCATGCTCGAGAAAAATAGTCAGTGTTAAGGTGGAGATGTGCTATTAATTATGGCCAATATGAGCATAACATCTATTAAGAAGTTGACAAGGTAGGCTAAGAGATCATTGCATGGACCAATAATATTCTTGCATTATAGCACGCCTATTATGTAAATCAACAAATGGATGTACCTTCTCTTTTCATCATGCAGCTTAGATGTGAATGCAAAGTTCATAGTGAAAAGCTCAATTTGAAGGAGTAATGCAATGTAATCAGACATCACCATTTGTCCTCCACCTCAACTTATTCTTTCAAATTTACAATTTTTTTCACACACCACATAAATAAGAGTGGGGTCCTTCAAAAATCTATGATGCAAAGGCACTATGTGATGTAATAGGGGATTACCAACTATTAAATCTTTAAGTAATTTGATGCCTTCTCTACAAAAAGAACACATAAGAATTATTTGGGCCAATCATGAAATGACATGTCACCCTAACACTAGATGATTCAACAAATATATTGACCCACCAAGGACATGCGTCAACAGGTCACCACTTTATAGTTTGAACAAAGAACCTTAATTGAAATCTATAATATGAGAAGCTCTCATGACAAAGTTAAATACTACCACATATGCTCTAGCATGTATCATCTGCCTAGTAAAGTCTTACCTCAATGATCATTACATCACATAATCGGCCTATACCCAAGAGTGTGATGTGATGAAGGCTTGTGATGCAATGGGAAGTTGCCACTTGGCACAAATGACAAGAAACTTTACTTTAGCCTCCAAGAGAGTATAGATAACCATATACAAACCAATCAAATGTTGTCATGTCAATGTAGGGTCAGTAGGATGTCAGGAAACTTGAGGGCACATGACACAAAAGTGCACACTCATAATCTTTTAAAATTTAAAAACCTTCAACACATTAATGCAATATACTAAAGACATGTGATGCAATCAAAAACTGATATTGGATGTCAAAAGGGATAAAAGCAACAAATGCTAAAATAAAGAGTTAATATAGGTGATATTAGGTTGCTAGCAATGTAGGGTTAGTAAAATCAATGGCATGACAAGGCACTAAGTGGTGAATATAACTAAAGTTAACAAGCTTGATAAGTCAACATAAAATTAGAATGCAGCCTTAGGTAATACAAAGGTCATGGAAAACATGAAGATTTAATGTTTTTAGGGATAAACCCCAGTGAACTAGAGAATCATAGAAAACCCTAAGGACCCTAGCAAGATCTCTAATAGTACTAATAATAGCTCTTATTCAAGGACATATGTTCTAATGGGATATGGTGAGATTCCAAAAGAACATAGAGACACCACAAAACAAAACACTTCACCATGGGTCACAAATAACCATAGTTACATGACACAAAAATAAAAAGGTGAAAATAATGTGCATGGAAGGAATAAACTTCAAGAGAAAAAATGTTTCAAGAATTATCCATGCACTAACAATTCTTGAAATTCTCCATTCAGGCTTCTAAGAAAGTATGAGTTCTCAACATAGGAGTTCTTAAAAATGTATGGACCCAATCATAGGGAATCAAATTTCTAATTTTTTCATTGTCTTGCACTCTAGCATTCTATACAAGGATCATGTCTTCAATATTGAACCTCCAAGAGGTAGCCTTCTTGTCAAATAGGTAGTTCATTTCTTGTTGACTCTTTAAATTCATAGCTTAAGCATTCCTTCTACTCTCATCAAGCTCAATTGGCTCGTCAATCCTACAAGTCATGGCATCATCAAACTCCTCATTATATTCCTACACAAACTTGTGTACTGGTAAAAAATCATTTATTGGCAACATAATATAGTCCCATACTCTAGCTCAAATAGTGATCTACTAGTGGATTTATTTTGTGTTACCTTGTCTACCCAGACAAAAAGCCTCAATTTTGAATCCCATTATTTCTTATTTTGACCAATCATCCTTTTGGAAATCTTCATCAAGTTCTTGTTGCTTGATTGTGCTTGGCCATGTGGATGATATGTAGATGAATGGGATATATTGGCCCCATATTCAAAATAGAGATTAATGAACTCTATTGACCTTCAACATATAGCATTATCTACTACAATTTTATTTAGAATACCAAACATTGTTATAGCATGGTCAATAATTATGTCAATCACAACTTTACTTGTAGCTCTTTTAGTGGGAATTAATTCCACCCACTTTGTAAAATAATTTGTGCCTACAAGGATCTACTTGAAGCCTCCACTAGACTTCTTAGTAATTTCCCAAAAAAATTGATGAGCTTCACTACTAAAAAGAGGCTTCCACCACTAAAGACCTTAAATGTATGGATCCATATCCCTTTAGCTTTCCAAAAAATCATTAACAAGAATCACACCTTTTAACAATCTTATGGGTATCAACAAACAAATATGAGCACTAGTAGCCTGCTTGAGGATTTGGGCAGCTATTATTTTGGCCATGTAATTCCCACCACATACACCACTATGCATTTCAAAAAATACTTTAACCTCTTCCTCATTTAGACACCTTAATAGTGTACCATCTCTATTTCTCTATAACAAGTTCTCACCAATTACATATATTTTATTACACGCAGCTTCAAAATTCTTTTCTAATTTTCAATCATTTCACCTAGGCAATTTAGGTGGTACAAGTAATATAGTATATCCATATACCAAGGAAAAGCTTCTAATTAACATATTTCTTCACATTCTTCCAATTTTACTTAAATTATCTTAGTAGCCTCAAGGTTTGTATTAGCCATTAATTTAGCTAGACCCTACCCTCTAGTCAATTTAGTTATTTGGATCTCAATGTTGAATTTTTAGAATTTTTTAATTCATTTGTACCTCCTTCTAGTGACCTCTTTCTAGGTAAAAATGTCCTTCACTACAACTTGTGGCACATATGCAACAATTTATGCACCAACTAAATAGGTTCTAAAAAAATTTATAGCCTTTACTAGGGTAAAATGGTGTTTTTCTATTGCATTATACTTCAATTTTGTCACTTGAAGAGACCTATTGAAAAAGGAGATAGGTTGTTCAAACCCATCATGATTCTTTTGTAACAACATTGTTGCTACTATGTGGAAAGAAGAAATTGAAAATAGTTGAAATGGCTTTAAGAAATTTGTTGAAGCCAATAATAGGGCCTATTTTATGGCTTTATTAACGTCCTAAAAATCCTTTGTTGTCTCACTCATCCCAATCAATGGTTTATCCCTTCTTTAACATATTTGATATTGCTTTTATTTTTTTAGCAAAATTTGAAACAAATTTCCTAACAACATTGATATGTCTGAAGAATGACTATATACCTTTCACATTATTTGGCTAAGAATCCATATCAATTGTTGCAACCCTCTCAAGATCAATTATGGTTCTTTCTCTGGAAACAATGTGGCATACTAGTTTTACTTTTGATAGCCCAAAATTACATTTCTTAGGGTTCAGGGAAATTTTCCAACTACATTCAATTATCCTTATCTTTCTTTGATAAATATGTCAAGTCATCCTAATAGAAAACCATGATTATGTTAATTGGGTCATAAAATGCCACATTCAAGGCTCTCTAGAAAGTAGCTCCAACATTGGCTAATCCAAAGGGCATCTTCACATAGACATAAGTACCATGGAGTAGTGAAAGTTGTCTTATATTTCTCTAACTATTTAACTTTCACTTGGTTATAACCAAAGAAGTCATCCATCATTGACAATAATTCACACCTTTGTTGGTAAATTCCAATCTCTATCCAAATAATCAAGTTATGACTTCAATGGATGAGATACAAGGCTTGGAATACTATAATATAAAAATCTAAAACTTATATGCAAATCTGAAATTAGGCAACCTTAATATGTAATTACAATGATTAGATCCATCTTCTTTATTATGCTAAAATCATCTAACATAACATGCTTAATAACACCACCTTATGTGAACTTATAATATCAATAAATAAAGAATAGCATCACCATAAGATAGCAACAAAGAGACATTAATCAACAATATAAAAGGCATCACATACCACAAGATTTACGTGGAGAAACCCTTGCGGGAAAAAACTCCACCAAGAAGAGAGTCCAAGTATTCATTATCATAAAATAAATGAGATTATAATAAATTCACTTTCATTCTCCTTTTTTTCCTACAACATGGAAGCACCTGTGTACACATGAACAACCTCTTTATGTTCCAACCTATTCTCGTTCTTGCAAAGTAACTCTTTATTCAACTATTCCTCTTTATTTTTACATCCAAGGAGCTGAATTTTTAGAATTGTGAAGAGGTATTAAGCCCCAAACATGGCACCCGAAGATGATCCTTCATTCCAAACATCCCAACCCTTGATTTTCCTCCTCAAAATATGAAAAAACATTGATTTTGGCTCCAATACTTTCCCTCCAACTTGTGTGCCCAAACTTGGAAATGAAACAATACATTAAATGCAACAAAATATGGAATACTGAGAGATACATGTTGCCTCTTTCCAAGAACTTGCTTGGAGAAGCCCAACAGTCACTCATTTGTCCACTTCACTTGTCTTTTACCATCTCATTGTAGGCATCCACATGTGGGGAAAACAATATTAAATATTCATGTCCATAAGTCACTTTTACTGCTACTAGTGGAACCCATCGCCCCTTATGAATGTATTACAAACAATGGTGAGAATAAATATTACAAAATATTTCCTCAATACACCCTAAGTGCTTAAGGACACTTTCCAAGGATGTTGGGACCATACAATATGACATATAATTTACAAGGTAGATGGTACCTTAATCCTAGCATTCTCCCACTTGACATCATACATTATAAATACTCTCATAGGAATTAAAAACAAGGGGAAAACATCCATTAACCAATCATGCACCACCTAAATTTTCATCTTGCTCTCATGATCCAACAAAATACCTGCAAAATCAACCATGATAACCACCATCAAGTAAAAAACTCCTCACATCCTCCGACATGTCACCTATGAAAAAAAAGAACATGTCATGGTGAATCATACCAACTGTGACTAAAACCCGCACCAATCTTTACATGAACACAAGCATCAAATTAAAATGATAAAAAAATCTTTGAGTAGTTTCCTTACTCATTCTAGGTGGAATAACAACCACACCAAATTGCAACTCATCCAAGCTAACCATACCTTAAATCAAGGTACACTAATCATAGATAGAACTTCATGCAATCAACATACCAACCCAAAAATGCAATCAAGTCTTTGTATATCCATCCTCCTATCTCAAATACAACATACCAATATACAAATGGCTATAGACAAGGCCAACTAACAAAGTCTACATTAACACTAAAACAATCTCATGGATATAGACAATCCACATCTAAATCATCCCATTGCAATCAAATGGGTGATCATCCCATACACCTGCATAACTCATATATCATAATCCAATGAAACATCCAAACTCATCATCACATCAATAATCAAAAAACCAAGATATCAAAGAGAATAACCTTACGTATATCTAGAAACTCCCACAACACAAGTAATGTCAAATCTGAAAATAGATCAAGACATACCAAGTCTACCCATAGTACTTCACATAGAGGACATGCCTAATTCCTCTATTGCATAGTGTGAAGGAAACACACAATGACATGCAAATTTTACAAACATATATGTTGCAATACCTCGCTCACCACTAGTCTTCGTAGCTCTCCCAATTTATTCACACTCAACCTTGTGAATACACACATCCAGGAAGAAGAGCAAGACCAAAGAGAGAACCTACAAATCAAACCATATCCTTGTTCCACACTAATATTTACTAAGTTGTGTAAAGTAAGATCTCCTTCACCATTCACATACTGAAAGGATATCAACATCTAATATCAAATCAAAAGAAAACATGGTAGAAATAGATGTAAACCTCTCATACTGAAGTTAGATCAAACCAACTAAACATTCCTACAATAAAGGGAATATTTCCAAAGACACATACCATTTCATATACCTCTCCAAATAAGTCCTCAAAACTAGATTGATAGCTCAAGACCAAAAACAAGGAGAATAATATAAATCCATATAACCATGCATCTTCTTCTTAAAAAGCCCTCAAAAATTCTATATTCAAGACTAACTCATATGAAAAGATAAGACACAAAATAAATAAAGAATTTGATATTCAAATGGGAAATACCTATCAGATCATTCACCTTCTGAGTAGACCAAGAGTGAGGGATACAAGATTGTCATGTGCACACAACATCAAGGAATGAAAGCTTATAGTAAAGGGAAATTGTATCTTCAAGTTCATAATAGATTCACATCCATAACCAAGTGTAGGATCCTTGGTCTTCCTATTGAAATACCCATCAAAGAGTAACCATCTCAACACATAATCCTAAAAAATAAGAGATCTCTTAGCCTCACCCAAGTATCTCTAGTATCCATGAACATCCACAATCAATCCATGCCAACTTCAAATGCAACCATACAAAATCATGAAGATCCAAGAAAATGATTAATACTCAAAACCAAAAAGAACCAAATAAGACCACTATTAAATTTCCAACCATGGAATCAGGAACCCAAACATGACATCATAATATAACATATCCTCAAAGGAAGATCATATGCTCTGAATGAACATATCATGGTCTCAAGAGAACCTGTATTATGCCAAAACTCTAATCTAGAATCAAGAGTACATCATGACATAATAACAACCATATTCTAAACCAAGAAATAATATCTCCAATCACATGAAGATAAACATCCATCATTAAATGATGAATCCACATCACTACCAAAGCTCCCACTGAACCATATAACCAAGCTCTCAAAGCATCATGATAACCATATCTTAACTAAAGATCCTTCATTTCCCTAACACAATCAAAGAAATCAACACCATGAGCTCCCAAAAGGTAAAGTCAAACCATGATCTCCAAACCAAGAAGATATAATTTTCACACATCCTTTGTCAATAGAACCAAATACGTCATTAAAATCTTACTACAATTTGAAGGAATAATCCAAGAGCTCCTTATGACACCAACAAACATTACAAAATACCATCCATCTTCTAATCAAAGATTATCTATGGCTCACTACAAATTGCAACACCAACAACTTAGAACCAAGATCTTGAATCAAAGATGATGAAAACACATTGTGTAACTACATAAAGCTCCCACTAAAAGTAATATCAAGTTATATATGGCATCATGACCAATATCATTTCCAAAACTCTACTAAAAGTGAATAGAGCTTCTCAATCACCATAAACTACTGTTATAGATTCAAATGAGCAACTATATTAGATACTCCAAAAATATCCTTTTTCTCACTGCAATAAACATATCAATGTAATAATGGTGATCAAGAATAAGGCCTACCAAATAGAATCCACATTAGACAATTTTTTAAAAATTGCACATTTGCAACATCTCAAAGGAGAAATACATAATCAATGCTCCAATCTTAGATATTTGAAAAAGATTCAACCCCACATCAGTAGCATGCAAAACAAAGATAACCATACACACTTTTGGAAGTCATTAAGGAGGACGCGGACAAGAATATTGTGGGTGAAGGTCCCAACTGGATTGGGGATGATGTTTTAAACCTCCTCATCTAGAAATGGGAAAGTGTGGACAGTTAGTGGTTGGGTCTGTGTTGTGTTGGGTTTTTGTTGTCAGTGTGCAGTGTCTGTGTCCTATTTCTATGGTTTTTAATATAGTTTTTATGATGTTTTGATGAAAGTGGTTCCTTTTTGGCCCTACGTACTTTTCGTGTAAAGGGTACAACACCTTGTAAATGCTGCTTATATTATCAAAAACAAAGATAACCATACTGTGATGTCCCCATCCTAGTCAGCGCAGCTGGTGACGAGGTTAGCCTATTATTTCGATCCTCGTAGGCTGACAGGAGTGTGCAGAGGATCATCTGGGGCAGTTGCTCAGTGTTTGGTAGCTCCAGTGTTGCAGTTGTTTTAGGTTGGGCCTTCGCAGAATCTTCCAGAGTGCATTTTTCAGGGACTTTCTATTTTTAGAAAGTTAGGTCAGGCGGAAGCTGCTATTTTGGGCAGGGCCCTGGTTCAGCCATTCAGCTCAGAGTCGACCCAGTTCTGCAGTTTGATGATCAGACGGAGAAATAAGGAGTATTTAATGATTTATTAAATATTTAATATTTTGACTTTATATTGAAGTCACTTTATTGAAATATTTAAATATTTAATTAATTGGCCTATTATAAAGTATTTATTATACTTTATAATAAAGTATTAATTTATGACATAATGAATATTTATTATTCATTAAAATAAGACGCCATTTAATTATTAATTATTTCTCCTAAAGTCAAAAGGGCGAATTAAGTCATTTAATTAAGTGATTATTTTAAAAGGAGATTGGGTCAAATTTTTCAAAGGGAAATATATATTCACTCAAGACAAAATCGAACGATTATGTGATTGCTATTCAAAATTTTGTCTTTTTGCTCTGAGCATTGGAGTTTGCAAACCCTAGGGTTTCTGGCAGACAAACGTTTCTGGAGAACGAAAACTCTTCAGGAATTAGGCAGACTGAGACTGTGAAATACCAGTTTAAGCTTGCATCTGGGTGACTTCATTCAGGAGTTACAGATTGGATTTAATGATAGATTCATCAGAGTTTAGCAGAGATTATCATCTACCAGTTGAGGCGAATCTTTCAGAGGTTATTTATCAGAGATCTGGCAACCTTTCCTTGAGCCGTACTATATTCATCATTGCTACAGCAGGCCATACTTTTCTGTACTTCCCAGGCCGTACTTTCCTTTCTCCAGAGAAACGCATACATTCTTCAGTTTCTGGTGATTGGACCTTGGGCGCATTGGTTACTGGAGATTTTGCATTGGTACTCGAGCTTGGAGATTGGTCTACATTCAGCCGTACCTTTATTCTTAGTCATCTTCTGGCGCCTGTAAAAGAAAAATTAGGTTCTTTATAATAAACTTGTATTTCCTTCATATATTGTTATTGGCCTTTGTAAACCCTCTGGAAGTGAAATATATTGATGCGCCTATCCTTTCTGGGCATTCTAAAAGCTTATTTTGAGTTTATTTATTTATTATGAATTTTCTAGCAATTTATTTAGCAAAATCGCAGCTTTCATTATTTGTCTGAAAACCTCAAAAAAATTACAAAAAAACACAAAACTTGCAAAAACATCAGTTACAGTTAGGGTTTCGGGGTTGAGAGCCACCAAGGTTCCTACAGTGGTATCAGAGCACAGATCTCCTACCATCCTGTGCTTTTTCAGTTGCTTTTTCAGAATACAGTGTGCTTTTTGGTTGCTTTTTCATGAACAGAGATACCATTCATTATATTAAGGGCGTAGGGACAAGCAGAGCCAAAGATTGGACAGGTCCACCGATTCCAGAAGGTGAGACAGTGTCAGGTGTCTTAGGCATTCACAGATCCAGCTCTAACAGCAGCGAAAACAGTGTTGCAACCCTAATGGCAGATCACGAGATTCCTACAGAGACAGTTAGGGATACAGGGAAGGCACATGCAGAGGGTGATATTACAGATGAGGAGTTTAGATGCAGACATGATAACATGATGGACATGATGTCCCAGTTGATGGGAACTATCAGACATTATATGCCCACACAACCTCATTATATACAGATTGGACAGACGAGCGGGACTACACCAATAGATCAGCCTTTGGTAGCAGTACCACGACAGCCGTCACCGATCTATCAGGAGCGTAGGCCAGGATAGCCTACTTTCTTACCTAGAGAGACTCCACCTCAGACTCCAGGAGCAGAGCATCAAGGGCAGCATCAGGAGTTTCAGCCACATAATGGCATGTCAGTGGCAGATGTGATGAGGTTTCATGGTGAGTACATGTCACTTGCACCTGAGATCCGGCAGGCACTTACGTTTCATGAGTTTATGGATGTTTATAAACCCAGAGGAGGAGGCAGATTTGACCGTAGACCCCCTCAACATCACCAGCCACAACCACAGGTGAATAGGGATTTGTAGTATGCGGTTAGCAAGATTACCTTGCCATACTTTGATGGGTCCGATAAGACATCAGCAAGGTCGTGGGTCCAGAAATTGGACAACTACCTTTCATTGAGATCGATGCAGGAGGACGAGGCCATCAAGTTTGCTACGTTGCATCTAGATGGGATAGCGCATGATTGGTGGCATCACGGTATGTATACGCTTGGCCATCATGCAGTCAATACCTATCAGGAGTTCACTAGCAGGCTCATAGAGAGATTTGATAGGAAGGATCCGAAACTTTACTTCAGGGAGCTAGCTCAGCTCAGACAGACGGGTAGCTTGGATTCTTATATTGGCGAGTTTCAGAGAGTGGCAGTCATGGTGACAGGGATTTCAAAACGAAGACTCATTATACTCTTCGTTGAGGGTTTGACAGAACCTATGAGAGGTTGGGTCAAGGCTTTTGTCCCTCCTACACTTCAGGAGGCCATGAGAAAGGCGCGAAGCATGGAGCTTGCAGCACCTCGCAGCAAGTTCAATTCTGGGTCAACACCCTACACGAGGCCTAATAGGCCTTTTGACAGGAATAATGATAGGAATAGGCCTTTTGACAGAAGGAAGGATCAACCGGATCCTAAGAGACAGAATGCACCACCCTTTGACCGAGAAACACTAAACGAATTGAGAAAGAAAAAGTTGTGTTTTTGGTGCAAGGCACCCTATGATGAAAAACATATATGTCCACTTCGTCCTAAGGTAAAAAATAATCAGATGGAATGGTTTTATGAGGGCAAAGAGCAATCTGATCTGTCAGACCAGCAAGCTGATTCCGAGCCTTCAGATGATGACAGGTCCGAAAATGAGGGTGAACACGAAGGTGGAAGGAAGCTACAGGAAGCCCATTTGACTAGCCTTCAGAGAGATGGTTCGTTTAGACTTCGTGGGCTCTTAGCAGGTCAGAAGGTGATCACATTGTTGGATACTGGTGCTACACACAATTTCATTGATGCATGTTTGGTGGAGAGGCGTGGCATCGAGACAGAGGCATTCGAGGGTATTCGAGTCAAGGTGGCTGATGGATATACTCTCAGATGTGACCGAAAGATTATTGATCTTCTGATGAGATTGAACAACTATGAATTCAAGACTGAATTCTATGTTGTTAACATGGGAGATACTGATGTGGTGTTAGGGATGGCATGGTTGCACAATTTGGGTGAGTTCACACTCAATTTGCATGACATGGAGATGAAATTTAAGGTTGATGGGAGACCGCATGTCATCAAGGCGATTCGAGACAGTAATCTGAGGATAGTTTCATTCAGGCGGATGGAGAGGCTCATTCGTCACGATATGGTTGACTGGGCAGCAGAGTGCATGTTGATGCCAGCCCAGCAGGAGCAGCAGAAGGGTGAGTACCACCCTGACATTCAGATCTTGAGGACTAAACACTCCAAAGTGTTTAGTGACATTCCACCTGGTAGACCTCCAGACAGGGGTACGGAGCATATCATTGAGTTGGAGGAGGGCGCAAAGCCCATTATGATCACTCCCTACAGACATCCGAAACGACTCAAGGATGAGATAGAGAAGACCATCAACGAGTTGTTAGCTATGGGGCATATCAGACCTAGCAAATCACCTTTTGCTTCATCAGTTGTATTGGTGAAGAAGAAGGATGGATCCCTTCGGATGTGCATTGACTACCGACAACTCAACAAAAGAACAATTAAGAATAAGTACCCTATTCCACGCATTGATGAGCTGATTGATGAGTTGCACGGAGCGGTCTTCTTTACGAAGATTGATTTGAGATCAGGGTACCACCAGATTCAGATGAGGGAGCAGGATATTGAGAAAACTGCTTTCAGGTGTCATTGCGGTCACTTCGAGTTCTTGGTTATGCCCTTCGGGTTAACTAATGCACCTGCCACCTTTCAGGCAACTATGAACAGGTTTTTCAGTGCTCAGTTGAGGAGATTTGTGCTAGTCTTCTTCGACGACATTTTGGTTTATAGCAGGTCATGGGAGGAGCATCTGGCTCACTTAGATGCAGTCTTGGGTATCTTAGCAGATGAGTCTTTCTATGCTAAGGAATCCAAGTGTGAGCTTGGTATGGAGGAGTTGTTATATCTAGGGCACATCATCAGTGCCAAGGGAGTGAGTATGGACCCTGAAAAGGTTCGAGATATAGTTGAGTGGCCGGTACCTGAGAACCTTACGTAGCTCAGAGGTTTCATTGGGTTGTGTGCATTTTACAGGAGATTTGTTAGTGGGTTCTCACGTCACACCGCACCCCTTACTGATTTGACAAAGAAGGGGGCTTTTACTTGGTCACCACAGGCGCAGGAGTGCTTTGACAGGTTCAAGGTGATCATGACTTCATGTCCGGTGTTAGCATTGCCTGACTTTACGAAGTCATTTGATTTATTCTGTGATGCTTCAAGAGAGGGCATAGGTACCGTTTTGATGCAGGAGCGACATCCTATTGCATTAGCGAGGCTCGGGGGTCCTGAGAGATTTTATAGTATTTACGACAAGGAGATGTTAGCCATTATGCATGCATTGGCTAAGTTCAGGCAATTCTGGTAGGCAGCAAATTCAGTGTTCGCACAGATCATACAGCCTGAAACACTTCCTTGGACAGCGAGACCTGAATGAGAGGCAGCAAAAATGGGTCAGAAAACTGCAGTCGTATGACTTTGATATCACCTTCATTAAGGGGAGCAGAATGTCGTAGCCGACGCCTTGTCTCGCAGACCCCAGTTGAATGCCTTAGCACAGATCATAGAGGATTGGAGGCACCGGATTATTGCTGAGTATGCTAAGAACCCATGGGCTTCTAGCATTGTTGACAGGACAGAGCAGGACGACAGGTATACTGTCGTAGATGACTTGATCATTTACAAGGGGTGGATTTTTCTAGTTCCTGACTCTGAGGTACGGATTACAGTTTTGAGAGCCTTTCATGATCTTCCTATGGCGGGCCATCTCGGATACTATAAGACATACAAAATGGTTCGGGAACGGTTTACTTGGAAAGGGCTGAAAACTGATGTATTACAGTATGTCCGTGAGTGTTCTGTTTGCCAGCAGAACAAGCAGGAGCACACTTATCCTGCTGGGTTGCTCCAGCCACTTCCGATACCTGACAGGAAGTGGGAGTGTTTATCGATGGACTTTATCACGGGTTTGCCGAAAGCCCAGGGTAAAGATTGCATTTACGTAGTGGTTGATCGGTTGACTAAATACGCACATTTCTTCCCGATTACTACTACTTTCACAACATCGCAGACTGCAGAGTTATTCTTCAGAGAGGTATTCCGGCTGCATGGGTTGCCTCGGACGATAGTCAGCGATAGAGACAGTCGGTTCATGAGCAAATTTTGGCAGGAGTTGTTCAGGCTTTGTGGGACCGAACTGACACCGAGTACCAGCTACCATCCGCAGATAGATGGGCAGACAGAGATTGTCAATAAGTGGGTGGAAGGTTATTTGCATAATTATATAGTTGGTCAGCAGAGAGCTTGGGTGAGATGGGTTTATTTATGCGAGTATTGTTATAACTTGACTCACCATATGATGATACAGATGACACCCTTTATGGCTTTGTATGGGTATGAGGCGCCCAACCTTATGGATTTGATATTGAGCGATAGCAGAGTGCCGAGTGCAGGGGATATGATGCAGAGTCAGCAAGACATTTTGAGGTCTCTCCGAGACAATATCCAGTGGGCACAGAATCAGCAGAAGCAGTATGCTGATCAGAAGAGGGTTGAGCATACTTTTGATGTGGGTGATATGTGTATCTTATGTTGCAGCTGTATCGTCAGTCTACTCTGCGGAAGAGTGGGGCAGAGAAACTTAAGCCTCACTACTATGGTCCATTTCGTGTTGTCAGACGAGTGGGCGAGGTTGCATATGAGTTGGACTTGCCAGCTGATAGCAAGGTCCATAATGTATTTCACATTTCTCGCCTGAAAAGGCCTTGGGTCAGCATGTGATACCCTCTCCAGTTTTGCCACCCCTTGATGACGAAGGGAAATTGATACTCGTACCTGAGGCCATCCTCGAGATGAGAGAGAGACACCTTCGAGGCGTGTGATCAGGGAATATTTGGTCAAGTGGAGAGATTTTCCAGTTGAGGATGCTACATGGGAGTCAGAGGAGATCTTACAGCATCCAGAGTTGAGATTGCTTGAGGACAAGCAATTTCAGGGAGGGCGGACTGTGATGTCCCCATCCTAGTCAGCGCAGCTGGTGACGAGGTTAGCCTATTATTTCGATCCTCGTAGGCTGACAGGAGTGTGCAGAGGATCATCTGGGGCAGTTGCTCAGTGTTTGGTAGCTCCAGTGTTGCAGTTGTTTCAGGTTGGGCCTTCGTAGAATCTTCCAGAGTGCATTTTTCAGGGACTTTCTATTTTTAGAAAGTTAGGTCAGGCGGAAGCTACTATTTTGGGTAGGGCCCTGGTTCAGCCATTCAGCTCAGAGTCGACCCAGTTCTGCAGTTTGATGATCAGACGGAGAAATAAGGAGTATTTAATGATTTATTAAATATTTAATATTTTGACTTTATATTGAAGTCACTTTATTGAAATATTTAAATATTTAATTAATTGGCCTATTGTAAAGTATTTATTATACTTTATAATAAAGTATTAATTTATGACATAATGAATATTTATTATTCATTAAAATAAGACGCCATTTAATTATTAATTATTTCTCCTAAAGTCAAAAGGGCAAATTAAGTCATTTAATTAAGTGATTATTTTAAAAGGAGATTGGGTCAAATTTTTCAAAGGGAAATATATATTCACTCAAGACAAAATCGAACGATTATGTGATTGCTATTCAAAATTTTGTCTTTTTGCTCTGAGCATTGGAGTTTGCAAACCCTAGGGTTTTTGGCAGACAAACATTTCTGGAGAGCAAAAACTCTTCAAGAATTAGGTAGACTGAGACTGTGAAATACCAGTTTAAGCTTGCATCTGGGTGACTTCATTCAGGAGTTACAAATTGGATTTAATGATAGATTCATCAGAGTTTAGCAGAGATTATCATCTACCAGTTGAGGCGAATCTTTCAGAGGTTATTTATCAGAGATCTGGCAACCTTTCCTTGAGCCGTACTATATTCATCATTGCTGCAGCAGGTCGTACTTTTCTGTACTTCCTAGGCCGTACTTTCCTTTCTCCAGAGAAACGCATACATTCTTCAGTTTCTGGTGATTGGACCTTGGGCGCATTGGTTACTGGAGATTTTGCATTGGTACTCGAGCTTGGAGATTGGTCTACATTCAGCCGTACCTTTATTCTTAGTCATCTTCTGGCGCCTGTAAAAGAAAAATCAGGTTCTTTATAATAAACTCGTATTTCCTTCATATATTGTTATTGGCCTTTGTAAACCCTCTGGAAGTGAAATATATTGATGCGCCTATCCTTTCTGGGCATTCTAAAAGCTTATTTTGAGTTTATTTATTTATTATGAATTTTCTAGCAATTTATTTAGCAAAATCGCAGCTTTCATTATTTGTCTGAAAACCTCAAAAAAATTACAAAAAAACACAAAACTTGCAAAAACATCAGTTACAGTTAGGGTTTCGGGGTTGAGAGCCACCAGGGTTCCTACACATACATAACATGTGGATTTCCAAGACTCAAACACCATGATCAATGCTAGACCTGATTTTCCAAACAAACGCACATAGGAGTAACCATAGATCAATAAGAACTCTCCAAGCAGCCATGTAAACATGTAATTGTCTTCATCCAAAACACCCTGAATATAGTATCATCATAGATTTACATTCCAACATATTTCAATTAACATGTAAAACCTACAAATCCATCTCTGTAAATCTAAAATCCTCAAGATCTAGACATTCACATCAAACATGTCATCTAAATAATGGAATAAGCACATATCTACATACCCACAACCAAAAAAAAAGAGAAAACTGGAACCCAACAAGAAAATCAAGTTCTCTAGGAGATTATAATATATGAAGCATATCATCTCCACAACTCACAAAGAGGTCAATGACTTATCATCCAGTGCTTTTATATAACCAAGGGCTAAAACCATGAAGCCAACATAAACACTCCATTATGTAGTGCAAATAACAAGTATTTCTCCACGTGACCAAGATGTCAAAAGTACCCGTCCAACATGAACACCTTCTCACTGCACATGACCACAAGGTAAAGTAACAAAACCACCAACACAAGAGGATACTCCCATATTGTCAAACAAGAGCTCCAAGTTACCAAAACATAACTAAATTCATAAAAATCCATAAACATGAGCTTCCAGTACACAACATAGATCACATTGACAATATCCATGGCTTCCAATCTTATAGATCTACAAAATAAAGTTAACTCGCAAAATATTCAATGCAACTCACAAGCCTCAAACAAACTTCAATTCCTTCTTTAACAGATTCCCTCAATCTTTCCAGGCTAAGAAATATAAAATGAAGGAATACCCAAAACCAAGCTAACCTTCAACTCTAATACCAAAGGTTGGGAAATATAAGCTTTGATACCAAATGTTGGGAAATTTTAATCTCTATCCAAATAATCATGTTATGACTTCAATAGATAAGATATAAGGCTTGGACTACTACATTATAAAAATTTAAAACTTATATCCAAATCTAAAATTAAGTGACCTTAATATGGAATTACCATGATTAGATCCATTTTATATATGATGCTAAAATCAACCAACATAACATGCTTACTAACACCACCTTATATGTGAACTTATAACATCAATAAATAAAGAATAAAATTGTCATAAGATAGCATCAAAGAGACATTAATCAACAACATAAAAGACATCACATAACACATGATTTACATGGTAAAAACCTTTGTGGGAAAAAACTCCACCAAAAAGAGAGACCAAACATGCATGATCATCAAATAAATGAAATTACAATACATTCACTTCCATTCTCCTCTTTGCATAGAACATGGAAGCACTTGTGTACTTGTGAACAACCTCTTTATGCTCCAACCTATTCTCGTTCATGTAAAGTATCTATACATTCAACTATTCCTCTTTATTTCTACATCCAAGAAGCCAATTTTAGAGACTTGTGAAGAGGTCTTAAGCCCCAAACATGACACCCAAAGATGAATCTTCATTCCAAATGTCCCAATCCTTGATTTACCTCCTCAAAACATGAAAGGACACTGATTTGGGCAACAATACTTTCCCTCCAACTTGGGTGACCAAACTTGGAAATAAAAAATTACATTAAATGCAACAAAAGAAAGAATACTAAGGGACACATGTTGCCTCTTTTCAAGCACCCACTTGGAGGATCCCAACAATCACTCATTTTCCTACTTCACTTGCCTTTTATCATCCCATTCTAGTTATCCACATGTAGAGAAAACAATATTAAATATTCATGTCCATAAGTCACCTTTATGCTACTAGTGGAACCCATCACCCCTTATGAATGTGTTTGATTAGGAAAGGGGATCTAAGTCCTAAATCACACTTCTCCTAATTGGGGTGGATTATATTTCTTAGGGTTCAAGGAAAAGATGCTGAGAGAGTAGGGGAGAGGGGCCCATAATAGAGCAGGGTCCAATAGTGGGGATAGAAGTAGTCCTCAATGGGCCGCATAGTGGAGCACTTTAATATCCAATTGTAAAACACTTTTTATCCATAAAGTATGCAAAGTGACAAATCATGTGATGCCACATCAGCGCACCAATAAAACATGACTTAGTGAACCACTATCAGTCTCACTTTCTTTTTGGGCCTTTTTGGATACCTCAACAAAAAGCATGCTGATATGGCATCATATTTGATGATGTGGCCCTAAAATGAAATATAGAAGCACGTGAGTTACCAAATAAATTGTTGTACAAAATTGGGAGTGATTTGAAATTTCCAAGTAGAATTTTGAGAAACGTGAAGTTAGGGTGCTCCACTATAGGCCCCTCTCCCCTACATATAATCATATATATATTTCATAATTTACAATATTTATGATCAATCTAGATTGAAACTTGTATAATTGTTTGCATTGCTTTAATTAACTCAAATTGATAAGAAAAATATTTTCTTTTACAATGTTTATGTAAATATCACTTTCTAATATTGGCCTACAGTACTACATACAACCATTGACACATAAATAGGTAAAAGATTAAAAAAGATAACAATTATTTTAATTTTTGCTTAAAAAACATTTTGTTTTAGACATTATTTAATTTATTTATTAAGAGATATTTTTCAATATTAATGCAACGAATAATAGAAACTATACATTTTTAAAACTTAAATGAAAACAAATAATTTACTTTAACTTTTACTTTTAAAATTATTTTATTTTTCTCGGATAATTAGATAGATATGAAAATAACATTTACTCATGAAATATGCTATTTTAAACATGATTTTCTTTATTTGTAATTTTTAATTGAAGAATTATTTCATTTTAATATTTTTTCATTGTAATAAAATAAATAATATAACACATGCAAACAATTATAAGATAGTTAAATGAAAAAAATTGTAAACAATTTTAATATATTTTGTTTTACTTATCAATTAATTTTAATGTGTTTCTTGATTTTCGGTTATTTAATAAGACATCACTAATAATTTATTTTTTTAATCAAAATATTTTAATAATATTTGTTTATTATTAAATATCAATAATTTGATATGTAGATCATGTAAAATTTTACTTGATCTTTTTTGTTAACATATTGACACCATTACAAACCATTTCTTACTACCATTTTAATTAATTACACCTCTTAAATAATTAAAATATACTCATTTATACTTTTAATAAAATTTAAAATCAATAAAAATTATTAAAAAAATCTAACTGGTTTAATTTTCTTACAAAATTTAATATATACATATATACATATGACACATTTTAAATAATTGTTTAATAGACAAAGACACATGGAATTTCTACGAGGCTTATTCTTTGATTTAAAATTTATAGATAATAAGAAAGAATGATGGTCCTTTGATATGACCTAGAATAAAATTAGATAATGATGGTTCAAAGCTTTCCATGTATGAATACAATTAGATAAAGATCCTTTCTAGCAACTTTTGAGAATCAATGTAGTTCAAACTAGACAAGAAAGCAAGTGGACGTTGTTTTCAAAAGGTAGATGGCCTACCTAACTCTTGAGTTCACATATAATTCAAATAAAAGTTTATATGCATATAATTTTTTGAGTGCAATCTAAGTTAAAACTTATGTGTGATGTGAGAGGGACCAATAAGTCCAACAAAAAGATGTTTTAATTTTCTTTGCCCCCACCCATAAAAATAATGTCCTTTCTAATTTGATTGTAAAAATGTCAAGTAATGATAAAGATATTGTTCTATGTATAGTTAGTATTTTGGTTCTTTATAGTTTTTTAATTTATTTATTTTTTAAATTAATGTTATTATATCTTTTCATTTAAAGGAGAGAACTTTGAAATAAAGTATTAAATGATTGTAGATTAATTGATTATGAGATAGAAAAATATTTTTTATTTTAATATTATATTGTAACATATATTAAGATATTTATTTTTTTAATTAAAATTAAAATTAAATAATAAAAATTAAGAGTATTATGAATCTTTTTAGGGTATAAATACAATTATTGTCTTAAATTTTAGTTAGCATAATATTGTAATGGTGAAATTTTCATACTCATGTGAATTTCTATTTAATTTTGTGTCTATTTTCAAAGAATGTATTAATGTAGTCATATATTAACATAACACAAACTTATGGACAATTGGATTCACTCTTCTAGATTCACCTATTTCTATTTAAACTTATTCTTGCATTCCAACTATATTTTATCCATTTCCTACATATTTTCCTATACATTCCACATTTATTACACCCCTATATCTAGATGGTAAGAGATAACATCTATATAAAATGTACCTATTCCCTTATATGTATGTATGTATTTATGTGTGTATGCATGTATGTATGTATGTCATCATGCATGCATACATACAATGCATGGTTAGTCAAGTTATCATTTAATTTCAAATAAATGTGAGTCAATGTAGTTAGAGACATCGTTGCCTATGCAACATAGTCTGTTGACACATGTGTTAATAAAATGCAAGTAAAGGGTTTGAATCATGTCTTATTTGCATACTTGCATGCTAAAAAATAGCGTTTTCAACACACTTCAAAAATATACCAAGTATTTCTCCAAGTGTTGAGATAGGCACGAATGAATATTTGGTAGGAATAGGTATGGAAAAAAGTCTTTGCCTATCCAAGCACTCATTCCAAGCAAGTACTTCATTATTCTATAATCCTAGGTCATTCCTACATGTGCATAATTGATCTTGCAACAATGAATCTAACAACCAAAATTCTAAAATTCAAATTCAAGTTTAGTTGACTCCTACTTATTTCACTAGCTCTTGAGAGCTTTTTTTTTTTAGCTCTTGAGAGCTTATTAAACACACATTTCTATAAATTATTACTACACATTATTATTTAAAGAAATTCTATTGATTATTCAATAATCATTTGAAAATCCTAAGAATTTAAGGAGCATCCAAGGAACATTTCAGTTTGGTGCATTTAAAAGAACAACATTTACTTTAGCATTATCCTAGCTTGTTGTATGTCGATCCTTTGTATAACCATTAAGTCAACCTTTTTTGAGGGGTTGGCCTAGGAGAATGTGTATCCTAGTGATCTAGCACCCTCTAAAAGTATGTAAACATCATTAGTTTCTTCAAAGTAAAGTAGACTTTAATAAATTAGGTGGGATAGAAAGAAAAAAAAGGGACAATTAGCAAGAATAGATCCATGTAATAGAGGATAAATCCATAAACGCAAAAATAATCTATAGGCCGCATAGACTTGACCTAGATAGATACATGGACCTTCCACAAAATTTAAGATAAATTTTAGACAAAGAAATTCAATTGTCAATCTAGAAATAATCCAAAGCCTAAAATCACAACACAATTATTCTTTATTAAGCCTAAAGCTAAATGCATCCATCCTCCACGTTTTCTTTCCTAAAATAGTATTAATTTTGAATTATCTGTATTCTTATAATTATCAATTATTAATATAAATTACTTTATATATATATATATATCTTATTAAATTAACCTAAATTAAACTTAAGAAAAGATTATTTTTCTTTACAAAATACATTATTTAAAATTATTTTAATATTTTTTTATTGTTTTAAATTAATTCCTTAAAAGTTCTTGATTAAGAAAAATATTTTTTTATACATCTTCTTATATTATTGTACATAATTAATTATTTGTATTTATATTTAGAAAAAAATTATAAGCTAATTATATTTAAAATTTAAAATAATTAGTATCAATATTAAATATATCTATTTAAAAAATGATTTGAAATTTGAGATATTTATATTCAATTTGTCACATAAATTAGATATATGTTTTTAAATTGGTGTCTCTTTAACATCTTGAATTTTTTTAAAAGACATTATGAATATCTTAAAGATGCTAAGAAATATCAATCTCGAGGTGTCTATATATCTATGTAACAAATTCAATATAGACAACTTCTAATTCAATAAATATCAATATATTTTAAATATATGTAATTAATATGTCTATGTTAATTCATTGAAACTAATAAATGTAATTAACATACAATAACTTTTTAAATATGAATTTCAATGACTAAATATGTGCAAGTCTATTACAATGTGGTCCTATCAACTACTTTTGACTTAATTTTAAGATGCAAATCATCCCATTCAATTTTTAATTAACATAATCAATAATTTGAAATCTACTCCTAAAATAGTAGAGCAACTAAAGTATAGGATTTGAAAGTTCAATTGGAGATGGAGAGGGGGGGTTGAAGTGATGCAACTTTTGTTTAACCATAAATTTGACATGTGGTTGCATATTTTATCTCCCCTCCCATTTTCTATTTTCTTTTAGATTGTATCTTCAAAATTTAATAATTATAAAAAATGATAATCTAGTAATTGCTTAACAAAAAGAAGAGAAAAACATGGGATTGTTAGCTCCCTTAGTTCTTACTAAAAAAATAGCTAAATAGTTGTATAGGATGTTATTGTTAAAAATACATTAAAAAAGATGTCTTAATAAAAAATATGACAATTTCATTATTTCTTCTAAGTGTGATGTTGTTATTTGGACCTCTCTTAAAGAAATTTTTTATAAAATGAATTTCAATAGAAGTGTTACATATAATTTAGGATCAGCGTATGTTATTTTATTTTTCTAATAGTTATATTATTAAAGATGTTTCTTTAATTTTTTAATTACCGAAAGAAATTAAAATTTTAACTCAACGACTCAAGAACTTAATTATTATTCCTTTACTTCTAAATTCTAATACAAATACTAAAATGAAATATTATATAATTTTACAAGATTTAAAAATTACTATTTCATCAAATTAAAAACTTTTGAAGGACTAGACGTTGTTTGTTGGGGAAGTCAATCATTTAAGCCTTTGTAAGATTAGAATTTGAGATCTTTATTGAACTTACTTTTAAAAGATACAAGATACACATATTATTGTGATGTGACTTGCCTTGCATGCTTTTTGTTCCTTGTATAGGACGAGTGGAGTGTGGGGCTATTTTATTTGCTTGCTTGTCTCTTCTCTTCCTACCAATAGTGTTATGATAACCTCTTTGCTTTTCTAATCAGTCATGTGACATTTCTCTCATGTCTCCTACTTTGAAGAAGGGTTATTCAATCCATGACTTTCCTTAAAGTTGAGCAATTTTAGATCATTACTTAAGGAAGAGATTTTGTATGTAGAATGTTTCTACCATGTGCTTTGTTGATTTTTTTATGGGGAAGATGGTTTAAGTATTATGGTTTAAATTCTTTTTTACAAGTGGCATTACTTGTGTGAGGTTTATGCATACCACCTCCACTAGTTGAAGGTTTTGGAACAATTATGTCTTTCACATTCCTTATTCAAGAAGCATATTGATGTGATATTATAGTGCTAAGATATTGATTTGGTATCAAACTATTAAAGATTTGGTATTGTTATTGTTTGATAATATTTTGGTTATTATGAGGATTATTTAAAAAATTATTATGCATATAATTCACTTATTTATGAAGAGTAAAGTTTTTTTTTGGGTAATTTTCATATTTTTCTTAGAGTCTAGAATATGTGTTCATTAAGGAGGATTTTACTTTGAATCTTTCATGCTAATGTGATTTATGGACCTAAGAGTTTTATTAAGTTAGAAGTTTGGGTTACTTCCAGGACCAAGTTAGGTGGTTTGGATTTAGTGCAACGTTTTTAGCCTTTTTGACTTTGAGTTTTTTTTTAGGCTATATTGTATAAGCACTTTTATATTCTAGAAAAGTTCCCCTATAGAACCCTCAATTAATCTGTATAAAAATTAACTATAACATAACATTATATAATATTGTATATTAATAATTTAATTATAGATCTCATTAATGGACGAATGGTTCCTAAGTAATTGAGAAAAAAAAGATATTGTTTGGTTTCCCTAGTCACATGGCTCATTGAAGCTAAATTTTGATGGGGCTGCACAGGGTAATCCTATCTTTTTAGTGTTCATGTTCTTACCAAAGATTTGGAGGGTCATCTTATTAAAGGTGGATTATACTTCCCTAGAGTGAAATTAAATAACAAGACTATAAGTGCACAAATTGGAATCCAGTCCTACATGCCTAAAAAGAATCACCTAGTGATATCAATATTAAGACACACACACATGACTACTTTTTGTCCTCAATATTGTTCAAAAGTCATTGAATCAAAATCCTCACACTCAACATAAGGGAGTAAGTATCATTGACACATGCAAATGTAAGAAGTAATTTTATGTAGGAATAAATAGAGTATTCTAAGGTGGGTAGGAAATGGAGTTCTAAAAAATAGTAGAGATTAGATTAATAGATTTGGTTTAGATTTTCACTTGTGGGATCAATTTTGTAGTCATGTAATTGATCCTAAGAACAAAGAAAAAAATATAGATTTTGTTTCATTCATCTAACTGACCTAATTTTTTTGCAACAATAAAAAATTACTTCAAAATAATTAACAAAATTATACTATGCCAAATCTAAAACTAAATATTTCTATTTATTATTTGAAATTTAAAATGTTAAATTTTAATAAATTTTGTAATCATGACTCTTATTCTTAAAATATTTAATATTAATGTCGATTAATTAATTTATTATAAGAAAATTATGTATAGAAACATTTAATACTAGTATAGCTATATTAAATGCATCTATCCAAAAGATGTTGAGAGTACATGTAATCATATATACTTTATAATGTACAATATTTATGATCAATCTAGGTTGAAACTTGTATAATTGTTTACATTGCTCTAACTAACTTGAATTGATGTAAGAAAATATTTTCCTTTACAATGCTTATGTAAATATCACTTTCCAATATTTATCTAAATAACTACATTCAACCATTGACACATAAATAAGCAAAAGATTATCAAAGATAACAATTATTTTAATTTTTACTTAAAAAATATTTTATTTTACACACTATTTAATTTATTTATTAAGAGATATTTTTCAATATTAATGCAGCATATGATAGAAACTATACACAAGTTTTCAAAACTTAAATGAAAACAAATAATTTACTTTAGTTTTTTTTAAATATATTTTTTTTCTATATGTAGACATTGAAAAAATGTCTTAGTTTGGGAGCGTTATTTTTCCATCGTCTTGATCTTCTTCCTTGTGTAATTAAATAATTTTAATTATTTAATTAGGGTATTTATTCACGTTCCTCTTTTTTTTTTTTTGCTAGGTAAAACGCTGCTAAGAGGTAACACCCTGCATTGCTTCCAAAAGAGATTTACATGTGTTTTTTATCCTCAAAAAACACCCCTGAAGGACTTTTCTAGCAAAATGGCCTTCCTTGACCTCCTTACCCAACCAATATTGACATGCATATACATCTTTTCATACAAAATGCCCTGCTTTACGATACAGGCATAACTATTTGACTCGAGACTGACAACTTCTACCCTAATACTATTACTTTTGCTTGAGATTGAAACTATAAATTACTGACACCATACCAAACTAGACCTTTTCATTCTTCATCCTCGTCCGACTCCATGCGTTTCAAGTAGGCCTGGTAGTTTGCTATTACTCGGCAGTCTGCTCCACATTTCTGATGCATCGAGTTCTTTTCCTTTTCCTCAAGGTCTCTGGGGTCATTCAGATGCCATTCTTCTCCAGTGCCTAGGTCCCAGTCATCATCGTCTCCTGCCACAATTTCTTCTAAAAGGCTTTCGTCCTCCACGTACCTTGTTGCCCAACCTCAAGGAATATTAGTGACCAGCTTGGCTGCTCTGAGGAGAAAGAAAATGATCCGGTCTCTTTCATCCCACAACTTTTCAAATCCTTCAGGGTCGATGGTCTGAATCAGTGGAAACTTCATTACTTCCCTCCCACGCATTCTCATCATATAGTAGTTCTGCGGCATGGGGATTTGTCTATTCTCATCCACATTATCTAAAGTCGCATCAATGTCACCCAACCATGTGCGTATGGAAACCATTTGGGTCATTTTTTTACCCATCTCCTTCGAGACGCCCATGTCCAAGAGGACGACCAAGAACATGGCTGGAATCTCCGAGTTTGATCTGAACCTATGGTATGCCCTTAGAAATTCTGGCCCCACTATCTTCTTGGTCGCCCAGAGGACCAATGGATGGGTGGAGTTCAACAACCCCTACAATCTTTTGTTTGTTATTTCTCCTTTGAAGGATTGTTGCTGCTTCATTGTATCCAAAGTGAGCGAGGTCTCCATTGTTCACCACACCAATTGCTCACCTTTTTGGAACTCTCTAGTGCTTATTCACGTTCCTCTATTAATTAAATATTTTTTAATTATTTAATTAATTCATTTCTTGGTCTTTATTCCCTTTTGATCAATTAAATAAATTGAGTATTTATTTAATTGTGTCGCTAACACCCTTTCCTTTTATAATTAAATAAATTATCATTTATTTGATTATTTGCTTTCCATTATTCGTCTATAGATAAATAATTATTCTTAATTATTTATCTATATGTTATCCTTTCGTTCTTCTATAGTTAAATAATTATTAAAATTATTTAACTCCCTCTTACGACTTTTCCTCTATTAAATAATTAATTTGACTTAATTATTTAATTCCTTCTTCTTCATTTGCCTCTATATTTAATTTGAATAGTTGCATAATAACTTTTAAATTAAATATTCTTTCCTTTTCTCCATAGATAAATAATGTAAAATTATTTTTATTTTTATCTTTTACCAAATTAAATAAAATGGTCAAAGATTCCTTCCATGAATTAAATAATTTATTTAATTCCTCCACTACCTTCCCTCCACTCTCTTCTTTCAAATCGTGGCCATTGATTTTCTCTAGTCTTCTTTTGATCTTGACTGTTCGTTCATAGTCATCCCTAGCCCACTACTTTGTGGTGCATGAATCCTCCACTGTTGATCTTGGCATCTTTCTAGAATATCGATCTTGTTCGTCCATTCAAATATATTTTCTATAAAAGAAGGTATTCTCCTCCATTTTGACTTTACAACCACATTCTCCAACATTCATGCTATCATATCACTATCACTTGCAGGTGTTCAAATGCTTTGAAACTAAGGGCAAGCTCACAAAAGCATATTTGAGGAGAGGCAAGGAAAGTTATTCAAGTTTAACATGGGAAGTTTGATACCTTATTGATGTTTATTTGATTTCTCTTGTTGATTGTTCTTGCTTGCTTTAGATTTGGGATTTTGGGATTTGATTTTAAGTAGAGTGGTTGTTGCTTGATCTTAGTTGTTTTGGTTTTCAGATTTCCCCGTCTAACACTATATAAATATCATTTAGATATATAGACACATAATTGGATAATTAGATAGATAAGAAAATAAATTTTACTCAAGAAATATGTTATTTTAAATTATAAGATAGTTAAATGAAAAAAGTTTATAAATAATTTTAATATATGGTGTTTCACATATCAATAATTTTGATTGTGTTTCTTGATTTTCAATTACTTAATAAGACATCACTAATAATTTATATTTTTTATCAGAATATTTTAATAATATTTTATTATTATTAAATATCAACAATTTTATGTGTAAATCATATAATTTCACTTGATTTTTTTAACATATTGATACCATTACAATCCATCCCTTACTATCATTTTAATTAATTTCCCCTCTCAAATAATTAAAATATACTCATTTATACTTTTAATAAAATTAAAAATCAATAAAATTATTTAAAAAGATCTATAATTGATTTAATTTTCTTACAAAATTTAACATATACATATATACATACATATGACACGTTTTAAATAATTTTTTAATAGACAAAGGAACATGACAATTTCTAACAAGATTATTCTTTGATTTAAAATTCATAGATAAGAACAAGGAATAATGGTCCTTTGATATGACCTAGAACATGGTTCAAAGCTTTCTTTTTCACTTTACATGCATCAATAAAATTAGATAAGAAAGCAAGTGGACGTTGCTTTCAAAAGGTAGATGGCCTCCCTAACTCTTGAGTTCACATATAATTCAAATAGAATTTTATATTGATGAGTTTTTGAGTGCAATCTATGTTAAAACTTATGTGTGATGTGAGAGGACCCAATAAGTCCAACGAAAGATCTTTTAATTTTCTTTGCTCCCACCCATAAAAAAATGTCCTTTCTAATTTGATTATAAAAATTCCATGTAATGATAAAGATATTGTTCATGTATGTCTTTAGATAGTATTTTAGTTCTTTGCAATTTTTTAGTTGTTTAATTTTTAATTAATGTTTTTGATATATAAAGCAGCAAACCAAGGGTGCTAACCCATTACAAAAAGCTTGAAGGCTAAAACCCAAGTCCAAAGACCATCACAACACAAAAAAAACACTTTAACAATTCATAAAAAACAAAGAAAGGTAACTAATAGAAAGCACCAATGAAACAACTTAACCAAAGACCTAGACTCAATCCTCTGTGAGGAACTTTAACAATTCCCTGTGGCTATTATCCTTGTCATCAGTCTTCTTCAAATATTTTTCTTGAACAAGCAAAGAGTAGTTGCAAATCTATGCATGACCTTGGAGCTAAACTTTGAAAGACTAACCATCTTCT